>SJXQ01009691.1:0-96690 GCA_006408695.1 Aepyceros melampus | reverse complement strand
GTTCAACTTCAGCTTCTTCAGCATTACTGGTTGGGGCATAGATTTGGATAATTGTGATATTGAATGGTTTGCCTTGGAGACGAGCAGAGATCATTTTGTTGTTTTTGAGATTGCATCCAAGTACTGCATTTCGGACTCTTTTGTTGACCATGATGGCTACTCCATTTCTTCTGAGGGATTCCTCCCCGCAGTAGTAGATATAATAGTCATCTGAGTTAAATTCACCCATTCCAGTCCATTTTAGTTCGCTGATTCCTAGAATGTCGACGTTCACCCTTGCCATCTCTTGTTTGACCAGTTCCAATTTGCCTTGATTCATGGACCTGACATTCCAGGTTCCTATGCAATACTGTTCTTTACAGCATCGGATCTTGCTTCTATCCCCTGGTCCTTGCCTACTGCTTTTTCTCTTCATTGTCCAGAGCTCAGTGAGGAATGTGTTTTCATCATGTATTGTTCTTGCTTTCTTTTCATTTGTCTCCCCTCCTCTTTTCCTTTGTACGATCACTTTCTCAGTTCTAGATACCATCTTCCTTGGATTTGCCCATCAAAACTAATCTTTCTAGAGTCTCTTGCTTATAGGATTTGCTCTCACCAGCTGTTAGGTGAGAAGAGACCAGATACACTAATTCCACTGGGGCATTAATATCTCAGATCCTAATAAATGGCTGTCGTCACAATGTAATGTTCTTTCACTGAGACTTCAGTGGAGAAATTTCAGCTCTGAGGGCAGGGGAAAGCCTGCTGGTAGAAGCCTCTTGGGGTCTGGGCTCCTTTTACTTAGATCATGGTGGTGTTGGCCTGATCAGATCCAGGTGTGACCGCATGTCCCTCTAGCACCTAATGCTGAATCCTGGGTCCTTAGACCCCACCTCACAGCCTGGAAAGAAATAATGCTTTGCATTAAATTATAACCAGCATTAGACACACAAAGTCTGTCTGCATTGGCTCACTTGACCAAATGTATTCCAGGTCGATATTCGAAAACATTATCAACTGGTCTGGTCAGGGTACCAACCAATCATATCCAGGATGCTGAGAAAGGGGATCCTCATGCTGTAATAAGCCTGTGTCTTGAAGCCTTTGAAGGTCCTGTGATGATCAGTGACTTGGCTTTCTAGGTCATTCTTACAGATGAAAAGGAGTAGCCCATGAGGGTGGGCAAACTCTGTGCCATTTCCTTAGTTAAGGGTGAGAGTGTGATAGGAATGATGGTCAATACCAGTTGACACATGTATGTAAGCTTTGCACACTTAAAGGAAACAGATTCTCCTCCACAGGGACTTCCTTTTTCCTCTGACCACTTTCTGTATACATGTCTACACTGTAATATCAGGGCCCATCAAAACATGGCCCCTTGGTAAGAGCATCATGTCTTTGGACCCTAGCAGTTTTTCTGGGAAGGGTGGTAGTCAGGGAATCCAGGAGGAATCCAAATGAGTTTCCAAGGTCAAGTCCAGGTGAGCCAGGGAGGGAACCTATCAGAACAGGGCAGAGTCACATCTCCAGGAAGCCATTCTTAGTTACTCCAGTTTCTAAGGATCTCTGAGTTTTCTGAACTTGCAGTCACTTTTATGTAGGAAGGCACATTAGAATCATCTGCTGCTGCTGCTGCTGCTAAGTCGCTTCAGTCGTGTCCGACTCTGTGCGACCCCATAGATGGCTGCCCACCAGGCTTCCCCGTCTCTGGGATTCTCCAGGCAAGAACACTGGAGTGGGTTGCCATTGCCTTCTCCAGAATCATCTGTGGAGTCTCCAAAGATTCAGGGAGTCCAGGATGGGATGGGAGCAATTGCATTTTTTCAAAGGCTCTTAACGCATAATTCTGATAAATGCCCTTGGTCAAGAAGTTTTGTAGAGCATTTATAAGAGGTGCCAGGGAATAGAATTTGCAAAAGGAAGCCCATGGAAGAAATTTAGCATTTAGAGGTATGCAGTCTTCAGTTTGCCACAGTCCCCCACCATTCCCTGATGCCTTATACCCTGGAGGTCCATTCTTCCCTGTCTGTGACTGATGGGCCCTGGCACATCCGGGTGATGGCACCCCTCACATGGACACACTGGGAGACACCCCTTATTCCAGTGGTGCTGCCCTAGCTCTGAGTGCTTCAGAGGATGTTTTTCAGGTTCTAACTTCAGAACAGCTTCATACCACACACAAGAAAATCAGCCTCCTCATTCTGTAGCTATATAATAATAATTTTTTTTAAATGACACCTTTGATGTGCACAGAGTAGTCTGGAAAGGTGTAAAATTTTGCCTGAAATGAACATTTACAGTCTTTGAACTCATAGGTTTGAGATAAAGACTCAAGAATTAGCTAGCAGCGTAATAGAGAAAAGGCTTTTTACCATTCATTCTTTCAAAGGGAAGGACAGATTCTCTGAAAGTTGAGTTCCAACCAACAACTCAGTGCTTTCTGAGTTGCCACAGAGGCTTTGGGTATTGTCTAGCCCAGCACTGCCCAACAGAAATACAATGTGAGTCACAAATGCAAGTCTTATATATAATTTAAATTTTTCTAGTGGCCACACTAAACATTTTTTAAAGGTAAAATTAACTTAATGATATACTAATATTTCATTTAACTCAATGTATTCAAGGTGTTCTCATCTCAACTTTCAGTCAAAAATTTATCAAGAAATTTTACTTTTTTTTTTTTGGCCTTCATTCTGGAATCCAGTGTGTATCCCTAAAGACCACATCTGTTTAGGCTGGCTTTCCTGATGGCTCAGGCAAAGAATCTGCTTGCAATGCGGGAGACCTGGGTTCAGTCCTTGGGTTGGGAAGATCCCCTGGAGAAGGGAATGGCTACCCATTCCAGTATTCTTGCCTAGAGAATTCCATGGACAGAGGCTGTACAGTCCATGGGGTTGCAAAGAGCAGGACACAGCTTAGCAACTAACACTTTCACTATTTCAAGTGCTGTGTGTGGCTAGTTGCTTTCACAGATCTAGCCTCTTGATGAGCAGCCCACCTGGGGTCTCATAGTGTAGAAAGGCCTCCTTAGATTGGCTTTTCCTGGGGCTGGCCCACTTGTGCTCTCGTTGCCCTAAGATGCATTTGCTCTTGGGCCATTTGCTCCTGCCTTGGCTTTTATTGTTTCCTTAGCCTGATGGACCTAACTTCAGCCAGATTTCCTGGTATTGTGCCAGTGCTTTCCTCTGAGCTTCATTTCTTCCCCTTCAAGTCCTTGCATGCCACTGTGCTATAATTCAAAGCTACTATGGGCTAGGATCCCATGGACCCAACCCAAACAGGAAACTTGCTTTTTCATTGTTTGTTTGGAACCATGAAGTAGAAAATGTCAAGACACTTGTTTTCAATGCTTCACAATTGAATTTAAACTCTACAATTTCCAAAGGGGACTTCAACATGGAATGATTTAGAGGATTCAACTGTTAGATTAAGAGGGCTGATTAGAACATGAATGGACCCTAAACTTTCCTTGCTTTGATCATTATCACTGGCTGTCTCACCCTTTGTTTAGAATCCTATTAGTCAGAGGCTGTAAAACCTCATATGAGGCTGGGGTATCTAACGTACCCTGGAATATTTCAGGAAGTATTCAGCAAAGAATCACCGTGATAAAAGGTTTTAGTTGAGGTCTTTGTCCCAAATCTTTGTGAATCCCACAGTAGACAGTCTTGTCTGTCATGGATTCTCTCCAGTGTGCCCTGGGCACATAGGCACTGTGTGCCGTAAGGTGGTGCCATATGCCAACCAAGGCAGGAACGTTGGCACCTGTCCACTAGTCATTCCTCTTGCTTTCGCTGCACTATGACGGAGTGCACCACCTCTGCAGCAATAAGAGGCTGACAAGGGTCCTGCATATAAAAGGAGCATGCCGGATGGTTACTTTCCCAGACTCCTTTGTAACCAGGACTGGCCATATGACCCAGTTCTGCCAGAAAGACTCAAGTGAAAGTATTGTTGGCGAGCTCCTGGGAAAGATTTTTCTCCCTGATAAGAGAGAAACATGAATGAATGACTCTCTTGCAGCTCTAGTTGCCTTCTTCTTCCTGATAAGGTTGTGATGTTTGCAAATAAGGCAGCTCTTTTGGAACCATGAGGTAAAAAACCTGGGGATGCAAGTGAAGCTGTCTGAGGATGCTGAGACTGATGATGGAAAGAGATCACGTCTTTGATGACATCATTGAGCAACTGCGTGGAACTTGGAACAGAACTTCCTACTTTTAGAATTGGTTTATCATATGGAACTCTGTGAAGCCACAAGCCTTCTAATGGTCTGGGTGGTTGTCAATGCAGGTTTAAGAAGGATATTTAACTCTAAAGATTAAAGCCTTTTGGAAGAAAGGTGTTAGATAAAGGGGAGGCTGACAACATTCTCATGTATAAAACCTCATTCTGTATTAATGCTTGTGCTTAGTTGCCAGTCGTGTCTTACTCTTTGTGACCCCAGGGACTGTAACCCACCAGGCTCCTCTGTCCATGGGGATTCTCCAGGCAAGAATACAGGAGTGGGCTTCCATTTCCTTCTCCAGGGGATATTAATACTTAGCAACCTCAAAAATATTCTTGCAAGCTTCTTTGTAAGAGGCCCCCCTTGGAAATTCCTGATCTTCTGGAACTTAACCTTCCATCTCAATGTATTCCACAGTTATCAGGGGTCTGGGTAACAAGAAGACTGGGACCTGTAACTCCTAAAGGAATATAGTGTCTGGAGTCTTTAGCAAAAGAGCACTCAGTTGCTCAGTGGTGTCCGACTCTTTGCAACCCCATGGTCTGTAGCCCACCAGGCTCCTCTGTCCATGGGATTTTCCAGGTAATAGTACTGGAGTGGGTTGCCATTTCCTCCTTCAGGGGATCTTCCCAGCCCAGGGACTGAACCCTTGTCTCCTGCGTCTCCTGCATTGGCAGGCAGATTCTTCACCACTGAGCCACTTGGGAAGTGCTCTCTTTGCTTTCTACCTCATACCAAAGGGGGCAGATCACTCTTGTAGATTTACTATCTTGAAACCAAATGTGGGAGTGGTTTTGTTTCGACAGAGGGCACTTCAAGGGACCAGCCCACTGTAGCCTCCTTTGGTTTCCTGTTTGGGCAAGGTTTGAAACTGGTTGGACTGAATTTCCATTTTTACCATGTTTTCTTTCACACACGCTAAGCTTGGGTGAAAGGAGGCAGAGACAAGCACTTGCATTTATCCTCAAAGGGTAATACATTCTGAAGAGCAGTTTATCCTGGAACACTGGCCCCTGAGGCAGGTCACAGCCCATGGTCCATCCTGATGGTGCCCAGAGCCTGTCTGGCTCCCAGGATCTTCTTCTCAAAGTGTTACGAGCATGCTCTGAACATCTGTGACTATTCTCAAGAATGCATTCTAATTCTTGAGTGAGGAGACCAATGGGTAGTTGAGGGGATATTGAGGGAGAAGAGCTCATAAATCAGAAACTGACATGGTTTTCTCAACTCTGCATCTGGTGCTATTATGAATTATAAAGAAAGGAAGAAGGATTCTAGTATTCATACATACATACCTATGCACGTGATTGTTAATATGTACAATAGCTATAAAAGCATATGACTGAAACAAAATTTACACAAAACTGAGCTGTGAGTATAATTTATTCATATTCTTACATAGAGATTTATTATACAGGCAATAGAAAAGAATACAAATGCCCCCTAAGAAAATCAATAAAATATTTGCTAAAATTATTAGGATAATACTTAGTATCAAAAATAGCTTGAGAAAATGAATACTATTTAGACAGCTTACAAGGTTTGAAACTGTTCCTGTCTGCAAGTCTGTGTGAGGGCATGGGAAGAAAGTGAACATGGACTTGGAGACACGAAGAGGCTCTGGTTCACTTAGCCACGCCCAGGGTCTCCAGGGCTGGTGATCTTTGGTCTGCTTGCTTTTTTTGTCTGTCCCCTTCGAACTCTTATTTCTCAAATTCCCTAACAAAAGAGATTTTTCACACACTGAAAATTTAGTTTTTTAACAGAAATATACATGACTCTATGACAGTTGCAAAGTCATGGTTTCAAAAGGTCACAGAGTTTTTAAATTGAAACAGTGTTTTCCTGAGAAAATGAAGAAGTGAACTTTTCCCTAAAGTAATTGTGGGTTTACTTCCCTTCTGTTCCTATAGTTTGCACTGACTACCTCAAACTCAAAGAAGAAAAAACCTTTAGGATTCCAGTTTCACTTTCCAATCCTCTAAAATTCTGAAGCTTCCCACTGCTGTATTCAGCATGTTTGGTTATAGAATCTTTACAGGACTGATAGCTTACACAAACAAAGCAAAACTGGAGACTTCTTTATCCATATTTCTTTTTGGTGGTTCAAATACCATTGGTTTTTGAGTGAGAATATTTTAAGTGTTTAGAAAACAGTGGATTTTTTTAAAAGTAAGAATTAAGCAACTTCTAAGCACTCAGAAGCAATCTGACACTAACTTTCATTCACTCTTGTAATACATGACATCCTTAGATGAACTGAAAATGTGGCTTTAAAGGGCCCTTGGATATTGATGATTTGATATTTGATCCCCTGTTTTTGTGCCTTTACAGTATCAATTTAAGGAATAAAGTGAAAATAGCTATGCAGAATATTTTAGAAAAATTTAACTTGTCTTTAATATCTAGGAACTGATAAAGCCAGGAACTTCTCTTATTTTACCTCACTGAAAACAAATCCATTCTCACAATAAAAAGATAATACGCTATCTAAAAAAAATCCTTTGCAATAACCAAGAAAAGTGACAATACAGAATAATTTTGATGGACGGGATCCCGTTCTCCCTCCTGCAGCTCTGCCAGCCTGAAACAAACCCACCATCTCCTGTAAGAGAATGTCACACACAGGGGACAGCGTGAAGGCCGTTCTGCTGAGGAACTGGGGAGGGAGCTCAGTGATGGGTTCTGTGATGTTGACCACAGCTATAATGAGTAACTTGCATTGATTTTAAATATGCCCAATGGCTTATCTGTGAATTCTAGGCTGACTTTGATTTTGTGACTGTGAATTCCATTCACTTAAGGCTTATAGAGATTGTGAGAGATTGGTTTTGTGGAGATTAATTTTTAATTAATACTGTTAACATCATGTACAATCAAACACCAAGAATATCAATAAATATCAATAATTAGCTTTGGTCTTCCTCTTTCTGTTGGAACATTCTGACTCTGTAAATATAGTACAGCCTTAGCGCCAATGTCCCACTAGGGTTTAAAATTCCACAGCCAGAGGACATCACCTTGGTGTGTCTTGTCACTTGTTTAGGGATGTTCCGGAGTCTGAAGGAGATACAAAGTGAGCATAAGAACAGATCACTGATGGTTTAGTAGGAAATTTGTTACTAGTAAAAACAGCAGTTTTGAAGCTCTGGAAGTCAACTGGGGCAGCTCGTCAGAAATGGCTTGTGACCATGGCTGTGGATGGGGGTTGCTTTCACAAAGGGCCTTGGACTGTCCTTTTCCTGGATTGTAGGTAAAGATGCGGTTTTCTTCAGGATAAGTGACTTTACTGATGGGCATCTTGTAGACATTGGGGTTTTTTGTGGTCAGCAGGAGGAACAGTAGTGTGGCTAAACAGAAGGGCCAGGTACAAGATGGCAATCCGACCTGGAGAAAGAGACAAGCCACACGTTACTTTAAGATCCCGTTGGAAAGCTAACTTGCACAAAACACAGGCTTTACACCACTGTCATTCAGCTCAGGAGATAACTCTCCGGAGGCACAACTCTGGACTCTGGACTCTGCTTGTCCCCGTGGAGACTGAGTTTAAGATCTCAGGACATTCGGCTCCTGAAATGTCAGCATGCACTCCTTAGGGATGATCCATGCCCTGCCCTCCCTCTTACACAGTTAGACTTCCTATAGCGGATGTGCCAAGATGACACTTAGCCTCTAGAGATGATACTTAGCAACCACCAATAGCTTCCGACCACTCATCACATCCATGAGGCTGTCTTTGATGAGTTCAGCTCTCTCTCCCCTTGGCTTCTGCCCAGACTAGGTCTTGGACTCTATTGCTTTACTTCTTTTTGTTTCATCTCTCAAACAGACTCTAGACTCCTTGAGGGTAGCTCCTCCTTCTGTGTCCATGACAACTCAAGCAATTCTGAGCATACACCATGTACTTGATTAAGTCTGGCCCTGTAGACTCCACCCCCTCAACCCGGGTGTGATGATACCCAAACTCGACTGCACGTCCAAATCATCTGGAAGAGTTTAAAAAAAAAAGACACAGATAACCAAGCATCATATAAGATCTCCTCCACCAGAAATGCCAAGGTACAGGGTCCGAGGACCAGGATTTTTCACAGTTTTCCTAGCTGATTCCGTTCTGTAGCCTGCCCAATTCTGGCTCACAGGCCAAGGTCTGTGAACTTTTGCTGGGGTGTGAAGGGCCCCCCAAGCTCTAAGGCATCCCATCATGCCTGTAACAGGGCTTTGACTTTCCACCATAAAGATAACTGTGTCTCCAGAAGGACCCTCCCAGGTCAGCTGCCCCTGTGTTGCTGTGAAGAGGACTAGATGTGGTCCTGCCCCACTGGCAGCCATGACCACGTCTATATGGACAGAGTTAGCAGGAACTGGCCTGGTATCACCTGCAGTGGTGGGTGAGGAAGAGAACTGAGAGGCGGGGGGCCCCAGAGCAGCCAGGGGTACTGGGCTCCTCAGGGGAGGGGAAGGAGAAAGTCAAAGGGCTGGACACTACTGAAAGGGAAGGAGAAGTGGTCAGAGGCACTTAATAGGTGATGATTTTGCTTATTAAATAATTTAGGACAGGGGTCTGAAAAAGTCTTACTGATGACCAACTGGGCATTTTTTTTTTTAAGACTAAGGGTATGAAAAAGTCTTGGCTTAATTAAAAAGAAATCTGGATCTTTAGCCAATTATCCTTTTCCTTCCTTTTCTGATTTCTCAACCTCTGCATAGTGCCAGGTTTCTGTTTAAGTAAAAGATATTCAAAAGTCAACTTCTTGACACTCAGAGTTTAAGTATGGACTTGATAATATACACGCTAAGTTTCACTTCTTTAAGACAAACAATCTGATACTTTTAGCAAGCCTGGCGATTATAGTTTGGGCTAAGGTTTACTGTGATGCTGGAGGGTAAGTGAGGACAGGTGGGTCCAGAAGGTGGACTACAATGATTATCTGTCAAGCATCCTGCCCTGGGACGCCACTGAGGTAGGCTTCAGGAGGGTTTCTGTATCATTGAAAACTAACAAATAATGCTGATGAGAAAGTGAGATTAGAGCAAACTTACCACAGCCATCACGTGTGACATGCTGGCTCCCAGGTAGGCAGTGAACAGGGCTAGGAGAAAAGAAAGGGAAAGAAAGCGCTTGGACTCCTTTACATTCCATTCCTGGAATGTAAACTTGTGCATTTCACCAGTGAGCCCAGCACCCTGGTTACAAGTCTGAGCTTAGAGTCAGCAGCTCTGGGTTTGCATCCAGGCTCCACCCCTTAGGAACTTGGAGCCTCCACTCAAAGCCCCAATTTCCTTAACTGTACAAGGGGGTATGGAAATCTCACTCTCAAGAGTTGATGTGAGTGTGAAAGAGGGTAATGCTTGGGCTTAGCACACAGTAAGTACTCAAGAAAGGTAGCTTTTCTGTGGTACTATTTATTTTTTTGCTGTTATTGCTAACATAATACTTAAGGAAAAGGCCTTCCACAGTAAATACATTTCCCCATTATTTTACCCAAGCATAATTGAAATGAAACTTATGAATATTCCTTGAGGTAACATACAATCTCATGGCATCTGAGATTCTCAGATCAATGGTTAGAAATCACAGTTTTAAGAAAAACCAAGGTATATGTATATAGAAGGAGATAGTAACTCAGAAATCAGCAGAAACTGAACACACACCTAGGATTCCTCTTTGTATTAACATTTTCCCTAAAACCGTTAAGGTCGGCATACATGTCAATGAGTTAACATCCTGTGTTTTTATTTACTTTGAGCATGAATTTTTAAGAGTAGGTAGTTTGAGTATATGTATGATCTTCAATGTAAAATAACAGAAACAAAGAGCTCAGCTAGCTAACTCTCAATTCTTGGGCCCAAGGAGACTCAGGGAAGCCCGTAGGGTTCACAGAGACCGCCTGAAGAATGACCTTCTTATAACGGCCACATGGCCAGCTGGGCCAGCAACACTCACCATATGGTCCTCATGTCCATCAAGAAACACATCTGCTACTTTGGGGAGTTGGGTGGGGTGGTGGGAGAGACTCTATGATCTTTTACTTTACTATAGATTTCCATCCTTTCATTGATATTTTATCTTTTTATCCTGATATGTTTTTGTTCAATATCATACCTAGTTCTTTCACATATGAATTGTCTCATGCTAACAGGAAAGGCTCATCTTTGGAAATGGTCTGGGCTTCAAATCCCAGCTCTGCCATTTTGTTTGTTGGACAACAAGTCATTGAACTAGGAATCTAGTTTCATTGTCTGTAAAAAGGTAGCTGGAAGAGGTTCTTTACAGGGAGTTCAGTTCAGTTCAGTCTCTCAGTCGTGTCCGACTCTGCGACCCATGAATCGCAGGACGCCAGGCCTCCCTGTCCATCATCAACTCCCAGAGTTCACTCAGACTTAAGTCCATCGAGTCAGTGATGCCATCCAGCCATCTCATCCTCTGTCGTCCCCTTCTCCTCCTGCCCCCAATCCCTCCCAGCATCAGTCTTTTCCAATGAATCAACTCTTTGCATGAGGTGGCCAAAGATGACTCATAAATGAAATTATGTATTTTCACAAGCAGCGGCTATAAACTCATCTCTGTCATCATAGGAAGGAAGTACTGCTCTGAGCAGAAGGGGTTGGAAGATTTTCTCTGCTTGGCTTGGATAATTTCATCCCCATCCTCCCCATTTAGTTCATTCATTCATTCAAGAAATATTCACTAGCCATTGGCTAGGTGTGGAGACACCCTGTCCCTGCTCTCCTGAGCACCGGCTCTTTTATGACACTCCCCTGAGCACATGAGTCCTTACTGCATTTCTCTCCTAGGAGCACAGTAGCTTAATACCTATTAGCACCCTTTTGGTGCTCAGGTCTCGTACTGATATGCTCTTTCGATTCCATGTTGCTTTTCTTTCTGTAGTAAGAGTATCAGACTAGCTAATAGTTGTTGCCCATCATTAAGATGAGCTGAGTTGGGCTGGGAAAGCCTTACAGTAGAGGTGAAGTTCTGGACACCATGGTTTGGAGGTGATGCCCCTACTCAGTGTGCTGAGTAGCTGAGGGAGAGAAAAGGCCCTCTGCTTCCCTCAGTGGAGGGGAAGACTGAATCCCAGTTCTTCATAGACAGCATCCCTCCCTACAGACCTGCATATGAAAGTCCTACTGTGATAACGCAACCTGTAAGAAGAGGTCCAAAGTGTGTTTGCAGTTTGCAGTGATAAAATAACACAATTGAGGCGTTCCCTGGCTGTGCAATTTCTGGCTTAGGGGCACAGGGAAGGCAGATACGCCGGGCCTCTATCAGAGACTCCCACGTCTGCTTCCTGATAAAGCCACAAGAGTTAATAAAAGAGGAGCTCTATAATAAATGTCTTTTTTATTTACCTTGGCTGACAAGCGTGATCTTCTGTTTGGTGATATGGGCAGGCAGAAACTTGCTGTGTATTTTACTGTGAGATCTGCTTTACAAGAGGGACTGGAGGTCTGTCTCAAAAGTTTACGTCCAAAGATAAAAAAGACTGATGACTGTGCCCCGTGTGGCTGGAACAGCACTCCCACACACTGTCAGTGGCACGGCAAATTCACATGGCCTCTGTGGGTGCGTTTGGCATCTACTGAAAATACCTGGAGCTAGGATTTGGGCACCAGGGTCTGGGCTCTTAACTAATTCTATACTAACTTAACCACTGTACTAATAAAGAAAATCTGGATCTATCCAAAGGAAGGTAGGTATAACAGATAAAATAAAGGCCCTCAAAGATGTCTACATCCTGATCCCCAGAACTTGGGATATGTTACCTTACATGGCAAAAGGGGGCTTTGTGGCTATGGTTAAGTTAAAGATTTTGAGATAGGGGATTATCCTTAGCCAAGTAGATCCAATGTAATCATGAGGTCCTTGTACGGAAGGAGGCAGGAAATTTCTATCTAGGGATAGAAAATTATCCAAGTAGGATAAAGTGTTTTCACCTGCTTTGTACTCTTCTGTATTGATTGAATTTTTGTTTGTTTTGTACAACAGTCCTGCACTACTATAAAATTACAGGGAGAAAATAATGACAATATCAGCTTTGGGGAAACACATTTGTAAACATCTTTGTCTTTTCCTTTTCCATGATCTGTGAAAAGACCTTCATAGACCTTATCAGCAGCTCCTGTGACCAAGACAGTTTTTGCTTGATCTTTAAGGATGTGCTCAGGCTCTCCGTACACTGGCCCAGACCATGCTTTGCAACAACTGGAATTCCTCCTCTTACCTTTTAGGACATACAGAAAAGCCACCGTTTCTAGGAAGTGCTTTTGGATGATTCTGAATTGTATTGTTTCTCGCAGGGACTCCTGGCCTGTAAGTCTCTCGGTTCTGCATCACGTGGTCCCCACGGGCTTCTCTCTTTTACGGCCTGGCTTCTGCTCTCTGTACCCAGGAGCCACCTAGGATCTAAAGCTTCTGAACCCCTAGCTCCTCCTAGTACTGTCTGGATTGTACTACGAATGTTTAGTACATATTTTCTACTACTACCAATAGAGAAAAAATAACGGTTTGCACCTGAGATAAAGGTTTGAAACCTCAGACCCATCTCAGAATAAGAGTTTATCCCAGGTGAGCTCAGGAGGCCACATAATCTGTCTCTACTTTTCTCCTTTGCCCTAAGCTTGTAAACAAGTAAGTGAGCAAAAGGTTTTGACATGGCCAGTAGGTGAAACAGTTAGGTAACTATAAAGAAACTGACAAAATAACATGTAAATGGCAACTCCAGAGCATCTGAGTTCTGTTAATCTTGCTACAGCATCAGATAATCAAAATTGAATAAAGCCTTAGAAATCCTTGGTCCTATCCCACATCCTGCCCAATGCAGGAACTCACTCCACATCCTGCCTGACATGTGGCCCACCATGTTAATAATGGCTGGATTGAGTAATGGTGATAAATCCAGCCATTATTGGATTAATGGTGATAAATCATCATTCATGGTGATAAATCATCCAACTAATGATTGATTAGTTTGGTGATAAACTGAATCTTGGCAAATAGTTCCATGAAATTACAGAAATTCTTGCCTGTTCCAATATCCTACCATCCGTTTGTCCTCCAGGAAGGATCAGTCCTTTCATTCTAGCATATTACCTTACATACTTTTAACTTGTGTTGAATTAGGGATGCTGGAAGCTATGGGTGAATAAGCCAGCCCTTGCAATGGCCTGGGAAATGCTTTAGCTTTTCAGATCTGAAGCACTTGAGGTCTGTTTTTACCTAAGGGCTTGAATGGTACTGAAGGAAGGGAGAGTAGTGTAGTGGGAGTAACTCTGGAAGTTGTTAGCAAGTATGGACTCTAGGTTTACATCTAACCCTAATGGATGCCTTTCAGTGCATCACTTTCTCTGCTCTTAGAACCCCAACAGTAAAACGAGAAGGATGCCGGGAGCTCTCCAGAACCCTTCTAGCTCTGACAGGCTGGGTCTGGCCTGGAGCTCAGAAAGGATTAATATTACATGTCTCAAAATGTGGTCCCCAGAGGAATAGCATCAGCACCACCTGGCACCCTGTTAAAAATGCAAGCTTCTCTCCTGCCTCCCTGGCCGGCTCTAACAGACAATGAGTCTGGGACCGGGGCTGGGCCCCAGAAATCTGGGTTTTAACAAGGCTTCCAAGAGATTCTGATGTTTGCTCCAGTTTGAGAACAGCCATATTAATGTGATTCTCTAAGGGCCCATTAATACCACCAGACTTACCAGGAGAACTGACTATATTTAGCTTGTTTCCTTTCAGTTTCTTGGGTCAAACAATTAGAATGAAGAACACAGGACAAGTTGTTTGTATCCCCCACCAAATACATATTGTAAAATGATTAATATGACCCAGCAGGCTCTCCAGTCTTCAACATGAGCAATGAGGTAGGCAGAGCAGACCTGGGTCCTCCCTGAGAGGGGAGGCCCATTGCCCTGGTCACACACTTAGCAGGTAGCAGGGGCTCAAACTAGAACTCCAGCGCTAGTTCCTCACGCAGTCCTTTTTTATTGTTTGTCCTTGATTTTGATACCATAGTCACGAGCAACTTTCCCCAAGTTCAGGGAATACTTACCACAGGCAAGAGCCAGGAGGTGGGTTTGCCAGGTGAGTGCCATGAACATTCCTCCGATTGCAATGCAAGCTAGAGAGCTGTTGAAACCCCAGAGTCCAGCGTAGATGTTCTCAAATGGAGCTGAAAGACTGAGTCCTATTAGGGAAGACAGGAGGGCTCAGAGCTCTGGACTAAAGGCAGGGTGTTCTGGAAGGAGCCTGGGGGTGGGGAAGGCATCCGAGAACTCCCATTGGTCCCTTGGAAGCAGACCTTCAAGAAAGATCTGGAATGTAGAAGATGCCTGAGACAGTAGCGGGTGGAGGCAGTGCTCAGTATCTGGGAGCAAGTCTGACACTCACCTGCTATTATCCCCAGCAAGGACCAATCGCGGCGTGCAGGCACATGAGTGGGGAGGAGAGGAGGATGGCGCCTAGGAAGATGCCCCCTGTCCACGGATTATCACAGCCATATATCTGACCCACACCCACAGGCAGGGACTTCAGCAACTGCGGAAATGATTTAGAAAACACGGCCATTAAAACGACTGGACAGAAACCCATAAGACACCCACAAACACAATGCAATGTCATTTTGGATTTAGCATGTCTTATCTTTCAAGATCTGAATTACTAACATTTATCATTCTCTCTTGCTCGACGGAAAAGTCTCAGTCGCTTTATCCCCAGAGATCCAGCAGTCCTCCCTGCTGCACGCTGGGCCTTCCTTCTCCAGATCCCTTTGCTCTCTGGCTCTGTGGTCCGCACTGACACCTGGTTTTGGTCGCTGATAAGCTCCCGGTGTGGCGTCCCTGCTCCCTACTGTGACGATCAGCCACACCTCCCAGCGAGGATGGTAGGGACCACCTCTTACACTTCTATTCTCAACTCTCCATCACTTCTGAGGCCGATACATCAATGCGTCTCTATGGTCAATAGAAGTATTATTACTCCCTTGCAATTCAGCTGTTAGTGCTATGGTCAGAGACCCAAAGTCAGATAATTTTATCAACAGCTCAGAAGCAATTACTGGCAGGTTCATGAATTAGGACCATATTTACATTTCTGTTGCTAGTGAGAACATTCATTAATTAAATTAAATGTTTTTTTTAAATTTATTTATATTTTATTTTAAAATTAATTAAAATTCTTTTAATTTTATCTTTTTTTTTTAGAGAGCACGTATTAATTTAAACCAAGATAGCTTTTTCCATTTATCAACAACTGTTAGTCCTTAGAACACAAAAATATATTTAAATGTCCTAATTATAGCTTTCTGGCTGAATTCTGAACTCATATAATGTGTTCACAGAATGGGAGTTCTTAGGAAGAAGGCACAAGGTTTGATTCAAGCTAACAAATGGTTTAAAGTAAAATACCTATGTTTGGTTAATAGCTTCTGTATGAGAGTTTTAGATAGTTCAACTAATGCTATTTTTTTCGTGGGAAATCCTGATAAATTTTTTATTTTCCTTCTGAATTATTTCCAAATATTGCCATTCATTTTCTGTACAAAAGCTAAAGAAAAGGCTATTTGAACTCTCCAAGCTTTGACTGCCCAGCAGAGAGGACAGCAAAGGGATTTAATAACCTGATAGCAGGAAAGACAGTCTCTTGACACTAAAAAATGTAAGGTTTTTCTTCTTCTGATTTCAAGTGTTTTCTCTATTTTTTAATCCTTGAGAAAACTTAGACAAATTTATTAAATAAACCTCAATACAAAGAGCTGGAATTTGATTTGGGTCAATCAGGCTTTTAAAAAACAGTGCCATCCCTATATGTATTTATAGTGAGATACACACAGCATACATCCTAGGAGAGTGGTTCTCAAACTCTGGCCCACATCACTATTTGGGGAACTTGTTAAAACAGATTCCTAGACTCCACCCCAATGATTATGATATAGGGAGTCTGAGATGGAACTTGTATTAATATTTAAAAAACAATGATTCTGATGCCCCTAAAGCTCAAGAAATCTGAATTACTGTACATATTTTAGGAGATCCACCATAAGAAAAAGCAAAATAGAGAGGTTCTGTGATGGGATCTGACAGTGAGCATCCAGTTCTTTTGATTGGGGAAGGTAGGTCAGGGAGGACAGAACCCCAGGCTGCAGGCCCCTGCTTCAAGGGCTGGCCCCCATCAGACCCTCGCCCCTCGGAAATAAGGGCAAAGTTTGGAACAAAGTGTCAGGATTCCAGTGGAGCTATACTCTGGAGTTAGCACTGAAGGCGTTAGGAAAAAAGGAGGAAAAGTTAGTTTTGACCACGTAGTCCTTTAAAAAAATCCCTTAGAACCCAAAGATTTGGAGTAGAATGAATAAGCTCTTAGATGGCAAGAGAAAGTGGCAAGTCTACTCCAGAGCTGAGTCTCTGTAAGGTCTGATGTCTGCCGACAATTAACCAGGAAGTGTCTTCCAGAGCCCAGGGGGGTGAAGACAGTGTATCTTACCTGCAGGGCACTGAGGTCAGGCCAGGTGACATTGGGAACCGAGGTGACAGGTGTGACCAAAGTGCTTGGGAAAAAAGGATTGTAGTGTCCCGTGGCAGAAAGGTACATTGACAAGGCCATATTGAAGGGCAGAGTGAAGACAGGGAGGTCCCATTTGCTTAACACGGAGTTCAATGCACTTGAGAAAACTGGACTAAAAACAACAACAGAATAGAATGGAAGAATATGCAACAAGCCACATTGATAAACTGAATATCTATACTACAGAGGGGCTTTTTTTCATTAGCAAATATGTCTCTAAAGTGTTGTGTTGGCAAGCTTTTGACAGGAAAAAAAAAAAAAAACTCAAACCCAAACACACCTGGAATAAATTCTGTCATTGAATAATTCTTATGTAAAGTAAAAAGCCAACTCTCAGCTTATTTGGCTTGTGGAAAATTATGCTCTGGGGTTGCTCACAATGAGTTATAAGTCTAGGTTTAAAAATATTTTTGAAGTATTTAAGATATTGTCTAAGCAGTTAAAGCCCCTGTATAAACTACTTGACCAAGTGCCCTTCCCTCCCCACCAGACGCAGCCTCAGTCTTCGAGTACTCAAGGAAAAAGATTGTAAAATCAGGAGGGCAGAGGTTTAAGTCGTTGAGCAGTTGAACTGTGTGACCTTGGGCAAGGAGGTACCTCAGTTTCCTTGCCTGTAAAGTGGGATATTGGATTAGATGGTCTCTGGGCCCTTTTTGTTCCCTCACTTATGGACCCAATCAAGGAGCCATCACTTTGAAGTTAGAACCCCAGGTTTCCTGAACTCGGAGGATGGGGAGTGGGTGACCCTGTGCAGCAACACCTCCGGTCCTTGAGCCTGGTCTTCAGAACAGGTGGGAAGTTTCTCCTGAGGAGGGTGGCTGTGCCAGCTGGTTCTCCTGCACGCACCTGTGGCTGCAGCCAGGGTGGGCACACTGTCCAAGGTTGGCTGGGTCTATGTAGCCACACGTCTCGTGTGTGTGATGCTAGCATTTTATATTTTGAATATATCATAGTAAGAAGGAAATGCTTTCTTAAAAAAATGATTTAAGACAGTGTCAATATAGAAACTAGTTTGAAGGACTTAGGGTTAAAAATGGAATTGAATTTAGTAAAGAATTATTTTGGGGGGTACAGGGGCAGGATGGCAAGGGAGGTTACGTAGGGACGGTGTTTCTCAGAGTGTGGCCCCTGGATCAGCCACATCAGCACCACCTGGGAACTCATTGAGATGCAGATTCTCAGGCCCCATCCCAGAGGGACTGAATCAGGAAGCCTCAGAGAGGGAGCAGTAGTCCATATTCTAACTGGCCCTGTAGGTGGTCCTGATAGTGTGCGTGTTTGAGGACTCCTGGTGGTGGGGAGTGGTTCTCAACTTTGGTTGTACTTTAGAATCCTCCAAGAGCCTTCAAAACTCCCAGGGTCCTGGAAACTCCCCAAACCAAGAGGGGGGGCCACATGAGGTGTGAGGGGAAGCCACATGCATCAGTATGTTTGAATGCTTCCTGTTTCCAATAGATATATCCTGAATCTAAATAAAAAAGACAGTTTTCTAGAAATTGCCTTATATATAACATAAAATTTACCACTTAAACCATTTTAAAGCGTTCCGTTTAGTGGTATGAAGTATGTTCACACTGTTACACAGCCATCACCACCATCCGTTCACGGAATATTTCTCATCTTACAAAACAGAAACCCTGGGCTCACTAAGTAATAACTCCCCCCGCCACCTCCTGCCCCTTATACATTTTTTTTTAAGGCATTTTGAAAACCAGGTACAACTTACCAAGTCATGGACATAGCAGATACAGGGAATAACAGCCACCAGAAATAATTTCCCTTGTCTGAATAGATCGCCATGAGGATCCCCACCAGGGTAGCGTTGTAGCCCTGGAGCCCTGCTGTAATGGCAGACCTGTGGGCAAGAGGCATAGCTTGGACACCTCCCGGGTGGATGTTGGCTGAACGTGCCCATGAATATCACTTGTAACTTCCAGGTAATTTTATGTTTGAAAAAGAGATTATATTTAGGGTTTTATTGCAAAGTCTCTAGAAACCAAATACTAATAAAAGCATGCAACAGTAAAATATAAATGGATAAAATACGAATGTGCATATAGAACAGCGCCTACAGAGGCAACATAGCTAAGGAGCGGAGAGAAGGAAATCAGCAGGCCAACATAGCCTGTTTCCTTTTAGCCTTTCCTTCCAAAATTTATTATTTCTTTTGAATCATTAGGGTCTCTGACTTGAATAGAGCTTTAATTTGAAACTCTTCCCTAAGTCTGATTTCCTTGCTGAGAGGTGTAAGATTCTTGAAGTGTAAATTCAGTTCCACAGTGTCTTTGATTTTATCAACACACATCTTCCAACTTAGAATATATTTTCATCTTCTTCCACTTTGTTGTTTCCAGATATACTTTTGCAAATTATTACAAAGAAAAATAATCCCTTTTACATGGCAAATTATTCCATGCAACTATATGCATCTTTAGCACCTTATTTTTTTTCTTGGATCCCTTTCGTCGCAGCATTTAACCTCACTTCCAAATGTTGTCCTATGGATTAACTTTCTACTCCTGGCCAAAATGATACCTTTTCATAACTGGGGACTAAAATTTATCTCTCTGGAAGCTGAACTAACCTTTTCACTGTCCAGGAAGAATGAATTTGCTAAACTAAGCATGGAACTAAGATATAATGGGATTAGTGGAATTATTAAGCCACTAAAACTTTTCCTGAATTCATATGCATTTTTTTGCCAAAATAAAATGCTGATGATAAATAATTGATCGATCATTAAAGTAGACTCCCTTTGGACTGTAGGGTCTTATAGCTTAGTTAGTATTTATAAGAATTACTTACAGCTTAGTTCTGGCCCGATGTATTGCCAAAAGGATCTGGCTGCTTATTCGGGTACTATGAATAAGAGGCTATAAATGATTTCCTGACTGATGACTAAAGGCAAATATAAAGCATTCTGTGGAATAAAGGTTGATTCTCCAGAGAGGGTGGGGCTTTATCCTATTGCCCAGAGTCACTGGTTGGCTCCTGTGTTCTCAAACAAGAAGCAGAGGCTTAGAGGGACATGCCTACCTGTCCTGATTGAGTAACAGGGCCGTCAGGGTGGAGACCACTGTTCCCACACAGCCATTGAGAGCACACCAGGGATTCTGGACCAGGAGTCCCACCAGAATCAGGATTCCACTGATGGGGTTGCTGACAAACACCACTTGGGATATCCCCCGAAGAACCCAGTCAACGAACTGGAGAGCCTGGGGTTTGTCTGGAAGGGATGAGATGGGCAGAGCTAAGGAAGTGGTGGGGCAAATGGGGCTCTCCTTCCCGAGTCTCCTTCCCAAGCCTACCCTGAGCAAAATACCCTCTGAACAAGGTGAGGCTAACTTTGGATATTCCTTGAAACTTTTTCTCTGAACCCTTTCCCCTTTAGTGACCCTCAGATCCCTGAAAGCATCCATATCTGCTCTAGTGACACCCAAATCCTCTTTCTGCTCAGTCCACAACGTCCATACTAGAACTCCAGTTCCAGAAAGCATTGAATGGACTTATTTAGTGTGCTTAGAGGTTTATACCCTTAAGCCAAAGGAATGAATTACCAAGAGTAAAATTTCAGTTTTTAAGTACCAGAATAACAAGGTGGAACTAGATGTCTTCCTCTGACATGAACAGGACCACTGTTGCCATTAAAAAGAAAAAAAATGGAAGAAGTTCTCAGGTTAGAAGATAAAAAGTTAAAAAAAATGGAAAGAAAAGCGATAGAAGATAGGGGAGTATAACTAAAGATTTGAGTAGAAGAACCAGCAAGCCATTTCCCCCAACGCCACTTCTCCAAGGTGGTGTAGATACCTTTAAGCCAGTTGGCGAATTCTTTCATGTCACCAGTGACATAGCCAAGGGCCTTGGGGAGGCGTCTTCTGCCTCGACCTTGTGGAGCCTGACTTCCACCGTGGTCCAGTTTAACTGCAGTGGGGTTGTCATCCATGGATGTCTCTTCTGGCTCCTTGAGGGAAGAACGGAGCTCATGACATCTTAATGTAGAACCCTTTGGACTGGCCAGTGTGGGGCCTGACCACAGCAGCCACACAGGATGAACTGGAAGGCACTTCATCCGGACCATGACAATCCCATGGAAGGAAGAAAGCACCATTTTCCTCTTGAAATATTGTCAGGAAGATTATTATCAAAACCCAAGCCCCAGACTACTTTTGTCATCACTGTTTTTAATGTCACCATGAGAAGGTTCTGGTCTTTAATTTTATAAGGTTCAGTTTCTAGCTCAATGAATATTTATTGAGCACCTATATCCTAACACTCAAAGAGCTCAGTCTAGTGGAAAAAATGAAAAATAGTTAATTTCAACATAATGAGTCAGAAAATGATACAGAAATAGCTACAATCAAGTACTTAAGCTTTTTGCTCCAATAAAAGGAGCCAGATGTCAGGTTACAAAATGATGCTTGCTAATGCAGACCAACCAGCTACTTTCTAAGACAAGCAGCCATTTTAGTTTCAATTTTTATTTTACAAAAACAGGCTTTGTTTTAAAAGTTTGAAAGAGAAGAAATGTTTACAAGACAGTTTGTGTGTGTTGACATAGCCTAAGACCTGCGCCCTTCCCCGCCACAGAAATATTCATCTCCAAATCAGAGATTACGTCCTGACTACGTCCTCACATCAGGCAGCTGCTTCATATATTCTTTATTTTTAAAATTTGTTATTTAAGTGTTTAAATCACACTTAAGTGTTTATTTAAGTGTTTAAATGAGCAAAATCGTTAAATAAATGTGCAAACCAACGTAAATATGGGACTATACATTTATATACATAGTATATACATTATATATTTAGTATATTCACTAAAATATCGAGAATTTGGGCTATATCATTAAAAAATATAATTTACTAAATCTAAACTAGAAAAAAAAAAAGACTGGCAACATAATCTTCCACAAAGATGTAGAAAATGGAAAAAGTGGAAGTGGGCTAGCTGTTGAAAACCAAAGAATTACAACTTAAGAATTGTACACTGTTAAGAGTGTACAGGGCAACTTATCGTAAGCATGCCTCAGGGAAATACTAACAGTATGGCCACGACTTGTGCTCACTACGAGACTCTTGACTTCTCATGTTGAGTGTGCAATAACAAAGCATCAGCATCATCAGAATATTGTACCCTGTAGACAAAACTGAAGGTTTCATGGTGCTGATGGTAGATATGAAAGAGTACCAATGATGTCATCCCAGAGGTAGGCAAAGGGAGAAAGACCATGGCAGAACCACTCTGAGTTTGCAAGAAAAGCAAAGAGTACAGCAGGCCAGTGTGCAGTAGGGGAACACCAAAACCATCAGACCCCAGGAAGCACAAGTGTGGAATGTTGAAGCCATAGGCACGTAAGACACGACCAAGGAAATACCCGAAACCCATGCGGTTAACCCAGCTTGTCTTCTCCCTGCAGCCAGGCTGTGAATAAGGGTTTCTCATGCCTATTTTTTGGTCTCACTGTTCTTCCATTTACCATACCCAACAAAAAGCTATTAAAGCCCAATTAACAGGTAATAGAAGTTATGACTTTTAAAGTTTTTATTTTTTGCAATTCTGATTTCAGTTTTGGCTTCTATTAATCTCAGTACAAAAATCCATGTAACTCATTTTTTATTGAATCACAATTGTACTTCAATTGTATTATTTCACTGCCAAATAACCATTCTGTTTTTTAAAAATGGCTAGCAGTTTCACAAAGTAGAAGCTGTTTATGCAATGCATTCTAGACCAAAGTCATTTTGGTTTGGCAAAACAGTGATAGAAACCAGCATTTGGGAGACTTCCAATGAACCTTTGCATTAAGAGATTCGTTTATTTTTATTATTATTTGTTTATTTATTTTTTGCATTAAGAGATTCTTAAACTGAAAACTGCTGGAGGACAGGAACCAAAACTAAGTCTATATGGAGCTCAGCTGGCCCGAAGTTAAACAACGAAAACCTTTTGAATTATTAAGAAATTATGAAAAATTTGGGTTTTATTTCATAATCTAACTGATAGCTATCATTTATTTTCATTTATCTCTCTTAAACACCGTAACTGAAGATATTGCTTGGTAAGCCCTTTCCTTAGCTATCGCGACCCCATCCTGTGAGAGGCATCAGGCTCCAGTTCAGGCAATGACAAGAAACTGCCTTGAGTTTCTGTAACTGGGTAGATCCTGCTCTGCAGAGGCAGCACTGAATGAAAACATTAAAGTGGGCATTTCAAATTAAGTACGGAAGCAACTAGGTGCATGGGTTATCCCAGCGTGGACAAATTCATGTTCTCAAAATTCCCAGCATTTACTTATTTATTTTAGAGAGTTTTCAATACATTATCACCTCAGAGATTTTGGACATAGAGATATGAAACCTGATATTCTAACTGGCCAGACATGATTGAGAACCTGACTGGCCAGAGTTCCCTGCCCAGCCACCCGAAGTTGGATAAAGACTGAACCATTGATCTGAATCTTCAGCCCAGCATACAGAAGACTTGCTGTGCTTTGTCTTTCTAGTATCCATATATTGGGGTGGGTGGTAGGGCTACCATGTAATAGAGGGATAGATCTTCTCATGAGTTGATTCCCCTGGGAATCATTTATTCTGGACTGAACACTATAGAGCTCTGGGAACCCTGATTACTCGTTCCAGAACTCAGGCATGAGACCTGGTCGTGAGAAACCAGTAACTTAACAGTTGTGGTTCACCCTAGGATTTAATCATGCTACACTCTTTGTATTTCTTTAGGGAACTTTAAAAGTCTACATATCCTAATTGGGTAGGCAATACAAGGTGATGAAGCAAGAACTAAGTTCAAACTTCTCGAATCTAAGTAGGTCATTAAGTTTCACCTGAAAAGACAGGACAAGAAAATATAAGGAATGAACTCTGTAAAATAGAAGCAAGATAAATAAAAATCCCCAAAATACTTTTTCCTAGCTTTTCCATGGTTGTCAAAACTGCAGCACAAAGGTCCAACATCTAAACCAGGACGAATGTCATGTAGGTTTCTGGACCAAGACCCCTGTGCATCAGGCTCAGCCCAAGCTGCACCGCTCAGCAGACATGAGGACCCCACTTCCCAGGCTTGGTTCAGAAAAGACACAGCAGAGTCACACAGACAGAAGCTGTACAAAGGTAGCATACCTGTTCTGCCGGCCCCGGGACCAGGGCCAAGTTTACCCAGGGGAAGCCTCTGTGCGCTGCCTCACTGGCTTTTTTTCCAAAAGGGCCCCTCCAAAGAGGACCAGGATAGGTGTCACCAGCAGCGCCAATCAAAGACCGTCCACTCATCCTTCCTTTCTTTCCATACATGACAAAGGGCAAAAATACGTGAATCAGCAGAAATCGTGCCCTGCCTGTGATGTGAAATGCAGGGTAGAGCTCTTTCAGGGGGTTCCTGGGGAGAGGAGACCTCAACAAAGAAGGCAGACTTCTCCATCAGCTAGAGCTCCATCAGCAGAGACGATGAGCTGACTGCAGACACCGAATGTTCATTTTACTTTGCTTAAAACAGAAGCAAAAGCTGGCAAGCCATCCTGCACAGCGACCCACGTGTGGATTCTGTGCCGCTGTATTTCTCCACGGGCCGGAAGCTGACAGGTCTGAAGCCTGTTCCAGAGAGAGTGGTGTGCTTCAGGCTCTGAAACACTTCAGGTGAACTCAGGGCTCCATCTCGGGGGATGGAGACACGATTTCCAGCAGCCTTGATCTTTACAAACGTGAGAAGCAGCCCTGGTATGGGCTCTATTTTCTGTAATAAGATGCTGGCCACACTTGCACAGCAAAAGCCCAGTCTAAGGGACTTCTAAATGGCATTATTTTCCTTCTATCTGAATAAGAATTGGTAAAAATCAGAATCACCTTGTTAATAATAAACAATTCATGGTTATATATAACAGGTGTGGCAACTTTTTGTTTCCCTTAAAAAAATAGAAAAAAAAAAAAACTTCCATTATATCCAAGGATAGCATTCTTCCTTTAGAAGTTCCAGAAAAGTCATATGTTTGGTATTTATTTTTTTCTTCCTCTTTAATTACTTTCTTCCACTGGCTTGGTTTGAAATCTGAAAACTTAACACTGCTAGGTGTTTCAGAAAAATCCATAATTGTGGAAAACTTTACTGACATATCTTTGGAAAAAGTTGTGTGTGTGTGTATGTTTATCCATGGTTAAACAATCTGGCTAACACCAAACAGGTAGGTTGCATTATGCATATTTTTGTTTGACAAAGAGCAATATTAAGAAACCCAATAATAGGGCACTCATATTTAGTTTAAAAAACAAAACGAAAGAGTGAAAGAAAAAGAAAAGAGACAGGCAGGACTGTTACATTCCCCTGTCACGTTTCCCCACCACCAAAATCACTCATGTCTTGGAGAATGACATCCTTGAGCTCAACATCGATATTTTCTAAGAGCCAAGAGAGAGAAGACGTTGGGAGAGCATATAGTTCAAGCTTTCATTTTATAGAGGAAAAAACTGGAGTCCAAAATTTGGACCATCCATGTTTACTCAGCAGATCAGCCTATGGAACAGGTAAGCCCTGGTGGCTCTTTGTCTTCCAGGCTGGAACCATACACACCGATGTCCCCAAGGGGGAGTTAGGGCTCAGTAACAGTGGACACAGCCTGTCTTCATGGCCTCCCTGATGTAACCCTGGGGACGGGGGCTGCTGAACAACAGCAAAGGTTGTTTCACCCCGTGTCCTTGCCAGAAGCAGTG
Organism: Aepyceros melampus; assembly: GCA_006408695.1. Taxonomy (NCBI): domain Eukaryota; kingdom Metazoa; phylum Chordata; class Mammalia; order Artiodactyla; family Bovidae; genus Aepyceros; species Aepyceros melampus. The sequence continues at coordinate 71,218 of SJXQ01009691.1, read as the reverse complement.
ACTCTTCTGACAAACATCTCACCATGCCCCAAAGTAAGCCTCACTCCTTTGTATCACGGACATATCCACAAGACCTGTGTGTGTGTTGAAGTTAACATCCCGAGAATATTCTAAAGCTACACCCAGTGAGCTTACAATAGAAGTCAGAAAGCACTTTTCATAGCCAAGATCACTTAGTGCCACAAAGCAGGACTCATCATTCTGAAATATCAAGATTTCAGTTTAACAACATTTCTTATAGGAAATGCAACTCATTCTATTGTCAGCATATATTAGAAATTTGTATAATTAGAGAGCTCGGAGAGTCTTTAACTTCTATGCCTCAAGTATCACTTTTAAAAATAATGCAAAGTTTTGGACATAGATATGGAAGAAAGCATATAACATTCATGTTCTATCATCATTAGGAGACTTCAGCACTGACATTTATGTGATACTTACAGAACTCCTTATGTTAGTCAGGTTTTGAATCTAAGCTGTGGGAAGTGCTCAGCCTTCTCTAAAACTGTAATGAGAAACAAAGAAAATGCTGTCAGGTATCCTGTCTCCTGCTTAAAACATTCTCTCCTTGGAACACACTCCCTTTGAAGCCTTGAGGTCTGAATTCCACAACAGAAAGTGTAGCTGAAAAGAAGTTGCCAAATTTGTGCTTGCAGTGTGACTCGTTCTCCCAAGGGTATTCCAGGGTCCTCCCTCCAGCATGATGGTACATGCAGGGTGATCTGGAAAACTGTACTTGGAAAGGGCCATTCCCAATCCCCCCCCCTTTTTTTTTGAGTCGTATTGATAGATCTCCAATTTTACTTATTTCAAGAACACAGCCTCAAACTCCTATGCAGCGTCGGTGAGCTCAGAGTCCTTTAGCACCTCCAGTGGACTCCTCGCTGAAACCCTCTTGCATGCAGAGCTCTGGTGCCGGTCTGCCCTGCTGCAGAAACTATGAACCGAGACACCTTTCAAGCATCCAGGAAGAAGCCTGTGATTTGGGTAAATGGTTTGCTAGTCTACCAGAATTCTAATTTTGTACTTTTACTCAGTTCCAATCATCTGAAACATATATCTCCGTTAAAAAGAGAAGAATTAGAGAGGTCTAAGGAGACAGCCCTCCCACTATGAACAGTTGCAAATGAACAGACACAGGGGAGTACTCACATAGCAGCTGGCTTCCCGGGCAGAAGGCACTGGCTGATAAAGCCCTGCTGGGCTCTATTAAAAGGGAGGTGCTTAGGAGGTGGGTACTGGGGGAGGGACCCAGAGCTTTTATACTCAGGACCCACTCTGCATATCTGCGCATCTGGCTGTCTCCTCCCACTCCAGGCACAGGTCCAAAGCAGTGCTGGGGAGCGGGCCCCCTGTCCTGTACCTTCTGTCTGTCTGTCTGTCTCTGTTCTTGACTTGGTGCCAGCACTTTGCCATCGTTTCTGGGGCTTCCCAGGTCTTTGTCCAGCAACAATCCTGCTCGAGCTCATGGTTATCTTCCCCTTGCAGTTTCCTCTGGAGCCTACCCTCACCCTGGGGTGTTCTGGGGAAGACGCGCAACTGAAAAGGATCAACGGAGTGTCACTTCAACTGAAAACATAGAGACAGGTTGCTGCGCTGCAGACTTTGGAGTTAAGTGGTAGCTCCAGGGTGGAATGTTCTCTTAGACTTGACATGGTTTCTGCTCAGGTGTAGGAATCCAGGAAAGTTCCGTGGGGTGTGGGGTGAGTGTGGGGAGAACCTGGGTCCACAAAGTGTTTTCCGGAAACCAACCTGCCCTTTTCCCCAGTGAGGAGGGAAACAAAAATATAACTGTTGGCCTGGAATGCCCCTCTTTCCAGGTGAGAGTCTCAGGACAAACTCTGCTGCCTTTAAAAGTCAGGAGGCAAACATTCTACAGCAGAGATATCTAAAATTCAAGTGAAAAATTGCTTTCTTCTTCATTTTTTCCTTAAATTTCAATTTTGTGGCCTGTTTTGGGATCATGAACAGAAGTGATGTGAACTTTGGTATGCTTCTAGGAGCACACAATTTTGAAAAATGAAAACCCCACAGAAAGCTGTGCAGGTGTCAGTGGGGCCTCCTGCCTGCCTGGACGAGCCGATAGCCCTCGTCAGGGAGGCTGCCAGTAACTCTCTGGCTCCACCCGCTGGACACCAGCCAAACCACAGCTCTCCTTGCTTTCCCGGGGATTCCCTCCCTCCCAGTGTCCCTGGTGGCTCAATGTGTGTATCTGGGGCCTGGGAGAAAAACTACAAGCCCAAGTTCATGGCCACAATTTTGAGGTTCAGGCAAATGTCCTGCCAACATTTTCTGCCTGGTAAAAATTCCTTGGGTTACACTGAAGGGGAAAAATGAATCATAAGAGGATAGACTGAGAGCCTGGTACAGGAGCAAAAGGAATCACACTGGTGTATCTGTGAGCTCTTTATGCAAATGGGCTTCAATCCTGACGGTGGTGATAGCAGTAATGGTGATAGTTACAATAATTATTGGAATTGGACAAATGGCTGGGCATTTACTCTGTGTGCTGAGCACTGGATCTGTGTTAGTCATTTAACCATCACAAAAGTCCTGTGAGGTTAATGCCATTATTCCCATTTTGCAGAGAAGCAAACAGAATCTGCCTGCAATGCAAGAGACCTGGGTTCCAACCTTGGGTTGGGAAGGTCCCCTGGAGAACAGAATGGCTTACCCACTCCAGTATTCTTGCCTGGAGAATTCCATGGACAGAGGAGGCTGATGGGCAACAGTCTATGGCATCACAAAGGGTCGGATGTGACTGAGTAGCTAACACAAACAGGCTCACAGAATTTAAATCACTTGTCCGAAGTTTAACATCAAGGTTCGTACTTTGTACCCTAGCATCATTCAGTATTTCCAGCTTCTGCCCATTGGTTGCTTTTCTTCAATTCACTAATTAACTCAATGAACTCAAGCATCAACATGTATCTCTAGACCTCAGCCTGAAGCCACCTCCACTTGGCACCCAGGCCGCCTGCTGCCTCAGTGGCCTGAGTGGGCTGGTCAGGGGTGGAGGGTGTTTACTGAGTCTGAAGTCTTATGGAACCAACTCCTCCCCACCCTTCCTCCCTGCCCTCTCCCCTGGTCCTTGCAAAGGCACACCTTAAATGCTGGTTACAAAACACAGCTGTGTTGTATGGTCTGACTAGGTAGAAAAAAGCACGTGGGATTCCCAGTCAGGCAGACCTGAGTTTGAATCCTGGCTTCGTCCCCCTGTGCCCTGAGGTACGTCACCATCCCTGGCCCTCAGATTTCTCACTGTAAAATTGAATAAGTTGACTCTTTTGTAACGTTGTAATGAAGTTTTGCAACTGCATTTGTAAATCTCTGTACCTGACGCATGGAAGTGGCACCATTCCAATATCTGCCCTTCTCATTCTGGGTTGGTTTATCCTTGAGGATTCCTGAAAGGGTCTCTGTTCCCAGCCTGAATCAGGAGAAAAGGCTCTTGGCTCTGACATCTGAAGGGGTGTAGTTATGAGCATGGAGACAACTGTTCAGCAAGAACCATGAGGTGGGCAGGTGGCAGCCACGTTTTCTCACTGTAAAACCCCCAAGATGCCAGGGTCTTGCTGGGTGGCTATGGCTTTGGAGAGAATCCTGCACTGGATGTTAGAGGGATAACCGGGCGCCCAATAACAAGTGCATACAAAGGTTTCTCGGTGCTTCTGCACGTGTGGTCAGTTGCTCATTCCTGTCTGACTCTTTGCGATCCCATGGACTGTTGCCCATCAGGCTCCTCTGTCCATGGAATTTTCTAGACAAGAATACTGGAGTGGGTTGCCATTTCCTTCAGAAGTGCTTCACGACCCAGGGGTCGAACCCGTGTCTCCTGCAGGTGAGTTTTTTTACCACTGAGCCACCTGGAAGGCCCCAGGTACTTTCAAACAGCCCTGATTTCACAATTTCATGACTTTTTCTCAGCCCCTCCTGGTATCATTTATTGAGTGTTGGGGCACCGACGTTGTTTCCCTTCCCAAGTCCCACCTGGGCCTCTCCTCACCGAGCCCCTCCTCTCCTGGTCCTGTAACCCTCTGTCTGCCTCAGTCCTCTTTGGCTTTCTCCATCGAGTCTCTGCCCCTGGAGGCTTCCTCTCTCCCCGTCCACTTTGTCCACGCCCACTTCTCTTCCCTCTGCCCCTCTGCACTGCGCTTCTGGGAGCTGAAAACAGGTATGTCCATGTTCCTCTCACAGTGCTCACCCCCCTCGCCCAGCCTTGTGACAGCGCTGCTATTGTCTTTTATTTTAAAAATATATTCTATGGTGTGCAGTCCCACCTGGGCTGGAAAATACTAGTAATTCTTTTTTTTTTTTAAATTGATATCAGATCTCTTTCTTTCCAGAAAGGTTTTGAGGAAGTTTATAAAAATAGACATAACAGGAAATAAGAGCTAGATGAAGAAATGGGGAAGAAGGAAGAACAAAAACTATGGACAATAACACAATTTAAATATTTTCCTAGCATGTCTGCATTTTTAGGTATTTTAAAATATGTATTTTTCTGACTCAGAAATTATCCAAAGTTGCTGCTGGATGTTGATTTATCTGCAACCAATTTGATATTACAAATAATTTGCACCACAGGTATCATGGGGCAGGGGCTACACAGGAATTCTGCAGGAGAGGAACCGGCAGAGGGCTCTTCTGAATCCTGAGCAGGGCCTTTCTAGATGGGAGAGAAAGTGCTAAAGAAGAAGCAGACCGACTTCTCTTCCTATCCTGCCGACCAACACCGCCCCCCACCCCATACCGCCCCCCTCACAGAGAAGCAAAGACCACAAGCTGAGTACAGAAAGTCCCTCTACACTGTGTTCTGGGACCACAGTGTTTGGTTTGGTAAACAGTCAGACAAACAGGCTCCAGACAAGGGCCAGACCCCCCACTGACCCAGAACGCCTCTCAAGGGGACCCTTTGTGGTAAGAATTCCTGAGACGTGGAGCCAAGTGGGCGTCAAGCGCACAATTGCTACCCGCTGCACTGCCTGTCCTGGCCAGGGGAGCTTGGGGATGGGTGACGGCAGGAGGCACCGAGGCGCCTACATGTTTGCTCTTAAATAATGCTGTTGTGCAATTATTCAGCTCCACTGAGTATCTGGTCGTTTGTCGTGCACGCAGCAGAAGCATGAGAAAACCTCATGCGATCTACCTATGACTTTTATCAGATCCCTCTGTCCATGCATCACTTTCTTTCCAGCTCTTAAACTCAGGCTAGTGTCAGGAGCGTCACGCAGATCCTGTGGTATCCTCGGCCAGCACCTAAGGTTGTGCACTGCACAAATGCACCAAGTCAGAAGGGGCACCATTAACATTCAAGACCTTTATGTGTTTTCTGCAGCAAAACTCCTATAGATGGCAGTAAAATGTTCTGATGAAACGAATGCTGGGGTGCCTTCGCATGTAGCGGTCTTACTGGTAAGCAGTGACCCTGCTGGTGCTTTTATTTCTTCAGAATTAAAAAAATAATACTTTCCCAAAGAGGGACAATAGGGAAAGGGTAGGAGGACAGTATTTTCAATCTCTTTAGACCAAGTAGAAAGAAGGGACTACAGTGTTGAGGAAAATGAGGATTGGGCACTGGCATGGCCCTGTCTCCCTGACCGTCTCTTGAGAGTGATTTATACTCATTAGATTGCCTCCTGACTATTAAAGATATTGGCCAAGAAGAGAAGGGGGATGGCCTGGCTGCCAGCATTGCCAATGAGGCTCTCTGAGCCAGTGCACTCTTGGCAAAGACATCAGCCACTGGGGGTGGGTAGGATGGGCTGAGGTCCACTCCCAGCCAGGCACCGCGATGGGGGCTACTCCCTAGGGAGTCTTGAGGAGAGAGCTGGCATTCGTGTAGTCAAGAAGTTGCAATGACTGGGTAGATATGCTAAAGTAAGGCCGCTCTCTGGAGCCGAGGAGGTGGCAGCTGGCTCAGGCTTCTCACAGTTGCCCTACCTGGAGGCTTAGTGTTTGCTGGCTATACAGTGTTGCAGCTCAGCCTGATTGAAAGATCAGAAACGCTTCCTATTATTATCCATTGCCTCTCACCCACTGGCTGCCAAGATTTAGAGAAGGATTCCAAGTCTCTTAGCCCTCATCCCTCCTCCCATTCCTCTTGTCTCCTCTCTTCCTGCTGTTGGCACCTGCCAAGGCTGGGGTGGGGGCCAAAGGCAGAGGGATCTTGAGGGCACACTGTTCAACTACCTGTCCGGTCAGTTGGCTTAAAGTTGGGCCACACTGCATCCTCAGTCTCTTGAATTGGTAAACTGAGCTGTCATAGCGTAAGTCATATTCCACTGGCCACAGATTTGTATTAGAGCCTTAGTAATCCTATAATAACGTTGGCATAGGAAATACAGTTGTGCTGGGATCGTATGACAGACATGGGGAGGATTTTCATGCACCTCTGAGATTGTCCTGTTGTTAAAGGAAAAACTTGAGTTCATGTTTTATTCAAAACCAAAATTAAACCTGGTGGAAAAATACTTACGTATTTTTTGACCCACATCTCTTATTAGAACTTAAAAAACCAACTAAGCCTTCAGTCAGTTCAGTTCAGTCACTCAGTCATATCCGACTCTTTGCACCAGGCTTTCCTGTCCATCACCAAATCCCAGAGCTTGCTAAAACTCATGTCCATTGAGTCGGTGATGCCATCCAACCATTTCACCCTCTGTAGTCCCCTTCTCCTGTTTTCAATCTTTCCCAGCATCAGGGTCTTTTCAAATGAGTCAATTCTTTGCATCAGGTGGCAAAAATATTGGAGTTTCAGCTTCAGCATCAGTCCTTCCAATGAATATTCAGGACTGATCTCTTTTAGGATGGACTGGTTGGATCTCCTTGCAGTCCAAGGGACTCTCAAGAGTCTTCTCCAACACCACAGTTCAAAAGCATCAATTCTTCAGCGCTCAGTTTTCTTTATAATCCAACTCTCACATCTGTGCATGACAACTGGAAAAACCATAGCTCTGACTATACGAATCTTTGTCTGCAAAGTAATGTCTCTGCTTTTTAATATGCTGTCTAGGTTTATAGCACCATTATCCTCTGCAGAAAGCTATTTGAATTAAAAAATTATTTGAGTATTTAACATTACGATGCAAAAGTAGTGATAGAACTAGAAGGATTCACAGTTAATCATAAACCCTTGTTTTTAAAATAAAATATGGCAATTCTCAACACTGTTGTTTCCTTTTTCTTGGTTCCCTGACAGGATTGAATCTGTGTCCTCAGCAGTGAAAGCATGGAGTCCTAATCACTGCATACATGAGTGCGAAGTCACTTCAGTCGTGGCTGACTCTTTGCGACTCTATGGACCACAGTCCGCCAGGCTCCTCTGTCCATGGGATTCTCCAGGCAAGAACAGTGGAGTGGGCAGCCGTGCCCTCCTCCCGGCAATCTTCCCAACCCAAGGATCAAACCCACATCTGTTCTGCCTGCACGGGCGAGTGGTTCCTTTACCACTGGCAGCAGCTGGGAAGCCCCCCACCACTGGACTGCCAGGGAATTCCTTGTTGTTATGCTTAGTTGGAGACATTTTTTTTGTTTGTTGTTTCACTTTGATTCTAAATGGAAGAAACCAGGGTAGAGCTTAGCTTCTAGGAGCTGGTGGTACCTTCTCCCAAGTAAGGGGGCAACTCTGAGTTTGGGAGAAATATTGATGAGGGAAGAAGTATGGTAGCGACAGAGAAGGACAGATTTTCCACTGTTTTATCCACTTCGCTTGTCAACAGTCCTTTTCCCTCTCAGCCTAACACCTGGATCAAGGGACATATGTGAATAGAGTGCTATTAATATTTACTTATGTCATATGGCTCAGGTGGTTGGGATGTGCTGATGTGTGTGAAGTCACAGAATTTGTAAATAGGCTTAAGAGAGGCCTGAGTAGGTGGATTAAGCTCCCTGGTCCCCAAATGCACTGGCCAGCTATACCCAGCTGTCAGCTGAGGTCACAGGGTGGGCCAGAGGAGAGTGCGTGGATTAGAAATAGTCCTTCCTTACAGAAGAGTGCCTAGGACACAGCTCAAGGGATGCCATTTTTGAAGACTAGGGTCCATGGTCTCATGATTGAATTCACATATGAGGTTGATGATGGGGAAAAAATCCAGTAAGAAATTTAATCAAACATATTGGTAAGTGATGAGCAAAACAGTGTATCCCCCCAGCTCTTAATACTCAACATCATTCTGAGTTTTGGCTCCTTATGGCTCATGGTTTTGCAGAATCTGGGGTTTACAGAATCTCAGAGTCTACTACTGAGTCTAGTAAACCTGACAACCAATTTCTCGATAGTTTCTCATGCCCCATAACTTACAAGGAGAAACTAGTCTTAAACTGATATCCATTAGATGGGACATCCTTGGTAATCCAGTAGCTAAGACTCCACTCTCCCAAATCAGGGGGCCCTGGGTTCAATCCCTGGTCAGGGAACTAGATCTCACATGCCAAGATTAAGACCTGGCATAGCCAAGTAAATAAATTAAAAATCAATATTCATTACCATCTTGAAGGGAGAAAAAGTTACCCAAAGGCAGCCCTGGGGTCTGGTGGAAGACCCAGAACTTTGCTCAGTTAGAATCCGAGATTTCTTATCTGTGGAGCTCGTGGGCAGCCTCAGCCTTTTGTCTTGATTATGGCAAGAGATGAAGCACTGAAGTTCTTAAGAAATCCTCAAACCCCTTTTGCTTCAAGCACATTACTTCATTTATTTTTCCACTTGATGTATTTCATCCTATCATTAAAAACTAATCCCAGTTATAAAAATAAAATCCCCAAACAAGGTTTCCTGATGGTGACCATTCACACTGATGTTGGTAGCTCGTCCCAGCTGAAGTCCTTTCTCCCATCATCATGTGCTTAGTTGCTCAGTCGTGTCTGACTCTTTGCGACCCCATGGACTGTAGCCACCAGGCTCCTCTGTCCATGGGATTCTCCAGGCAAGAATACTGGAGTGGGTTTCCATGCCCTCCTCCAAGGGATCTTCCCAACCCAGGGATCGAACCCAGGTCTCCTGCACTGCGGGCAGTTTCTTTACTGACTGGGCCACCAGGGAAGCCCTCCCTTTCCTCAGTTCCAGTGAGACTCCCATTTCTCTCCTCCACTGGACTTCTGGACTTTCTTGTCCATTGGACCCACCTTGTCCTTCTTGTTGCCTCCATTCACTCATCCATCCAATTGCCCAGTGTATGCTAAGTATGAGGACTCATAGATGAATTAGACGGTCTAATTTCCAGGTTTTTTTTGTGTGTGTGTTTGTGTGTGTGGGTATGTTTGAGAGCTTTTCTAGCTTTCTGAATCTTTTCCTCAGCTCTTAAATGTGAAGTGTCTCCTGAAACCCTACCCAGGTCTCCTGCACTGCGGGCAGTTTCTTTACTGACTGGGCCACCAGGGAAGCCCTCCCTTTCCTCAGTTCCAGTGAGACTCCCATTTCTCTCCTCCACTGGACTTCTGGACTTTCTTGTCCGTTGGACCCACCTTGTCCTTCTTGTTGCCTCCATTCACTCATCCATCCAATTGCCCAGTGTATGCTAAGTATGAGGACTCATAGATGAATTAGACGGTCTAATTTCCAGTTTTTTTTGTGTGTGTGTTTGTGTGTGTGGGTATGTTTGAGAGCTTTTCTAGCTTTCTGAATCTTTTCCTCAGCTCTTAAATGTGAAATGTCTCCTGAAACCCTCACTCTTCTCTATGTCTTTTCTCTTGGCAAGAACCTCCATCCTGCTTCTACTCCTGTCCTACTCCATCCCACTACAGAATTTTTGTTTCACTGGCTTATTAGAAAGAGTCCTAGAGTAGGAACGGAAAGGTGCTACTTTTGACAAGATTGGCACTTCCTCCATCCCTTTTCAGCTGCCTCACTTACTCAAAGAGGAATTGGACTAGCTCAGTGATCCTCAGTCTTGTCTGCACATTGGAATTACCTGAGGGGCTTCTAAAAAGTGATGACAGTGGCTAGAGAGTCTGATCTCATTGGTGTGGGGTGGGGGAGTTTTAAAAGTCGTCTTCATGATTCTAACATAAAGGCAAGGTTGGGAACAACCGAACTGAATCCAATCCTAATTCCTTACCCACGAAAGCAAGGAAGGCTGTCATTGTAGCATTAGATGGGTTTTGGAGTTTGACAGACCAGGTCCAAGTTCCAGCCAGCTATAACACCTGGGAGAAAATTACTTCACCTTTCCAAGCCTTAATTCCATTATGAAATTAATGGAGATTACTAATACCTACATTGCCAAACAAATAGATTAAACAAGATCATGGTACACAATAGGCATTCAGCCAAAGGTAAGCTTTACTATTTCCCTCTGAAATAGGTCCTACCTCTGATTTTCTTGTTTCTGCCAGTGGTGCCATCAGTATCCAGCTCTCAGAGTAAGTAATAGATGGTTGGTCTGACTGTACTCTCTCATGAAGGAGAGGGGAAGGCTCAGTTTTATTTGCTCTGGTTAAGGTTCTCAAGTCTTCAAAGTGTGATTCCTTGGGAACTTGTAAGAATCAAGGAATCTCAGCCTCACTCAGGACTTCAGAATCGGAGTCTGTATTTTAACCAGATCCCCAAGGATCTCCATGTCCTGTAAAGTTTGGGAAGCTCCACTCCGAAGCCTCCCTGTCCTCGAGTGAAAAGGGATGGACTCAAGCTTCTGGAGTGGAGACAGTTTACAGAGTCCGAGGTCTTGTTGGAGATGCCGTGGTGAGCCCAAGTGAGTCACGGTTGCATTCCAGCGGGTGGCGGGGAGCACGCTGTCACACGCTGGGCCACGCCGGAAGAAGGCAGGGCTCTAGGCAAAGCCTATTCATCCCATTAGACTCCATCAAGCCACTCCATCAGGTCCCACCCTCTGTCTGGTGCTGGTTGCTTCACATGGGCTCAGTGAGTGCCTCACCCCCCAGTCAGCATGACAGATTAGCACAGGTCATGCAAGGGTGACGCCTACATGCATAGGGACTGGCCTCCACTGGCCCCTGTGTCCAGCCGGGGACCTCTGGTCCCTGCCCACTCATAGGACTGATACGCCCTGGCTATCAGCTGTGACACTCTGGGGAAAGGACTATAATGCCCCCGGGTCTCGGGGATCTTCCCCAGCAGTTTCCTTGGTGGCCACCATTTCTCCACCCTCCATCTTGGATTTCTTGGCCTTTTACACTAGGGCCCCTGCAGTGATTTCCCCTCATCCCACTTGAGTTTACAACTCCTTTGGCCCAAAAGCAAAAGCCCTGTGTGGAATCATGTTTTTTTACGTTCCAACAGTAGGTGTGTTAAATACCCCTTTCACACCACACTTGTCGCCCCATGAAGACTCACGGTCTGAGGGAAGGTGCCTTTCAGGCCAAGGCTAGAACTGCTGGACGCATCTCCCAGAGGGTTTCTCTTTTCTCTTATAGTGTTGGCTGTTTGAAATTACATGGTTTTGTGAGTATTTGCTTCACTGAGTTTGCCCACTGGACTGCAATCTTCCTGGGCAGAGTTGAGCTGGTCTTGTTCACGCTGTGGTTCCAGTTCTGGGCTTGGAGTCTGGCTCACAGAGATCCTCACAAGCTATTTGTCGAGTGTGTAGATGAATGAGTGGGTGGACGATCAGAGACTCTGGGGCTTCCAAAGGCCAAGGCGAGCTCTTGCACAGTGCTGTACTGAGATGGGTGTGTGTCTTTGGTGTGGCAAAGAGGTCGGGGTAGACCTGCCCCAGTTATGTCCTCAGAGCCGAGTGCAGCACTGTGGCCGGGACACGCAGCTCACGTGGCAGAGCCCCTGACATCTGGACACATGCAGGCAGCCCTTGCTCATGGGCTCATGCCACGAAACCATCGACCTAAGGTCCCCGCACCCAGCACTCCAGCTTGCGGTCAACCTCTGTGACTAGAGGCTTTGCTTTTGCTCTAAGACTTTCCTGAAATGGGAGAGGACGAGCTCCCATTCCAGATGTGCAGGCTGGCCAGCTCTTGGAGCACCTGAGTCATCCTGACTGTGGGTAAACAGGCAGGAAGCTGTATCTTCAGGGCCTCCTTGGTGGAGATCAGTATGGATGGGATAGGACAGTCCCAACCCCAGCTGCCGAAACCTGGGGTTCAGCCCACACCCAGGAAGCCTGGGCTCTCCAAAGGCTGGATGTAGGGTACAGCTGGCTCCTCCTTGCTTTGCACCCCAAGTCATAGGCTGTAAATTCACAACGTCTTGGCCAATTCACTTCCTTCCAGCTGCCCTGGACTCAGCATCTTCTCTCAGGCTGTAGGCCATGCTCTGAGCCTCCCCCCTCCAATCAAGCTGGAGTGCTAGGTGTGGGGGCCTTAGGTTGATGGATTTGTGGCAGGAGCCCATGAGCAAGGGCCACCTGCGTGTGCCCAGATGTCAGGGGCTCTGCCAGGCGAGCTACGTTCCTGGTTTCCTATCATACTACGGATCAAAGTCAGTCCCTGGGACTCTCGGGCATGGTGTGAAGTGTGGTTCTCACATCCTGGTGCAGCAATAAGACACAAGGGAACATTAGTGTCAGGGTCAAGGCTGTGTCTGATCACTGGTCATGCAATGGGTAGAATAGCATTTTCCTTAGCAAGAAAGGATTTGTAATATCATTGCCCTACGGGGGAGCCTATCTTGTGATCTTCCAGCGAGGGTCAGAATACCTGTCAATTTTAACCAAGAACTGGCAGGTTTTAAGGCCCTCTAACATGATGTGTGTTTTCTGGGTAGCTCAAATGGTAAAAAATTTGCCTGCAATGCAGGAGACCTGGGTTCAATCCCTGGGTTGGGAAGATCCCCTGGAGAAGGGCATGGCAGCCCACTCCAGTATTCTTGCCTGGAGAATTCCATGGACAGAGGTGCCTGGAGGCCCTACCAGTCTATGGAGTTGCAAAGGGTTGGACACGACTGAGTGAGTAACACTAACATGATGTGAGAGGCTGTGCAATTAAGTGCTCAATGGAGTGGACACAATTTAGGGCTGAAAGAATTTCGGTGGTATCAGTGGTGTCTGGAGTAGGCAGAGGGAGTTTTACTGAAGATATGGGCCTCATGAGGCCCTTCACAAGTTTGAGTGGCATTAGTGAAGGCTGGAAAAGAGGGAATGGCCTTTTAGGCAGAAACTGGAGTGTCGGTCAGCAGAGGCTCAGTCTGCTTGTGGGCTGTGAATAGACTCACAGTTGCACTGGAGGGTGTGTGCTGTGAATCACAGGCCGTGAGTCCAGCCCGCTCGGGGCCACAGAGAAAGCAGTGCTCCTTCGTGTTTGCATCAGGCAACTGTATTGACAGGCACTCTGACATTTGCTTCTGTGTGATACAACACGCTAACTCGGCAATGGGTCCCTACCGAAGGGCCCAGCATCAAAGAAAGCAGAGGTAAAAAAATGCTACATTATGAAGGAAAAGAGAGAATTATGAACCTTTTAACCATATAAAACAGCAAAATTATGCTCAAAGCTTTAAATATGGGCAGTATTAGAAGGCAATGGCAAGCCACTCCAGTAGTCTTGCCTAGAAAATCTCATGGACTGAGGGGCTTGTTGGGCTGCAGTCCATGGGGTTGCTACTAGTCGGACACGACTGAGCGACTTCCCTTTCACTTTTCACTTTCATGCATTGGAGAAGGAAATGGCGACCCACGTGCTTTAAATATGGGCAGTATTAGAAGGCAATGGCAAGCCACTCCAGTAGTCTTGCCTAGAAAATCTCATGGACTGAGGGGCTTGTTGGGCTGCAGTCCATGGGGTTGCTACTAGTCGGACACGACTGAGCGACTTCCCTTTCACTTTTCACTTTCATGCATTGGAGAAGGAAATGGCAACCCACTCCAGTGTTCTTGCCTGGAGAATCCCAGGGACGGGGGAGCCTGGTGGGCTGCCATCTATGGGGTCAAACAGAGTCGGACACGACTGAAGCGACTTAGCAGCAGTGGCAGCTGAGTGTATTGGGGTCCCTTGTGTAAAGTATACACTCAAGTAGTAAATGTAGCAAACTGTAAGCAAACATTAAACACTCAGTTTTATTTGCTTTCTTAAAATTTGGGAGGAGTAAGCCAAATTTGCCTGTTTTCTATTTCCCATGCATGTATTTCTATGCTTCTCTGTAATGAAACTTTCTACCAGTCAAAACCTCTTTAAACATGGCAGATGTTTGAGAACAGTAGCTGACGAGAACGTGTCTCTCACCGAGAAGCAGTTTTAAAATCAGAGCCAACTTGCAGTTTCTATTTGTTATTCCCTCTCCTCCCCACCCAGTTAATTTCCAAAGCTCTGCCGGCTTTCAGATCAAATAAAAGTTACCAGCAAATAAGAAGTGATACTTGTCACTGTAAGAAAGTTTTGACAAGTCACTAGGACTTTTGCCTTAAGTTCTTTTTCTTAAGTTTCTTGGGGATTCTTTGGAAACAAGGGTGTTGGGACAGTCTCTCTAAGTCTCTGCCAGCAGTAATGCTCCAGCTCGGGGGTTTGTTGTAGAACTGCTAACAGAGAAGATAGATTTCTTGCCAAACAAGCTAAGGACAGAGGCGTTGGAGAATGCCGTGAGGTGGCGCTGCGGCCTAAGGGAAAGATGAGATCTGCTTGGTCACTGGTGGGGTCTGCAGGGTGTCAATAACCAGATAAATAAAGAGGTAAGCTCCAAAGTAATTGGAGATCAGGACTGACTGCACTTCTGTGGACCACAAGTTGCAATGATGAGAGAGACTTGTAGGGAGACTGCACAGGTACGGATCCCGGGAAGGCTCTGCGCAAGTTCATGGTGCCTGCCGCAGAACAGCATCAAAGAAGAAAGGCCACAAATGTGAGATAATTGGGGAAGAAAAAAGAGATAGGCTCAGGATGAAGGATGGATGACTCAAAGTGGCATTAAGCGTTAGAGAGTGGAGAAGCCAGAACTCATGATGCAGGTGGGTGACACACACGGATACTTCCTGGCAGCATCTACAGGAGTGGATAACTGCCTACTGAAAGTGTATGTGCAAAAATTCCTTCTTAGGAACGTGCACAAAAGAAATGTGTACACACGGCCACGCTGAAGGACAAGTGCCACAAAGTTCAACGCAACTCTACTCCTAACAGCCAAAAAATGGGAAACAAGTCAATTGCCCATCACCGGTAGAGTGGATAATGATTCCTTTGCAGAGAAAGTGAGGGAATGACCTACTTCGTCACACAGTGCTATGAATACATCTTGTAATGTTGAACAAAAAGAAGCCAGGCACAAAACGCTACAGACTGTGTGATTCCATTTATGTGACGTTCAAAACAGGCTAAACTGACAGAAGTCAGGGAACCAGTCACCACTGGAAGGGGGATCCGGGGGACTTCTGAAATGCTGACAACTTGCTGGCTGCCTGGGTGTGTTAGTTTGTGTAAAGTACATATCATATATTTACAATATGTACCCTTTAATGTCTATCATCGCACTTTAATAAACGTGTAATGACAGTGTAAAGTAAAAGCAATTGAAAGCCTATGACATTGAGTTTGAGATGTCTGGACAGGCAGTTGGAAATCCTCAGGATGCATTTGGAGATGGGGGACTCTGGTCTGCACAAGCATCCGGATCTGGAGATATTTAATTTGGGGGGAGGCTGTTTAATCTGAAGAGACAGGAAGATGGGAGGGTGGGTGTGTGTTTGGGACGCTAGGGGAGCAGTTAGAGCAGCAGTAGGTCCTGTGAGAAGGCTGAAGGCAGATGAGAAATGAGCAGAGCCATTTATCAGAAGCCTATTCAGCACTTCCCTCTGTGTTGGGCCTTATATTTTGGTGGGGTGGAGGAAAGGTGTTCCTTTATCCCTTTTGGTGGCATCATCTTCCCCGAAAAGCTGAAGAAACAGGGGGCTGGCAAGGTGAACGGTCCAGGCCGGCAAGAGTGGCCTGAGGCACCAGCCCAGCCGTCCACTTGAAGGCATGTGATGCCCTTGACTGTGCAGCTGCCAACCGGGCAGGCAGGCCCCTGGGCAGGAGGGCAGGCCCCACGGAAGGCCTTGAAGGTCAACCAGAGGGGGAGGGGTGATGCGCCACCTGGCTCTCCTCTTGGGATACAGGGGCCTCTCGAGATACAGGAGGAATGTGCTGGAATCCGTGCACACACACAGCGGCGACACAGGCTTGTTGTCACACCGGCTCGTGTGGGCTGCTAGGCTGCTGCTTTCTCTGTAAGCACGGCAGGTCAGGAGGTCAGGTGCCGTCGCAAACACCTGTGTGATGCTGGCGGCCAAGGTGATATGTCCATAACAGAGCCAGTACATTTCCTCTGATGGAAAATACCAGGGCAGCAAGGACTACCAAACATAGCCACACAAAACATGGAGGTGTCTGCAGCAATGCAGAAGGAAAATACTTATCAAGATACCTCTCTCACACGTGCCCCAACGTCCCCACCATGAACACACGGAATGGGCAGGAGTGGCAAAGCAGCTGCTTGGGCCGAGCGGGAGAAGTCCTGCATGGAAGCCCCTGGACTCATTTTCAGGGCCCTCCCTCTGCAGTGGGCTGCTACTCCTCCTCCATCACCGACTAACATTCCTCCTCAGTGGGATGTTGGACTGGTGTGTCAGTCCCCAGGATAGAAGTGTCCCAGGACCAGTGGTTCTCATTTCCACTCCAGAGCCTTTGTTATGTTTTTTTTTCCCCCTAGAGAGATGCCCTTGAGAGTCCGAGGGATGGGGTTTCTGACTCTGGGCTTCTGAGCATGATAATATGAAGATGTGGGGCGAGTTCTGGGTTCTCTCCTCAGTCTTCTCATCTGTAAGATGGGAATGGCACTCCCAGTGGCGTTGCCCCGGTAGCATGGAGACCCTGGCAGAGAGACAACACACACTAGTTGTTCTCCATCTCACTTCCATTAACCTCTGCCTGGAATGTCCTGACAGTCAACAGGACCTTGTTTTTCAAGTGGTTTCACTAATCAGATAGTGTACCTGCCTCACCTGATTCTGGCTCAGCTCCCAGGCTTGGGAGCACCTGCTGTGTGGCCCAGGTTACCTGAGGGCTGGGGTGCTGCTCTGGAAAGGAACATGGTGTCTCCACGTCCTCTGAGTGAAGTCACTTCCGTATTTCTAAAATGCCTTTGAAAAGCTAGTGACTATTTGCACGTTTGAATTTGACAGCTCACTTAAAAAATCGCATGTTTAAATAGTTAATTGCATTTCGAAAATACAACTGTCGGAGGGCTTCTGGATGCTAGAGTGATGTTGTTTCTTGACCAGGTATCAGTTACATGAAGTGTGTTCATTTACTAGAAACGTATTTATGAAGTGTTCACTCTTCTGGATATATGTTTTAAAAAATGGATTTGCTACAGGTTTTCTGAGCTCTGTCACTTGAATTCACAGGAGGCATTGAGGACTGTTATGGAGTGACTGCTGGCTCAGCCTGAGGGGTCTTGGACCAGAGTCTAAAGGGGACCTTGAAGAGGTCACTTTAAGGCTACCTCTGGTAGGCAAGGAGACCCCATCAGCTTGTTACCAGCTAGATCAAAAATGTTGGAGCCGAGGTGTGCCCAAACAGCCATGGGAGTGTCAAGAATGGAAACTCACTTTGCCTTGAGGGTCAGGAAACTCCTCATAAAAAAATGCCAGTGATATTTGATTTGGGTACTGAAGACTGGTGGGAAGAAAGAGATGGCAAGAACAGCATGAACAAAGACAGTAAAATTAAGGCGCAAAATTGGGTCTGAGGCTGAGAGAATATTCTAACGTGGAAGAGCTTAGTGTGCTAGTGTGTGTGATTAGTGAAAAGTGAGGCTAAAGAAGCAAGCAGCAGTTGGATCATGAAGCTCTTTGTCGAGCTCAGGAGTTGGGATTTATCCTTCAGGTGGTAGGGTCTCTGAAGGACGCTGAGGAGGAGAGCCCGCCATGGCTTCTCCACCATTACCCTCTATCACCAACCCAGCAGCTCAGCCACCACCAACCTCATCATCACCTCTCCCCCCTCCACCACTACCTTTACCAGAACCTCCATTTCCACTACTTCCTTCCCCACTAAGCATCTGCCTGCAATGCGGGAGACATGGGTTCGATCCCTGGGTCGGGAAAATCCCCTGGAGGAGGAAATGGCACCCGACTCCAGTGCTCTGCCTGGAAAATCCCATGGACGGAGGAGCCTGGTAGGCTACAGTTCATGGGGTCTCAAAGAGCTGGACATGACTGAGCAACTTCACTTTCTTCTTTCCTTCCACCACCACCTCCTTCACTAAAGTATCTACTGCAATAGCCGCCTTCGCAGAGTGAGTTATCACAATGATAATTACAGCACAATTAATTAGGGAACAACACTTAGATGTCACTTATAGTTTACTACCTAACAAGGCCTGGGGAAGGATACAGAGAGAGTGCGGAGCCTGGAGCCAAGCCCCTTGGTGGGAATGGAGGCTCCCCTTTGCTAACCTGCATTCTGCTCACCGTCGGTGTCATGAACTGTGCTTTATGCAAAATGATGAGGTCCAGACCAAAAATTATTGAGGAGACAGAGAGGCTTCTGAATACAGGCATGCAAGGCAGCCAAGAAGGAACTTAGATTTGCTTATACTTGTTGATAATATAAATTTTAGAACTTTTGTGTGTGTGTGTGTGTGTGTGTGTGTTTTGCAATTCAAGGTTTCAGGATTTCAAGCAGTGCAAATCACTGCCTATGGCAGAAAAGCAATAGCCAGGAGCACTACCTTTACTATCTCATTTAGCTGTTAAACGAACTATACTAACAGGTTCATATTTTTCCTTGTTAAGATGAGAAACTTGTGCTCAGAGGATTAGACAAGTTCCCCAAGGGCTTCACAACTCATAAGAGGTTTTTAAAAAACAGCTGTGCGCTTTCATGTGATCTGACGTCCTTTTGGGAGGTGAGTTGGAGCACAGGCCTGAGATTGGGAGATTATATCCTGGTGGAGAGTCTGTAGTGGAAGAGTAAGGAGAGGACTCGCGTGGCTTTTGGAGGTGCTCTGGCGCCCTCTGGCGGCAACACAAAGGTATCACGAAGCAAGGAGTGCTTGCTGCTGCTGCTGCTAAGTCACTTCAGTCGTGTCCGACTCTGCGCGACACTATAGACGGCAGCCCACCAGGGTCCCCCATCCCTGGGATTTTCCGGGCAAGCATACTGGATGGGTTGCCATTTCCTTCTCCAATGCATGAAAGTGAAAAGTGAAAGTGAAGTCGCTCAGCCGTGTCCGACTCTTTGCGACCCCATGGACTGCAGCCTAGCAGGCTCCTCCGTCCATGGGATTTTCCAGGCGAGAGTACTGGAGTGCCTGAGTTCAGTGATCATAAATGTAC
This sequence comes from Aepyceros melampus, assembly GCA_006408695.1. Lineage (NCBI taxonomy): Eukaryota > Metazoa > Chordata > Mammalia > Artiodactyla > Bovidae > Aepyceros > Aepyceros melampus. The sequence continues at coordinate 52,004 of SJXQ01009691.1, read as the reverse complement.
ACAGGACACACACACACACACACGGAAAAGGGCACAAAGTGGGCAGTGGAAACGGGGACGGGAAAGGAAGAAGCTCAGGAGGGGAGGAGTCATTCTGGTCCCACTTACCTATCAGAGTCTGTCCCCCCTTCCCCCTCCCCACCCATCTTGCTTCAGACTACTTTGCTCTCTCCCTTAATCCAAGGACGAGCCGCAGTTCTTAAGCTCTGGTGTGAACAGGAATCAACAGAGAGCCTGTCAGCGCAGCATCTGGGTTAAAACCAGGTTATTCTGATGCAGATGGTTCTTGGATCAAAAAAACAACAACAAAAAAGTGTTACTTAATATTTACCTTAAAAAATGATGCTTCATTATAAACCAAAACTGTGCATCCTAAACCAGTTAGCAAAGTGATCCAGAGGAACTCCCAGATTACTGACTTATTTCTGCTCTCATCTGGTTAAAGATGACAACATGAAGTGAAAGTTGCTCGGTCGTTTCTGAATCTTTGCAACCCCATGGACTGTCCATGGAATTCTCCAGACCAGAATACTGGAGTGGGTAGCCATTCCCTTCTCCAGGGGATCTTCCTGACCCAGGAATTGAACCGGGGTCTCCTGCATTGCAGGTGGATTCTTTACCAGCTGAGCTACAAGGGAATCCCTAAAGATGAAAAACAAACAACCTCCAGCCATACTGGTGGCTTAATTCTCAAAGAGGAAAGTTAAAACATTTTAAGACCATTCAGAGTAAGTCTGTTAAAAGAGTGGATCCCAAACTCCAGTTTCTTGGAAGCCTGCTTCTAGAGAAGTTATTATGTGCCCACATAAAAAGCCTTCACTGATAAAGTAAGAGATCCATCAAACGTGCTGTACTAAAGTCTTTGGGACTACAGTATGGAAAGATGCTTAATTTCATTCAGCTTAATATACCTGGAACTTGTTGGGTCATGTCACTTTTTTTCCAGTTTAAAGTTCTCAATAGACCAGCTTTGGAAATACTACCCTAGAATAATAAGAATGTAAATTAAAGATTTTTCTGGGTTCTGGAAAAAACTTCAATAAGTGGGAAAGAATAGTCTTATATCAATGATGCTAACTAAATATTCATACGTAAAAGACTGAGAATTCTACCTCACACCACATATAAAAATTAACTCAAAATAGATAAGAGACCTAAATATAAGAGCTAGAACTGTTAAGTTCTTAAAAGAAGTGTTTTCATGACCTTGGCTTAGGCAATGATTTTTTAGATATGACACCAAAAGCATAAGCAATAAAGGAAAAAATAAATTGGACTTCATGGCAATTAAAAGCTTTTGGATTTCAAAGGACACCATCAAAAAAGTGAAAAGACAACTCATAGAATGGTAAAAAATATTTGCAAGTTATATATCTCATAAAGGACTTGAATTCAGACTCTATAAGGAACTCTTACAACTCAATGATAAAAAGACAACTTAATTTTAAAAATGGGCAAAAGATATAAATAGATATATCTCCAAAGAAGATAACACAAATGTCCATTAAGGACATTAAAAAATGCTCAACATCATTAATCATCAAGAAAATGCAAATCAAAACCACAATGGGATATCACTTCACACCCACTAGGAGAGCTATAATTAAAGACAGATAATATAACTGTGGGGAAGTGGAGGAAATTGGAACTGTAATACATTCCTGCTGGAAAAAACTTAAAATGGTGCAGCCATTTCAGAAAACAGTCTGACAGCCCCTCAAAAGGTTAAACAAATAGTTACCATATACCTAAGTAATTCCTCTCCCATGTATGTACTGAAATGAAATTAAATCACACAAACATTTTATACATGAACATTTACAGTGGCATAATTCATAACAGCCAAAAGTAGAAACAACACAAATATTCATTACTGATGAATGGATAAAAAGTGGTATAAGTGGTATAAGAACACAATGGAATCTCTTCAGCCATAAAAGAGAGGAGATACTAATTCCTGCTATAGTACGATGATCTTGAAAGCCTTGTTTCTGCCAAGTAAAAGTCACATTTCCATATATGTGAAATGTCCAGAATATGCAAATCTATAGCGACAGAGAGCTGATTAATGTTGACCTAGGGCTTCGGAGAGGCTGGGGGAGAATGCGGAGTGACTGCCAACGAGTACAGAGTTTCTTTCGCAGGTGATGAAAATGTTCCAAAATTAATGATGGTGATGCTTTTTATACCATTCTGTGAATATTATATGCTTCAGTGGGTGAATTGGATGATATGTAAATTGTATCTTAATAAAAGTGTTATAATAAATTTACAAGTTTTTTCTTCCATAGAGGCAGTAGAAAGTTCTTGAGAATTATGTATGAAAACAAATATTTATTTAACAATTAAGTGTTTAGTCTATCATGACCACCTTTAACAAGACCTATTGCCTGCTAGAGCTAAAATGATAACGAGGACATAAAGTTTAAAAAATACACATTCCTAAGGGTAGTGGACACAAGACGGTAGAGTAGAAGGATGTGAGCTCACCTCTCCTGAAAACACCAAAATCACAACTAACTGCAGAAGAAACACTGACAAACAAAACAAAAAAACCCCACAGGAATCTACCAAAAAGCATATGCTATGTCCCTGGTGGCTCAGAGGATAAAGCATCTGCCTGCAATGCAGGAGACCCGGGTTCGATCCCTGGGTTGGGAAGGTCCCCTGGAGAAGGAAATGGCAACCCAGTCCAGTATTCTTGCCTGGAGAATCCCATGGACAGAGGAGCCTGGTGGGCTACAGTCCCTGGGGTCGCAAAGAGTCGGACACGACTGAGCAACTTCACTTTCATGTCCAAAGACAACGAGGAGGCCACAGTGAGATGATGGGTGGGGTGCATTTGTAGTAAAATCAAAACCTGGGTGGGTGACGCACAGACAGGAAAATAATTATTCACAGAGGTTCTCCCACAGGAGTGAAAGTTCTGAGCCCCACGTCAGGTTCCCCAGCTTGGGGGTCTGGCATTGAGAAGAGAAGGCCCTGGAGTATCAGGCTTTGAAGGCCAGTTGGGTTTGATCTAGGAATTTCATAGGATTAGGAACAGAAATCCCACTCGTAGAGAGTGCATACAAGGTCTCGTGCATACCAGGAATCGGGGGAAAAATCAGTGACCTCGTAGAAGCCTGGGCCAGACCAACCTGCTGGCACTGGAGGGTCTTCTGTGGAGGCGGGGGTGGCTGGGCTCACCCTGGGGACAAAGACACTGTTGGCAGTAGTTCTAGGAAGTACTCATTGGCATGGGCCCTCCTGGAGGCTGCCATTTTCTTGCCAAGACCTGGCCCCACCCAACAGCCTATATGCTCCAGTGTGGCATGCCTTAGGCCAAACAGCCAACAAGGCAGGAACACAGTCCCATCAATCAGTATCCCTGACCCCACAGCTGTCCACGAAACACATCTCTTGACATGACCTTGCTCACCAGAGGGATAGGACCCAGCTCCATCCACCAGTGTGAAGGACCAGTCCCTCCCACCAAGAAGCCTGGAAAACTCTCATAGACCAGACTCATCCACCAAGGATCAGACAGCAGAAGAAGAATTACAATTTCAGTCCACAGAACAGAAACTGCAATTTCAGAAAGCTAGATAAAGGGAGATGGCAGAGGAATCTGTTCTAGAAGGAACAAGATAAAACCCCAGAAAAACAATTAAGTGAAGTGGAGATATGCAATTGACCTGAAAAAGAATTCAGAGAAATGATAGTAAAGATGATCCAAGATTTCAGAAGAAGAATGGAGGCACAGATCAAAATGTTTAACTAGAGCTAGAAGCTAGACCTAGAGCTAGAAGATCCATAGAACAAACAAACAGAGATAGGCAATGCAATAAGTGAAATGCAAAAATGCACAGCTGCTGCTGCTGCTGCTAAGTCGCTTCAGTCGTGTCTGACTCTGTGCAACCCCAGAGACGGCAGCCACCAGGCTCCCCCGTCCCTGGGATTCTCCAGGCAAGAACACTGGAGTGGATTGCCATTTCCTTTTCCAATGCATAAAAATGCACTAGAAGGAATAAATGGCAGAATAAATGAGGCAGAAGAATGAATAAGTGAGCTGAAAGAATGGTGGAAATCACTGCAGTGGAACAGAATATAGAATGAGAAGAAATGATAGTCGAAGAGATAGTCTGTTGGTTATTAAATGGTCAACATTTGCATTACAGAGGTCTCAGAAGGAGAAGAGAGAGAGAGGACCTCAGGGAATATTTGAAAAGGCAATAGCTGAAAACATCCCTAACATGGGAAGGAAAACAGTTACCCAAGTCCAGGAAGCAAAGAGAATCCCAGGCAGGATAAACTCAAGGAGGAACGTTCTGGGACACATAATAATCAACCTGACAAAAATTAAAGACACAGAGAAAATATTTTTAACAGTTCAGTTCAGTCACTCAGTCGTGTCCGACTCTTTGAGACCCCATGAATTGCAGCACACCAGGCCTCCCTGTCCATCACCAACTCCCAGAGTTCACTCAGACTCACGTCCATCGACTCAGTGATGCCATCCAGCCATCTCCTCCTCGGTCGTCCCTTTCTCCTCCTGCCCCTAATCCCTCCCAGCATCAAAGTCTTTTCCAATGAGTCAACTCTTCGCATGAGGTGGCCAAAGTACTGGAGCTTCAGCTTTAGCATCATTTCTTCCAAAGAAATCCCAGGGCTGATCTCCTTCAGAATGGACTGGTTGGATCTCCTTGCAGTCCAAGGGACTCTCAAGAGTCTTCTTCAACACCATAGTTCAAAAGCATCGATTCTTTGGTGCTCAGCCTTTTTCACAGTCCAACTCACATCCATACATGACTACTGGAAAAACCATAGCCTTGACTAGATGGACCTTTGCAAAGCAATGTCTCTGCTTTTGAATATGCTATCTAGGTTGCTCATAACTCTTCTTTCAAGGAGTAAGCGTCTTTTAATTTTATGGCTGCAGTCACCATCTGCAGTGATTTGGAGCCCCCCAAAATAAAGTCTGACACTGTTTCCACTGTTTCCCCATATCAATAAATAACATACAATGGAACTCCCATAAGGTTATCTGTTGATTTTTCAGCAGAAACTCGACAGGCAGAAGTGAGGGGCACAATACATTTCAAGTGGTGAAAAAGAAGAACTTACAACAAAGAACATGCTACCTAGCAAGTCTCTCATTCAGATTTGATGTAGAAATCAAAAGCTTTATAGACAGGCAAAAGCAAAGAGAACTCAGCACCAGCAGACCAGCTTTGCAACAAATGCTAAAGTAACTTCTCTAGGCAGAAAGGAAAAGGCCACAAGCAGAAATAAGAAAATTATGAATGAAAAAGCCCACCAATAAAGGCAAACACACAATAAAGGTAGGGCTTCATCTATACAAATATAATATGAAATCAGCAATCATGAGAAGAGGAGAGTACAAATGCAGGATACTGCAAATGTACTTGAAATTAAAAGAACAGCAACTTCAAACAATCTTGTTTACATACAGACTGCTGTATCAGGGTAACCAACAATGAAAAATATACAACAGATACCCGTATACACACAAAGAAAAAGGAATCCAAACGCAACACGAAAATTAGTCATCAAATCACAAGGGAAGAAAACAGAAGAAGACTAGGAGCAAAAAGACCAGCAAAAACAAATCCAAAACAATAAACAAAATGGCAATAAGAACATACATATCAATAATTACTTTAAACATAAACAAATTAAATGCTTCAGCCAAAAGACATAGACTGATTGCATGGGTGCAAAAATAAGACATGTATATATGTTGTCTATAAGAGATCTACTTCAGATCTAGTGACACATACAGACTGAAAGTGAGGGGATAGGAAAAACTTGTTCCATGCAAATAGAAATCAAAAGAAAACTGGAGTAAAAATACTCATATCACACAAAATAAACTTTAAAATAAAGATTGTTACAAGAGACAAAGAAGGACACTACATAATGATCAAGGGGTCAATCTAAGAATAAGACATAGAAATTTAAATATATAGGCACCCAACATAGACAAACAGTAACAGTCATAAAAGGAGAAATTGACAGTAATATAATAATAGTGGGGGAATTTAACACCCCACTTTCCTCAATGGACAGGTCAAACAGACAGAAACTCAGTTAGGAAACACAGGCCTTACATGACCCATTGAGATCAATGGACTTAACTGATACTTATACAGAATTCCACCCCAAGGCAGCAGAATAAACATTTTTTTTCAAATGCAGATGAAATCTTCTCCAGGATTGATCACATACTGGGCCACAAAGTGAGCTTTGGTAACTTTAAGAACATTGAAGTCATATTAAGCATTCTTTCCAAACTACCATGCTATGAGATTAGAAATCAACTATAAGAAAAAACTGTAAAAAACACAAACACATGGAAGCTAAACAATATGCTACTAAAAAACCATGGGTCACTGAAAAAATCAAAGAGAAAATAAAAAACCAAACAAACCTAGAGACAAAAGAAAACGAAAGCATGATGACCCAAAACAAAAGACATGCAGCAAAAGCAGTTCTAAGAGGGAAGTTTATAGCAATGCAATCTTACATCAAGAAATAAGAAAAATCTCAAATAAACAATCTAAACTTACAGCTAAAGCAGCTGGAGAAAGATCAAAACCCAAAGTTAGTAGAAGGAAAGTAATAAAGGTGAGACAGAAATAATGAAATAGAGATGAAAAAATTGAAAAGATAAATGAAAATAAAAGCTGGTTCTTTGAAAAGAAGGGGCTTCCCAGGTGGCTCTGGACTAAAGAATCCGCCTGCCAATGCAGGAGATGAAAGAGACACAGGTTTGATCCCTGGGTCAAGAAGATTCCCCAGAGGAGGAAATGGCAGCCCACTTTGGTATTCTTGCCTGGAGAAGCCCGTGGACAGAGGAGCCTGGTGGGCTGCAGTCCACAGGGTCACAAAGAGTCAGACATGACTGAGTGAGCATGCACACACTCTTTGTAAAGATAAACAAAGTGGGTAAAACTTTAGCCAAACTCATCAAGAAAAAAGGGAGAGTGCTCACATTAATAGAATTAAAAATGAAAGAGGAGAAGTTATAATGGACACCACAGAAATACAAAGGATTACTACAAGCAATTATATGCCAATAAAATGGACAACCTAGAAGAAATGGACAAATTCTTAGGAAGTACAAGACTGAACCAGAAAGATACAGAAAATATAAACAGGCTTATCACAAATACTGAAACTGAAATGATGATAAAGGAACTTCTGACAAACAAAAGTCCAGGACCAGATGGCTTCACAGGTGAATCCTATCAAACATTTAGAGGAGAATTAATACTTATTCTTCTGAAATGCTTTCAAAAAATTGCAGAGAAAGGAACACTCCCAAACTCATGCTTTGAGGCCACCATCACCGATATCAAAACTAGAAAAAAGATATCACAAAAAAAGAAATTCACAGGCCAATATTACTGATGAACATAGATGCAAAAATTCTCAACAAAATACTCGCAAACTGAGTCCAATAATACATTAAGAGGGTTGTACACCATTATCAAGTGGGATTTATCTCATGGTTGCAAGGATACTTCAGTATCTGCAAATCAATCAATGTGATATACCACATTAACAAACTAAAGAATAAAAACCATATAATGATTCCAATAGATGGAGAAAAAACTTTTGACAAAATTCAGTACCTATTTATAACACAAATTCTCCAGAAAGAGGGTGTAGAGGAAGACTATTTCAACATAATAAAGGCCATAACAAAGCTACAGCTAACACCATACTCAACTGTGAAATACTAAATACATCACCTTTTAGATCAGAAATAAGAGAAGGATGTCCACTCTTACCACTTTTATTCAACATGGTTTTGGAAGTCCTAGCCATGGCAATCAGAGAAATAAAAGGAATACAAGTTGGAAAAATAGTAAAACTGTCACTGTTTGCAGATGAAACAATACTATGCACAGAAAATCCTAAAGATGCTACTAGAAAACTACTCGAGCTTGCCGATGAATTTGGTGAGGTTGCAGGATACAAAATTAGTACACAGAAACTCTTGCATTTCTGCACATTAACAATGAAAGATCAGAAAGAAAAATTGAAGAAACTAATTCCATTTACTACTGCATCAAAATGAACAAAACAGCTAGGAATAAACCTACCTAAGGAAGCAGATGAAAACTATAAGATGCTGATGAAAAAAATTGAAGATGACATAGACAGATGGAAAGATATACCATGTCCTTGGACTGGAAGAATTGGTACTGTTAAAATGACTATATCACCCAAAGCACTCTACAGATTCATTGCAATCCCTATCAAATTACTACAGGTATTTTTTTTTTTTTTTACAGAATTAGAACAAAAAAATTTTACAATCTGTATGGAAACAGAAAAAACCCCAAATAGCCAAAGTAATCTTGAGAAAGGAAAACAGAGTTGGAGGAATCAGGCTCCCTGGCTTCAGAGTGTACTACAAAGCTACAGTCATCAAAATGTTATGGTACTGGCACAAAAAGAGAAATATAGGTCAATGGAACAGGAAAGAAAACCCAGAAATAAACTCACACACCTATGATCAATTAATCTGTGATAAAGAAGACAAGAATACATGATAGAGAAAAGACAATCTCTTCAATCAGTGGTGCTGGGAAAACTGGACAGCTACATGTAAAAGAATGAACTCATAACATTCTTTAATACCACAGACAAAAGTAAACTCAAAGTGGATTAAAAACCTATACGTAAGACTGAATACTATAAAACTCTTTGTTATCAAAGAAGCCAGAGTGAAGTAACCCAGAAAGAAAAACACCAATTCAGTATACTTACACATATATATGGAATTTAGAAAGATGGTAATGATAAACCTGTACATGAGACAGCAAAAGAGACACAGATGTACAGAGCAGCCTTTTGGACTCTGTGGGAGAGGGAGAGGGTGGGATGATTTGGGAGAGTGGCGGTGTAACATGTATGATATCATAAGTGAAACGAATCGCTGGTCTAGGTTCGATGCAGGACGCAGGATGCTTGGGACTGATGCACGGGGATAATCCAGAGAGAAGGTGTGGGTTTTTTTTTTTTTTTACAGAATTAGAACAAAAAAATTTTACAATCTGTATGGAAACAGAAAAAACCCCAAATAGCCAAAGTAATCTTGAGAAAGGAAAACAGAGTTGGAGGAATCAGGCTCCCTGGCTTCAGAGTGTACTACAAAGCTACAGTCATCAAAATGTTATGGTACTGGCACAAAAAGAGAAATATAGGTCAATGGAACAGGAAAGAAAACCCAGAAATAAACTCACACACCTATGATCAATTAATCTGTGATAAAGAAGACAAGAATACATGATAGAGAAAAGACAATCTCTTCAATCAGTGGTGCTGGGAAAACTGGACAGCTACATGTAAAAGAATGAACTCATAACATTCTTTAATACCACAGACAAAAGTAAACTCAAAGTGGATTAAAAACCTATACGTAAGACTGAATACTATAAAACTCTTTGTTATCAAAGAAGCCAGAGTGAAGTAACCCAGAAAGAAAAACACCAATTCAGTATACTTACACATATATATGGAATTTAGAAAGATGGTAATGATAAACCTGTACATGAGACAGCAAAAGAGACACAGATGTACAGAGCAGCCTTTTGGACTCTGTGGGAGAGGGAGAGGGTGGGATGATTTGGGAGAGTGGCGGTGTAACATGTATGATATCATAAGTGAAACGAATCGCTGGTCTAGGTTCGATGCAGGACGCAGGATGCTTGGGACTGATGCACGGGGATAATCCAGAGAGAAGGTGTGGGGCGGGAGGGGGGAGGTGGGGGTCGGGATTGGGAGTTCATGTACACTCGTGGCTGATTCATGTCAATGTATAGCAAAATGAATACAGTATTGTAAAGCAAAACAAACTGAAAAATAAAAATTAATAAAAAAAACTTAAAAAAAAATAGGTGGAACACTCTTTGATATAAATCACATCAATATCTTTTTCAATGCATCTCCTAGAGTAATGGCAATAAAAATAAACAAATGGGATCTAATTAACCCCCAAAACTTTTGCACAGCAGAGGAAATCATAAATGAGACGGAAAGACAACCCACAGAATGGGAGAAAATATTTGCAAACTATGTGACTGACAGGGGTTTAATCTCCAAAATTTGATTAACAACTGATGGCTCAATATAGAAAGAAACAAACAACCCAATCAAAAAATGGGCAGAAGGCCTAACTAGACATTTATTCAATGAAGATGTACATATGGCCAAGAGTCACATGAAAAAGTGCTCAACATCTCTAATTATTGAAAAGTAAAAAAGTGTTAGTTGCTCAATCATGTCTGATTCTTTGCGACCCCATGCACTGTAGCCTGCCAGGCTCATCTGCCCATGGAATTCTCCAAGCAAGAATACTAGAGTGGGGTAACCATTCCCTTCTCCAGGGGATCATTAGAGAAATGCAAATCAAAACTACGATGAGGTATCCCCTCACACCCGTCAGAATGGCCTTCATCAAACAATCTACAAACAATATATGCTGGAGAGGATGTGAAGAAAAAGGAACCCTCCTACACTGTTGGTGGGAATGTAAATTGGTATAGCCACTATGGAGACATTATGGAGGTTCCTTAAAAAACTAAAAATAGAACTACCATATGATTCAGCAATCCCACTCCTGGGTGTATATCTGCGGAAAATCATGGTTCGAAGGGATACATTCACCCCAATGTTCTCACTGTAGCTCTATTTGCAATAGCCAAGATATGAAATCAACCTAAATGTCCATCAACAGATCAATGGATAAAGAAAATGTGATAGATACATGCACAGAAATATTACTCAGCTATAAAAAGAATGAAATAAGTCATTTGCAGCAACACTGATGGGCCTGGAGATTATCATATTAAGTGAAGTAAGCCAGAGAAGGACAAATATCATATGATATCACTTATATGCAGAATCTAAATGATACAAATGAACTTATTTACAAAAGTAAGATAGATTCACAGATTTAGAAAATAAATTTATGATTACCAAAGGGAAAGCATGGGGGAGACAGATAAATCAGGAGTCTGGGATTGATGTTATACTCTACTATATTGGAGTGGGTTGCCATTCCCTTCTCTAGGGGAACCTCCCAACCTAGGGATCAAATCTGCATCTCCTGCCTTGGCAGGCAGATTCTTTACCACTCAGTTACCTGGGAAGCCCTATATATATACAATGGGCTTCCCATACATACAGCAGATAATGAACAAGGCCCTACTATACAGCACAGGGAAGTCTACTCAATATCGTATAATAACATAAATGGGAAAAGAATTTGCAGGTGAATAGATGTATGTATATGTATAATGGAATCATTTTGCTGTACACCTGAAACTAACCCAACATTGTAAGCCAACTATATTCCAATATAAAATAAAAACTTAAAAAAAAAATGTTCCTGGAGAAAAGACTGGGAAAACATTCTGTTTGAATTAAGTCTAATAATGTGCCCAATGACATTCATGGTAGCTTAGCTGAGAGTATTCGCAGTATCTTACTTTACTCTTTCTGGAACTTTTAATATGTGTGATTGTCCAAGGAAGGGCAGGGTGGGGAATATCATCTCCATTTTATCGGTGAGAAAACGGTTCAAGGACAGGAAATGCCTTGTTCCAGGTCACAGAAAGAAATGGGACATGGGCTGAGGTCTTTGGACTCCATGTCCAATGCTTTGGTTACACCAGTGTGGTTTCCTTCAGTTGTCATGACTGCCCCCCAGCAGATCTCCATGTCACTTACTGGTGTTCAATAGCTCAAAGCCTCCTTTGTTTAAGGAGGACTCTATCTTGGCCAGGGTCCCTAGTCCAGGCTGGTTACTTTTATCAGTCTCCAGTCAATCATGCCTGACTTAACAAACATTCTCACACTGTCCTCAAGTTCCATCCTTGCTCAAGAGACTCCAAGGGCAACCATGAAAGTTTGGGTGTGAATTCTGGCTAAGAGATTTATGAGCTGGGTATTTGTGAATACAACTTTTAACTTATTATTCTTGGGTATTTGATCTGTAAAATGGGAATAAGATGATCAACCCTATAAGAACTATGAGATTTTACTGAGATTTTACTTAAAGTGGTTTATGGCCACGTCTATCTCACCTGATCCTACTCCCTGACCTTGCGTCGGATCTGAAGTATTTTGCTTAGCTTGCAAGGCCTTTGGAAACCTCTTCCCTTTCCAAAAGTCACACAGAGCACACAAGGGCCCATATCACACTATTTGGTGCTGGACTGCTTTCCAGTGAATTTTCTAGTCTTAGTCGTCTCTCACCTTGAAAATCTCTGTCAAAGTGTGGTACTGAATCATGGAATAAGGATCAGAAAAAGCTGTGGCTCTATCCTAATAATCCAGATCTTCTGAATCACACCCCTTGGGTGGTACTGGTAGTAAAGCACAAAATGGCATTTTTCTGTAAGCTCTGCCATTATTACACCCCCTCCTGCACCCCTCAGTACACAGTAACTATAAATTCTAAGCTTCTTGAAGCCAGGAGAGGTTACAAGGTCTTTGTTCCTATCACATTATTTAGCACAGATTTAGGCACCTAATAGAACTTAACATCAGTACTTCTGTGATTGAAGAGACAATTCCGTGCTCAGCTTACTAGTTCTAAACTCCACCTGCACCAGAATCACCTGGATCGCTGGTTCCCACCCCCAGAGTCTCTGACTCAATAGATCGGGGGCAGTGGCTGGGAATTTGTACCCCTAACACGTTCCTAGGTGATTCTGATGTGGCTGGTCTGGGGACTACAACCTTCTCCATTCAAGTCTGGCCTGAGGACCAGCAGCACCAGCACCACACGGGGCCCTGTAGCCTGCAGGGCTCAGGCCGCCACGGGTACCCCTGCTGTGGCTTTGTCCTGGGCCTCTATGTGAACCCTGCTCTCACCCCACCCAGAGCCCCTCTCCTATGCCCCTCCCTCAGTCCTTCATACACTCTGGAGGATCGGCCTTCTCAAGCCACTGGGTGATGCTTGTAGGAATGCAGTTTCCTGGTCCTCTGCACCTGTTGAGTCCCAGTCTCTGACGGTGGGGCCCCAGGATCTGCTTTCAAACCAACACTGCCTTGTTTAAGGACGCACCTTCTGGAATTATTTGCTAAAGTAGGGGTTGGTTTGTTGGTAAATTATTTACCAAACAGCGCTGCCAGGACCTGGAGCTGGGGGGGCCTGAGAGATGCATGATCTGGCCCTCAGGGAGCTTTTAGCATACAGAGAAGACAGTTTAGTGAACAAGTCATGGTGTGATAGGGGCACAGGAAGCCAAGTCATGGAGGTGCTCTCTGCTCATACGCACCGGTGTTCCAGTGAAGTCCTGCTAAATGTCTCTATACCAGGCAGATGAGACTGGTAAGGGGAAGGTTGGCTGCTCTTTTCTCCTTTCTACTGTGAAGGGTTTTGCTTCTTGAGAGTAGGGTCTCCTGAGTCTTGCCTTGACTCTAGTTGGGAGAGCCATGGACATTTCCTGGGTTTCCTGGCCTTCAGAGTGGCAGGTGCCACCTCTCTCTGCATATCCCTCTTCCCTGGGCTCTTGCCTTTCTCTCTCTGCGGTTACTTGGTGGATGTTGGAGAATCACGTTGCTGTCTCAGGCTGCCACCAATGAGGAAGGAGTTTGGAAAGCAGAGGGGAGTTTGAAGGTGTTGCCATGGGAGAGAGCTCAGCCTCTGCCAAGAGCCCAGTGCAGAACCGGCTAAGTAATTCACAGGTCCAGGGCAAAATGTAAATGTGGGTCTACTTAGCCAAAAATTAAGACTTTTGAGATGGTGATAGAATAGCATTAAACCAAGTTGGTAGCCCATGTGACTGCATAGGGCCCGTGCCCAGGAGGCCAGTCTCAGACTGGAAACGAGAAAGACTGCACATCCCTTTAACTTGCAAATGACTTGCCTGTCAGGGGATAAGGTGGTCTGTGTGAGAGAACTGGGGGAAGAAGAAAATAGAGGAGGCAATGCCCTATTTTTCTCAGCATGGCTTAGAAGATTTGCTTGAGTAGAACTGTGTTTGAGTTTACCTGAGTATAACCCTCTCTCACTGCTCCTGGGGAGGAGGGTGGGTGCTCTGGCGTATGAATCCCAGTCCCTATCCACAGGGACCTTGGAGCCTGTTTCTGCTGAGAACCTGGGACCAAGGCCAACGAGCCAAGCTGTGGTCCCAGGGGAACGGGATGCTTAGGCTCAGGAATGGTAGTGGGCATTCTGACCCCTGCCCCAGGCTCTCTGTCCTGCTCTCTTGATCCTCACATCAATCTTTCCCCCTGCTTTCTCTGCTCTCTGCCTGCCCTGTGCCAGGGTAGCCACAGACTGGTTGAGTACCCATGTCTCTTGGGGAGTTTAAAAACAAAAGAACCATCAGATGAGCTGAACAAGTCTTTGGTAGGGCCAGGAGCACAGCTAAAATATATCTAGGTTCATTAGCCATTCGTATGTCTTCTTTGGAGAAATGTCTATTTAGTTCTTTGGCCCATTTTTTGATTGGGTCATTTATTTTTCTGGAGTTGAGCTGCTAAATAGACATTTCTCCAAAGAAGACATACGAATGGCTAACAAACACATGAAAAGATGCTCAACATCACTCATTATCAGAGAAATGCAAATCAAAACCACAATGAGGTACCATTTCACACCAGTCAGAATGGCTGCGATCCAAAAGTCAATAAGCAATAAATACTGGAGAGGGTGTGGAGAAAAGGGAACCCTCTTACACTGTTGGTGGGAATGCAAATTAGTACAGCCACTATGGAGAACAGTGTGGAGATTCCTTAAAAAATTGCAAATAGAACTGCCTTATGATCCAGCGATCCCACTGCTGGGCATACACACCAAGGAAACCAGAATTGAAAGAGACACGTGTACCCCAATGTTCATTGCGGCACTGTTTATAATAGCCAGGACATGGAAGCAACCTAGATGTCCATCAGCAGATGAATGGATAAGAAAGCTGTGGTACATATACACAATGGAGTATTACTCAGCTATTAAAAAGAATACATTTGAATCAGTTCTAATGAGGTGGATGACGCTGGAGCCGATTATACAGAGTGAAGTAAGCCAGAAAGAAAAACACCAATACAGTATACTTACACATATATATGGAATTTAGAATGATGGTAATGATAAACCTGTACGCAAGACAGCAAAAGAGACACAGATGTATAGAACGGCCTTTTGGACTCTGTGGGAGAGGGAGAGGGTGGGATGGGTTGGCAGAGTGGCAGTGTAACATGTGTGATATCATAAGTGAAACGAATCGCCAGTCCAGGTTTGATGCAGGATGCAGGATGCTTGGGACTGATGCACGGGGATAATCCAGAGAGAGGGTGTGGGGCGGAAGGGGGGAGGTGGGGGTCGGGATTGGGAGCTCGTGTACGCTCGTGGCTGATTCATGTCGATGTGTAGCAAAACGAATACAGTATTGTAAAGCAAAACAAACTAAAAAAATAAAAATTAATTTAAAAAAATTAAAAAATAAAATATATCTAGGTTCAGAGGTTAAGAATTGGACCCCAGAGCCAGGACAACATCCCTTGACAAAATAATATTGCCTTGGTTCCTCCCACATGATGCTAAGTCACTTCAGTCGTGTCCACCTCTGCGAAACACTATGAAAACTGCTCCTTCCTTGGCCCAGCTTAGACGTTCTGATGGAGCAGCTCTGGACTGTGGCCTGTGGCCATTGGGGTTTTTTAATGCTCTGCTGCCCTGGTAACTAGACTTGCAATCATTTCAAAATGTATGGAAACATCAAATCACTGTGCTGTGTACCAGGAACTAAGTGTACTATAGGGCACTTATGCTTCAAAAACAAACAAATACTCATAGAAAAAGAGACCAGATTTGCAGTTGCCAGAGATGGGGAGCAGGTGGGCGGCTGGATGAAGGTGGTTAAAAGGAACAAACTCCCTATTATAAGATAAATAAGTACTAGGGATGTGATGTACAACACAATAAATATAATTAATGCTGCTCTACACTATATCTGAAAGTTAAGGGAGCAAATTCTCCAAGTTCTCATCATGAGAAAAACATTTTATTTTTTCTGTTTCTTTAATGTTGTATTAATATGAGATGATGGATGTTCACTAAACTTATGATCACATTTCATGAAGTGTGCATGCCAGGTCCTTATGCTGCACCCCTTAACTTACACAGAGCGGCAGGTCGCTTGTATCTCGTTAAACTTGAAGAAAAAACTGCTCCGCTATCTGATTTGCTCTCTTCCTGTCCCCATGACTCTCCTTATCACGTCTGCCGAGGCCACACCATAGGGGACAGTGCCTCTCTAGCATTCTGGTGGGCCAGCAAGCAGTGGGGACAGGAGTGAGGACCACCCCATCCCCATCCCATTCCTGGCTCTGCCATGAAGGGTGGAACCTCGCCTCAGCACCAAAACCCACCTGCTGTTTGCTCTCACCGACTCGATGGACGTGAGTCTGAGTGGACTCCGGGAGCTGCTGATGGACAGGGAGGCCTGGCGTGCTGCAGGCCATGGGGTCGCAGAGTCGGACACGACTGCGCGACTGCACGGAGCTGAGTTAGAGGCCCACCTGGCCCCTCTGCACGTGCTCCCTGCATTTCTCTGTGTTGGGCTTTTCTCCGTCTTCTTTATTTCTTATCGCAGGCGTCTACCCCGTCAGGACTTCCTGCACGCGGGTCTTGATAAAGCTTCCCTTCCTGCCCATTTTTCTGTCTGCCTGCGGCAGCAGCTGCAACCATCAGTGCCCTCCCAGCCCTCCACACCCTGGCCACCCCTCACCCAACAGCCTTTGAGCTCATCCTGTACCTGCTGGTGTGGCACCCCTGCAGCTCCTCGCCTCTCGTCACCCTTCTCAGCTGGACCAGCGCTGCCTGTGCCCACGGAGCCAGGGAGACGGGCTCTGGGCCCAGGGCAGCGGGGGCGGAGGTGCTGGCCACCATCGCTTCCTCACGCCTCCTCCCCAGGGCCAAGGCCACCCACTGGGCAGGCTTCAGGGGCCAGTGCAAAACCTTGCTGGTCTGCCAGCTATTTCCTGTTAAGTGGTTACATTTTTCTTTATCTAGTCTCCTTGGGGGCACAGGGCTGGGACCCAAGAACCCTGAGAAGGAGGCAAACCTTTTCAAGGATACTCTGTGCCTCCTGTAATGCTCCTCCTGCCTCCAGGCACCACAGGCTTTTCATTGTAGCCGAATCAGGCCCACTGCCCCTTATCAGAATCTACTAGGGGACTGAGGGCAGCAGGGCCTCGTAGGGTGTTGGAGTGACTCTACTGGGAATCCGAAAAATAGAGGCCGGAAATGGACACCCAGCTGTCTTCAGCTTGGGCTGCCCATTGGAACCACACCAGGAGCTTTCAGAAATACCTGTTCCCAGACCCACTGCTGACTTAATTGGTCTGGGGGAGGGGCTGGGCATCCCAGATTAAACACTGCTAGCAGTGATTTCCAGGGAAGGCAATGGCACCCCACTCCAATACTCATGCCTGCAAAATCTCATGGATGGAGGAGCCTGGTGGGCTGCAGTCCATGGGATTGCGAAGAGTCGGACACGACTGAGTGACTTCACTTTCACTTTTCACTTTCATGCATTGAAGAAGGAAATGGCAACCCACTCCAGTGTTCTTGCCTGGAGAATCCCAGGGATGGGGGAGCCTGGTGGGCTGCCATCTCTGAGGTTGCACAGAGTCGAACACGACTGAAGCGACTTAGCAGCAGCAGCAGCAGTGATTTCAAAGTCTGTATCTTGATCCAGTAGCATCCATATAATCCAAGAGTTTGTTAGAAGCTCAGATTCTTGGCTCTACCCCAACCTACTAAATCAAAATCCTGGAGCAGAGGCCCAGGGGTCTGGATTTTGATAAGCACCATAGATGATTCTTTAAGGCACAAGGGTTTGCAAATGGGGATGTATTGGAGTATGCAAACAAAGAGGAAGGGATGATTGCAGAGAGCATCCTGTTTCTAAGTCTACACCAGTGGTTCTCAAAGTGTGGTGCCTGGACCAAGAGCATCAATATCATCTGGGCACTTGTTAGATATGCAAACTCACAGGCCCTTCGCCAGACCTACTGGATCAGAAACCCTGGGCATGTTGGACATGCTTTCTCAGTGGTTCTGATGCATGCTTGAGTTTGAGAGTCACTGGTCTCCCATCTACTCGCCTCACTGAGACCATTACATGATTTGTGTCTACCCTGCGGTGGCTCTGTAGGGAAAGGGTGGCAGCCAAGGACAATCATAGAGGCTTGAAGTTATTACCCATAAAATGATGACGTGCTTAGGGTGAGGTGGTGCGTCTGTTCTGACGAGTTCTTTCCTTAATCACTCTTCAGGGAATGTCTGTTAGGGGAGGCTACAGGCAGGAAGTTTTGGAGGCAGGATTCCTCGAGCTGCCCACCCCTCCCTGAGCACCTGTGTGTGTATTATATGCACATGCCTGTGGATGTGTAACAGGGCTCAAGTTCCCCCAGAATGAGTGCACAGGCTCTGTAGAGAGAGAGTGGACACAGAGGGCTCAGTTATTTCCCAGGGCTGCTGTGTGCCCACCTGTGGGGTAGTTCTGTGAATAATAGAGACAGAAGCAATAACAAGCATGTGTGTACGTGCAGATTACGCTCACGGGCATGTATGAGTGTCCAAGTGCATGTGTGTGCATGTATCGCGTATCTGTATATACATGTGAATATGCATGTGCTTCTGGGTTTAGCATGCTAAGTCGCTTCAGTCGTGTCCTACTCTGTGCAACCCCATAGACGGCAGCCCATCAGGCTCCACCATCCCTGGGATTCTCCAGGCAAGAACACTGGAGTGGGTTGTGTATACATCTATGTGTGTTTATATGTGTGTGTGTGAGTGTTGTGTGAGTATGTGTGTGTGATAACCATGATCCTCACAGGATTTATAATTTAATTGGAGAGGAAAAATACCTTTAATTGAAGCAGAGTACAGTTGTGCCCTGAGCTCCATGGTATTGAGTTTAGAGAAGCCATTGTTTAAACTTCTGAAGAAATTGTCCTAAAACAGATGGTACTCTCCTCTGGTGAGGCAGGAAGAGGAAGGCTGGGGTAGTTCAAATGGGGAAACGAGGGGGCACCTTTGGTGCACACCCCTGGGCGCCCAGCCCGCACTTTCCTCAGCATCTTAAAGCCACGCAAGGGTTCTGAGCAGGCCCCGCTGGCCCCAGACACCGATTTTAAAGAAGACCCCGGAGATGATGCCCAGGCTCTGCTGGATGTTCCCAGTCACTGTGACTCTGCCCGGGACTGTGGCTCCTCTATCTCTCCAGTGCCCATGGCCCCTGCATGGACTGATCTGTTTCCAGGGCTTCTTAAGTAGCCTTCACATGAACACTGCTCTTCGGTGGGTACAGTACTCATTTTGTAGACGATGAACTGTAGGCTCCAAGACACCCCCCCTCCCCACCCAGCCAGTAAGTAATAGAGAGGGACTGGATTCAAAACCAGGCTCATCTGAATTCAAAGCTGGGATCTTTTCATACCGACCTCCTGGCTCGCCAGCAAGGTTTGATGACTGTAGGAGGCTACGTGGATTTATTGTGTTTCTTGTAGGCTCATGGTCTTTCTGAACTCAGTTCATATCCTTAATTCCTACGTCTTTTATGTTTGGAAGTGTTCTTTCCCAACTTTCTGCAATCTCAACAGTGACAAAAACTTACTTGCATTTCTGCATTTCACCAGAGATTCTAAAAACATTTTAAAAGCAGAAATAAAACCTCTGTTCATTATTGTTGTCCTTCTGGGAATTAAAATATGTTCAACTAACTTGCAAGCAAGGTTCAAAATCTTCAACTCTGTCTCTATCTATCTTCCATCTTCCATCTCTCTGTGTATTATCTGTCTGTCTCACTTTATAGTGTGACCAGAATGCTTCCAAATGCTAGTGGAAGCAGAAGGAATGCTCTCAGGCTTTATGGGTTGATCCTGCCCCAATTCTGGGGTCACTCTGAGCTCTGACAGGGCTGAGCAGAGCACACACTATGCCCTGCCCATTTTGTAATTTTTCTGACTGAGAATTGAGCTAATCATGTGGCTTAGTCCCTGCGTATTATCTTCTTGGTCTGTGCAGGGCCCTTCTCTCGAATGTATGAGGGTCAGTATTTATGTCTTTTCATTATTATACACCACTCTTTTCCCTCTCGTATTCCAAGTGCCATTTTCTGCTTGTTTGTTCGCATCCTTGAAAAATATGTGTGCTGGTTTGTGTGCGTGCATTTTTAATTTATGAAACGGGTATTGATTTTAAGGGTCATTTTCCTATTTGTGCCACCATTAGGGTTTTAGGATATATCCACAGCTATACGTGCAGTCCTGGCCTTCAACCTGCGTGCTGGCTCCCAGCTGTGTAGCAGCCATCTTGGCCTCTGCTTTCTCTCCAGCTCTCTCCAGTGCAACCAGGGCTGTGGTGAACAGCCCTTCTGGGAACTGTTTATACTCTGGAGTTGAACTTCGTAGTCACAAGGGGTCTTAATACTCAACGTGAGTGAATTCTGAGGACCTCTGTGCCCCACATGGCAGCAGTGAGCAATTTCCCACCAGCAATGAGGACCCAAAGTTTGCTCCATGAGTGCTTAAGAAGAACCCGGTCTCTATTTGAGAACACACTTTGGGGGAGGTGTTGAGTGGGAGGGTTTGGAATCCTACATGTGTTTAACAGCTCATACTTATTAATTCAGTTGTTCATAGCCTTGATATCTCTGCTCATTTTTTTAAATTGTTCTCTTGATATATCAGTTTCTGAGGTTTTGGTAAAATCTTAGCTACAATTATTTTGTTTTTTTCTCCCTTCAGTTCATTCTGTTGTTGCTTGATGTTTTTTGAGGCTGCTTGTTTAGCACACAAAGGTTGATGATGACTGTGTGCTTTTGCCCTGTTGTTCTTTTTACATCATTCTTTATACTTTTTTTGCCTTAAATTTCACTTTTCAAGGTGTTATGGTTGATATCCTAGGTTTTTTTTTGTTTGTTTTTTTTTTAGATCTGGATTTGTTTATCTTATTTCATCCTCTCACATTCAAATACTTATGTCTTTCTGTTTTAAATGTGTTCACTGTAAATAGCAAATTGTTAAGTCTCAAGAAAAGTGCAGCCTAAGGGTCTCTGTAGTCCAGTGGTGAATTTAATAGTTAACTTTGTTTTTGGTCAATTAGGTACTGTCATATTATATCTAATTTCTTCCTTCTGTTTATTTTTTTGTGCTTACTATTTTTTTTTTTTGAAAGAAAGACTTTCTATAATATTTTCCTCCTTTTCTGCTTTCCATTGTAAAGATAATTTTCTTCTGTTTCAAAATGTGTAATTCTGATTTTGTTCTCATGGTGGTTGCCCTTATCACCCATGTTTATTCCTCCTTGTGGACTTTGGACTTTGTAAACTTATCAGCTTTTGCACAAGCTAAGTGCTGTAATAGGTGCTCATGCCTCTCTCTCTATCCCACCCTCTGCCATCATTTAATATTCCAGTTCTAGGTCTGTTTCTTCCACTTTCCCCCTTTGGTCCTAATGATAGATAAACACATCTGGTCACCTCACATCTCTTGTGTCTGTTGCAGCATTTCCTGGTTTCATTTTTCTCCCCTGCTTGGATGCTTCCACTCAAACTGTTTTCAGTACAGGCGTCTGTGGGTGAATCTTATGCCTGAGGACACTTTTGTTATTCTCTTTAATGCCTCCTGTGTGTGGCTGGATTGAATATTTTGGCCCTAGTCTTGGAGTCTCTGGTTAGGAAGTCGACAGTATTTCCCTTTTCTTACCAAACTGACTTGTCAGTGGAATACTGGTGAGCTGGCCATCTGGAAAAACTCAGATTTGTGGTCTGTTGATTTCTGGAGTGTAAATACTCCCATCCTGGCCGATTTCCAGCCATCTAGGCAATGCCACTAAGTGAGACCCTGGAAGGATGTGTTCACAGAGGGATCTGTATAACCAGAGCTCAGAAGCTGCTTGGAGCTGGCTCCTCTCTCCCCTGTTGACACAGAAGCGAAGGGCTGTGTTGCATGGGCTTCCCTGGTGGCTCAGCAGTAAGAATCCCCCTGCCAATGCAAGAGATGTGGATTCAATCCTTGGGTCAGGAAGATCCCCTGGAGAAGGAAATGGTGACTCACTCCAGTATTCTTGCCTGGGAAATCCCATGAACAGAGGACCCTGGCAGGTTGCAGTTCATAGGGTCTCAAAGAATTGGATACACCTTAGTGACTAAACAACAACAAGTAGAAGAACTGCTTGGGTAGCCTCTAGATGTGGTACATTTCGTAACTCAATTCTTTTTTAAATCCCATCTATTTCTACCTTGCTTGGTATCCTGGGCCAACTCAACTTGCTTTACAGTGGAGGATATTGAAATATTTAGAACAGCTGAACGGATTTGCTAGTGGTCAGTAATCAGAATGGCATGCATGTAGAGGGTTTTCTGCTCTTAATAAAACCAGATTATAACACTTTAGTGGAAAATGCATGAAAAGTGCTATTTTAATAGTGCTATGTCATCACTTGGAGGTTCTGGGGCAGCTGAGAGAGCTGCGAACATAAACAGCCTTCTGGTGAAATTCCCGGATGCTGGATCCTCAGAGAGTCATAACTCCCTGGTCATGAAAATAGAGCCTGAGACCTTCTTGGCCTCCAGGTGTGATCACAAACTCAGAGGTAGCCTCTGGAGTGTGACTTGCTCCCATTTCCTATGTGGGCATTTGTTTCCAGAGGTGCACCATTTTCCTGGAGAAGCTATAATTGGTTCGATATAATCTGGAAAAGAGGTAGGCAGCCCAGGATTCTTGGGCTAGTGGAAGAGGAGTGGGATCCTAGGGCTGATATAGGAAAGATAAACAGAAAAATAAACGCAGACACAGCTTTTGCTAAATATTAGATTTATAAAGAGTTTGTCCCCTACACCTTGTTTCCTTTCTTCATCTTCTGCCTTAGGTCACCCCCTCATGCTATCCTGGAAGGATGGAGGTCACGGGCACTGTAAGTTCATCCCTGTTCTTGGAGGGGAGGGGTGGGAAGGCTGAGCCACATGCCTTTCCACAGAGGGGTCCTGTGTTTTAGGAGCTCAGTGTTACAACCAGAGCAACTGAATAACAAAGAGTTGTTCAAGCGGCGCTGGATTAGTCATTTTAGGGTGCAAGACTATACCCTAAAAAATGGGATGAGTTGTAATAACCAGCATTTCAACTCAAATAGAAAACAATGACTATGGTCATTTCTGTATACTTCCCTTTATAAGCAAATCAAATCTTCTGATAACTTTCAACCTATCCTCATCTCTTTTTCTAGAGAGGAGGACTTTGATTGCTTTGCACTTTATATAATACAGTCATTACAATGAATACATAGCTGTTTCTTTCTCATTGTTAAGACAGAATGTGTGGCAAGTGATCCTGTGGAAAAAGGTAAGAGTGTATCTTATTTGTTCATCCTCAGGATATATACTTTTCAAATATACATTTGATCATAGAAAACCCCTCAAATGAGCACAGTGTGGGCAATGTAGGTGAGCCCCATTTTTAAGAAAACCCACACCAAATTGCAAGCTTAATCATTTAATGAGTATGCTTATGAATATTATAAAAGGAAACACATTTGTTTAAAATATGATTTAAATGTTGAGAAAGATCACTTTTCATTTGATGACATTCCTAGTAACATTTGTGATGTAAAGGATGACATGTTGTCATTTCCAGTGAACTTAGCTTATGACCCCATCAGAGAACATGACACGTGTTCCTGTGTGCTCAGACGCTCAGTCGTGTCCGACTCTGCGACCCATGGACTGTAGCCCGCTAGGCTTCTCTGTCCATGAAATTTTCCAGGCAAGAATACTGGAGTAGGTTGCCATTTCCTCCTCCAGAACATCGCATGACTCGAGAATAAATCTCCACACAATATTAAAATTGTCTTGCCTCTTCTCCTGGTAGCCCTTTCATCTTTTACTTAACTTAAAGTCATTATTTATTGGTTATGTTGATTTGTCAGTTTAAAGGAAAGAGAAGAATCAACATTTCTGAGGTGGAAGGGATTGCAGGGCCCCTCTCTGTCATGAAACCAGTAAGAAATTGGAGCTGAGAAGGGGGATGGACCGCCCCGAGTGGTTGGAGTTCACTCGTGGCAGAGCTGGAGGCAGATCCGCCCTTGGCCTTGTTGGCTAATTTCCTGATACTGTACATCACTGCACTAAATGACTGATGACAATGTCACCCATCTCTGTCCCCTTCCTGGTGAGTTGTCCTTAGGGATGTGGTTTATTTTGCAGAAGAGGGAAGCTTCTCCACAAAAGGAGGTCTTATGGAGTGAGCTATAGATATAAAGTTGAAAGTAACCATATTATTGACAAATATTGTGCATCTTGGAACAGAGAGCTTCCTGAATAGTGACTGCACACATATTTCCCTGTTCTTGGGAATAACTAGGGTGTAGGCTTGCTTGGGGGCAGAATCACAGAACAGACAGAAGGAGAGCATAAGTGGCTTTAAGCTTGGGAACCTGGACACCCTGCCAAAGGCTGAATTTACAGTGACGTGTACTGGAAAGGGCAACTTAGGAGACATCGTAGGCCTGGTACTTTGTGACGGTTGATGCTCTTCTGTTTTTCTCCTGGGACAGGTAGTAGATGCGGTTGGCCTCTGGGTAGGTGACTTTGCTGAGTGGGAGCTTGTAGATGGCGGGGTTGTTGGTCGTCAGGAGCAGGAAGGTGAGGGCGGAGAGGCAGAAGGGCCAGGTGCAGGGTGGTAGTCCAAACTGGAGGGAGGGGAACACAAGAGGAGTCTTGGTTACATCAGATGCCCGTGCTTGTTTCCTCAGCCTTTCTCAACGAGCTACGGTCCTGGGTGGAGAAGGGGAGTTTTGTGGGCACTGATTGCAATAGTACTTAATTCATGATCAATATAAATCAAGTTGTGCTGGTGTGTGTTTGTGTGTGTGTGTGTGTCTGCACTGACAAGCACATATTCTTCAAAATGCAGAACCTACCAGAACCCTCTTATAACATGCCTCTATGTAGAAGATGTATCTTTTCTTGAGTGTCTGGCCAGGCTCTGCCTCCTCACTATAGGACTTGTGGCCACTCCTCACCTTCTCCTCACCTCTCCAAGCCCCTGTTGAAGGAACAGCATTGGCAGCCATTTTTATCATGTTGTTCAAAACCTTTTTCTCTTTGTTCATATCTGCTTGGACTAGAGATAAACACATACCCCAAATACAGCTTCCCTTAGGCAGACAACCTGAGAATAGAAACTCCTTCTTGAGAGTCTGAACTAAGAGACACGGAGACTGTGTTCAAAGGCTCTCGATCAGAAAAAAACTCGAGAGCTGGCCAGTGCTGGGTGGATATTTGGGGGCCTGTGTGCAGCAGAAGAAACCCATTCCAGAGAGACAGAGGGACAGAGCAGACATATGGAGAGAGGCAGAGATGTCAGCTCTGAGGCTCAGGGAGCTAAGACCAAGAGGGACTGAGCCTCTGCTCGAGAGTGCTCCCATCCCCAACAGCCTCTCTTCTGATGTTCCTCTGGTTTTTATTCCTTAAAATGCCCTGAGGCTTTTAAATACCCCTCTTCATTCTTCATTTGGGATAACCTCAATAGCTTTTTAGCAAAGAGCCTGAAAATCCAACTATGAAGCAAATCAAACCAATGCCCCTTCTCCTCCACTCATCCTTTTATCATAAGCAGTAAAAACCTCAGGGGATGCCATTGGAGGAATGAGGCCAGGTGTGTGTGCCTGTTCAAAGATGGCCCTGTTGGGTGGGACTTAAAGATCAATGACAGCCTCACACAAGCCTTAAGGAACACCCACGACTGATGATTTCCACTCTGTGAGTCTTTCCAAAGCCCTGCTAAGGTTGTGTGGGGTGTTTCAAGTCCTACATGGGAAGGATGTGGGCTGGGAGTTCCACAGACCCAGATCCAAATCTCAGCTCCAGTCACCTTTGTGGGAGCCGTTTCCTCTTTCTGAAAACTATTTCCTCAATAAGAAAATAGGCATAAAGCTATCTACTCAAAGAGTTGGTGCCTCGTGCATACTAAGCGCTCAGTAAATGGTCTTCATTTGTGGTCACTGTCGTCCAGCAGAGGGCAGCCCTGTGAAGTTATTGGGCTGCACATGCCGAGGCTGATTAGGAAGCAAAATTGTGCAGCTCCTCAGTGCTCTCTTCTGTGGAGGCATGAACAGTCTCATAAATGTCATTCAACACTTTTATACCCTGTTCCTCAAGGAGACTGGGAAATCCTTCAGAGTGAATTAATAGCCTGCATTTTTTTGTATCCCTGAGAGTGGGCAGCCACAGTATCTTAAACATAGTACACACACAGAAAGTAAACATGATTTTGTTTTGAAAAATGTCTAGATGGAGAGGTGTGACCTGTAAGTTCTCTGCACATAGAGGAAGGGCCATTGACCACAAGCAATCAGGAGCCAAGGCCTCCTGTTTGCGTTATTTCCAGTATCTGGTCTGAGGAAGGACACATAGCTATTGGATGGACAATTAGCTGAAAGGATAGGGGCAAGAAAAGATGGAAAACCTGGAGCAGACAGGAGCCTCAGACACCAAGCTTCATCCTGTTTCTGGTGATTGGCTAGTCAGCCCCAGCTCTAATATACCCCATGGCGGGGGGTCACTATCTTAGAGTTTCATTCATTCTGCATTTCTTGAGCACCTACTGTGAGCTGAGCACTGTAACAGGCACTAGAGATAAAGACAGGAATACATTCAGGCCCCTGTTCTGAAGGGGCACACGGGCTGAAGGTGGAAGAGGACTGGTGTGTACTAGACTTGTCACAGTGTCGTTTGTCATATGCACTTTGTCATATGTCAAATGTCAAGTGTCATAGCAGATAGGCACAGAAAATGTGATGGGGCCCAGAGAAGGGACTTAATCCAGCAGGGTACAAGGATGGTATCAGGGAAACTCAGTTCTATTGCTTAAAAATTTCCTTCCTATGCTATATCCAAACCACCCGATGTTACTGAGGGTGGAGGAGAGAGTTACACAGGTGTTAGTGAAATTCCCATCTCCACCCTCACCTGTAGGACCATCAGGACTTTTCCTGGTTGTCTGTGATGAGCCTTCAATGCTTATGGAGGGGAAGGCATCAACTGTAGGCTGAGCCCCGTGTGCTCTGCAATGGGGCCTGGGCTCCTCCTGTGTATGTGGGGCTGGGGCTGCCATATGGCTCCCCTGGACCTCACAGGCCTCCTACATTTGTGCTGAGAAAACAAAGGTTCTCAGACTGCCGCACAAGTGCTCAACCACCAGCTCTGGCTTCTCTTGGACTTGGCTCCCTGTCATCCCAGAAACTTTGCCTCATGACACCAGACCCAGTAGTTGCTGTGGGATGAACAAAGATGTACACTGGCCCACAAGTTAACTGGGTGTTAATCCAGAAACATAGGGGGAAAATTAAATAATCATGTTTTAAAGTTAGTTGTGGAGGAGCTTGACTTACAAGAAACTTACAAAATGTGATTCTGATTTATAAGATCATGCTCTTCACACCGTCCTTCTCTAAGAAGGCCTGCCTGCCCCCTGACCACAGGATCTGATGGACTAATGTGGACATTTCCACTTTTGAGGCCCGGCTCCTTCTGTCTAGTAGATGCTGAGTAAAGTGTGATTTGAGACAGTTCAGTTCAGTTCAATTGCTCAGTTGTGTCTGACTGTTTGTGAACCCATGGACTGAAGCACATCAGGCTTCCCTGTCATTCCAACTCTGGAGCTTACTCAAACTCATGTCCACAGAGTCGAGGATGCCATCCAACCATGTCATCATCTGTCGTCCCCTTCTCCACCAGCCTTCAATCTTTCCCAGCATCAGGGACTTTTCCAGTGAGTTAGTTCTTCGCATCAGGTGGCCAAAGTGTTGGAGTTTCAGCTTCAGCATCAGTCCTTCCAATGAATATTCAGGACTGATTTCCTTTAGGATGGACTAATTGGATCTCCTTGCAGTCCAAGGGACTCTCAAGAGTTTTCTCCAACATCACAGTTCAAAAGCACCAATTCTTTGGTGCTCAGCTTTCTTTATAGTCCAACTCTCACACCCATACATGACTACTGGAAAAACCATAGCTTTGACTAGATGGACCTTTGTTGGCAAAGTAATGTCTCTACTTTTTAATAAGCTGTCTAGGTTGGTCATAACTTTCCTTCCAAGGAGCAAGCATCTTTTAATTTCTTGGCTGCAGTCACCATCTGCAGTGACTTTGGAGCCCCAAACAATAAAGTCTGTGACTGTTTCTGTGGAAACCAGCCTGAGATTGTAAAAAATTGTTTCCAATCATGATTTGTTCCCCAGCCTGTACTCAATCTGCCATGAGAGGTGCCACTGAAAACACAGGTATGAGATCAGTGCCTTCTGACCTCTTTAGGGGCATCCCAGGGAACAAAGGGAAAAGTTAAAATTTACCAGGGGCTCTGAGGGAACAGACCTTCACCCACAGGCCCTTTGTTAATCTTAAATCAGGCCTATTGTCTTAAGAGAATGGAACAACACAGAGGGGGATTATACTCACATCCTAAGAACACAGTCCCCAGGAGTCGAGCTAGAAATTAATTGTTTCGGGCCACTCAACTAAATCAGGTCAGTCAGCCATTTAGGCCCGAAAACAAATGAACCTATCCCCAGAAAGGCCAAAGTTTGCAGACCAATCAAAATGCTCCATCTCAACTGCACCTGTTCATGATTTTTGTGCTTATAAACTGCTCTGTAACAACTGTTCAGGGTTCATCTCCTCGGGTGGAGATTGAACCCCGGCGCGTCGGCTTAATAAATCCTCTTGCTAATTGCATCGAGTCCGAGTCTCGGTGATCTTGGCGATGACGGGTCCTGGGCAAAGACCGGGAGGTCTAACATTTCCACTGTTTCCTCATCTATTTGCCGTGAAGTGATGGGACCAGATTCCATGATTTTAGTTTTCTGAATGTTGATTTTTAAGCCAACCTTTCACTCTCCTCATTCACTTTCATCAAGAGGCTCTTTAGTTCTTCTTTACTTTCTGCCATAAGGGTGGTGTCCTCTGCATACCTCAGGTTATTGATATTCTCCTGGCAGTCTTGATTCCAGCTTGTGCTTCATCCAGCCCAACATTTCTCATGAT
Organism: Aepyceros melampus; assembly: GCA_006408695.1. Taxonomy (NCBI): domain Eukaryota; kingdom Metazoa; phylum Chordata; class Mammalia; order Artiodactyla; family Bovidae; genus Aepyceros; species Aepyceros melampus. The sequence continues at coordinate 22,926 of SJXQ01009691.1, read as the reverse complement.
ATACTCTGCATGTAAGTTAAATAAGCAGGGTGATAATATACAGCCTTGATGTACCCTTTCTTGATTTGGAACCAGTCTGTTGTTCCATGTCCAGTTCTGTTACTTCCTGACCTGCATACAGATCTCTCAAGAGGCAGGTCGGGTGGCCTGGTATTCCCATTTCTTTAAGAGTTTTGCACAGTTTGTTGTGATCCACACAGTCAAAGGCTTTGGCATAGTCAATTAAGCAGAAATAGATGTTTTTCTGGAACTTTCTTGCTTTATCGATGATCCAGTGGATGTTGGCAAATTGATCTCTGGTTCCTTTGCCTTTTCTAAATTCAGCTTGAACATCTGGAAGTTCATGGTTCATGTATTGTTGAAGCCTGGCTTGGAGAATTTTGAGCATTACTTTGCTACTGTGTGAGATGAGTGCAATTGTGCAGTAGTTTGAACATTCTTTGCCATTGCCTTTCTTTGGGATTGGAGTGAAAACTGACCTTTTCCAGTCCTGTGGCCACTGCTGAGTTTTACAAATTTGCTGGAATACTGAGTGCACCACTTTCACAGCATTATCTTTTAGGATTTGAAATAGCTCAACTGGAATTCCATCACCTCCACTAGCTTTGTTCGTAGTGATGCTTCCTAAGACCCACTTGACTTCACATTCCAGGATGTCTGGTTCTAGTTGAGTGGTCACAACATTATGGTTATCTGGGTCCTGAAGATCTTTTTTGTATAGTTCTTCTGTGTATTCTTGCCACCTTTTCTTAGTATCTTCTGCTTCTGTAAGGTACATACAATTTCTGTCCTTTATTGTGCCCATCTTTGCATGAAATGTTCCCTTGGTATCTCTAATTTTCTTGAAGAGCTCTCTAGTCTTTTCCATCTATTGTTTTTCTATATTTCTTTGCATTGATCACTGAGGAGGCTTTCTTATCTCTTATTGCTATTCTTTGGAACTCTACATTCAAATGGGTATATCTTTTTTTTTCTCTGTTGCTTTTTGCATCTTTCTTTTCTCAGCTATATGTAAGGGCTCATCAGACAACTATTTTGCCTTTTTGCTTTTCTTTTTCTTGGTGATGGTCTTGATCACTGCCTCCTGTACAATGTCATGAACTTCCATCCATAGTTCTTCAGGCACTCTATCAGATCGAATCCCTTGAATCTATTTGTCACTTCCACTGTATAATTGTAAGAGATTTGATTTAGGTCATACCTGAATGGTCTAGTGGCTTTCCCTATTTTCTTCAATTTCAGTCTGAATTTGGCAATAAAGAGTTCACGATCTGAGCCACAGTCAACTCCTGGTCTTGTTTTTGCTTACTGTATAGAGTTTCTCCATCTTTGGCTGCAAAGAATATAATCAATCTGATTTCAGTATTGACCATCTGGTGATGTCCATGTGTAGAGTCTTCTCTTGTGTTGTTGGAAGAGGGTGCTTGCTATGACCAGTGTGTTCTCTTGGCAAAACTCTGTTAGCCTTTGACCTGCTTCATTTTGTACTCCAAGGCCAAATTTGCCTGTTACTCCAGGTATCTCTTGACTTCCTACTTTTACATTCCAGTCCGCTATAATGAACAGGACATTTTTTGGGTGTTAGTTCTAGAAGGTCTTGTAGGTCTTTATAGAACCATTCAACTTCAGCTTCTTCAGCATTACTGGTTATGGTATAGGCTTGGATTACTGTGAAATTGAATGGTTTGCCTTCACACCATTCAGTTGAATGGAAATGAACAGAGATCATTCTGTTGTTTCTGAGATTTCACCCAAGAACTGCATTTCGGACTCTTTTGTTGACTATGATGGCTACTCCATTTTTTTCTAAGGGATTTTTGTCACAGTAGTAGATATAATGGTTATCTGAGTTAAATTCACCCATTGCGGTCCATTTTAGTTCACTGATTCTAAAACGTTGATGTTCACTCTTGCCATCTCCTCTTTGACCACTTCCAATTTGCCTTGATTCATGGACCTAACATTCCAGGTTTTTATGCAATATTGCTCTTTACAGCATCGGACTTTACTTCCATCACCAGTCACATCCATAACTGGGTGTTGTTTTTGCTTTGGCTCCGTCTCTTCATTCTTTCTAGAGTTATTTCTCTACTCTTTTCCAGTCGCATATTGGGCACCTACCAACCTGGGGAGTTCATCTTTAAGTATCCTATCTTTTTGCCTTTTCATACTGTACATAGGGTTCTCAAGGCAAGAATACTGAAGTGGTTTGCGTTTCCCTTTTCCAGTGGACCACATTTTGTCAGAACTTTCCACCATGACCTGTCCTTCTTGGGTGGCCTTACATAGCTCATAGTTTCATTGAGTTAGACAAAGCTGTGGTCCACTGTTATCAGATTGGTTAGTTTTCTGTGATTTTGTTTTTCATTGTCTGCCCTCTGATGGAGAAGGCTAAGAGGCTTATGGAAGCCTTTTACGGGAGAGACTGATGGGGAAACTGGGTCTTGTTCTAATGGGAGGGACCATGTTCAGTTCAGTTCAGTTCAGTCACTCAGTCATGTCCGACTCTTTGCGACGCCATGAGTCGCAGCATGCCAGGCCTCCCTGTCCATCATCAACTCCCAGAGTTCACTCAAGACTCACGTCCATTGAGTCAGTGATGCCATCCAGCCATCTCATCCTCGGTCGTCCCCTTCTCCTCCTGCCCCCAATCCCTCCCAGCATCAGAGTCTTTGCCAATGAGTCAACTCTTCGCATGAGGTGGCCAAAATACTGGAGCTTCAGCTTTAGCATCATTCCTTCCAAAGAAATCCCAGGGTTGATCTCCTTCAGAATGGACTGGTTGGATCTCCTTGCAGTCCAAGGGACTCTCAAGAGTCTTCTCCAACACCACAGTTCAAAAGCATCAATTCTTCTGCGCTCAGCCTTCTTCACAGTCCAACTCTCACATCCATACATGACTGGGAAAAACCTAGCCTTGACTATTAGACGGACCTTAGTTGGCAAAGTAATGTCTCTGCTTTTGAATATACTATCTAGGTTGGTCATAACTTTTCTTCCAAAGAGTAAGCGTCTTTTAATTTCATGGCTGCAGTCACCATCTGCAGTGATTTTGGAGCCCCCAAAAATAAAGTCTGACACTGTTTCTACTGTTTCCCCATCTATTTCCCATAAAGTGATGGGACCAGATGCCATGATCTTCGTTTTCAGTAAATCTTTAATCCAATTTTCTGTTGATGGGTGGGGCTGTGTTCCCTCCCAGTTGCTTGACCTGAGGCCAAACTATGGTGGAGGTCATGAAGATAATGGTGACCTCCTTCAAAAGGTCCCATGCATGCACTGCTGCACTCAGTGTCCCCAACCTTGCAGCAGGCCACTGCCGACCCACCCCTCTGCTGGAGGCCCCTGGACACTCACGAGCAAGTCTGGATCAGTCTTTTGTTGCATCACTGCTCCTTAAGATTGAGTATTTAAAGAAATGAAGAGCTTCCTTGATGGCTCAGTGGATAAAGAATCTACCTTTTCAGTATTTCAGATGTAGTCTTGCAGGGATTGCAGAATCTGGGTGAGGTGGCTTAATTTTTTGCTTGTATCTGATAGATCTGCATAATCATCCTAGCCACCCACGGGTGGAGGATCTACACAATGCAAATGACTTGAGACAAGAGGGAGGGGTTGGGGAGGGGCTCTTGGAAGAGGGGCTTGGGGAGCCAAGAGAACATGGGGGATGGTGTGAGGCATGTCCTTAGCCCTGTTGACTCACCATAGACAACATGTTAGCCAGGGCGGTACCCAGGTAGGCTGTAAACAGTGCTGCAAGAGAACAAAGAAACTGTCAGGAAACCAGCAGTGCCTCAAGTTTATACATTCTCTCCCCATACATTTTATGCCACAAATGCTATCTCTCGGGTTAAAAAAAAATTGAGTTACATTTCCATTGCTTGGCAGCTTTGAAAAGTGTTAAATTCCACGCAAATGCCGGCATAACTAAGACGCAGATGAACTTTGTTAAAAAGGACCAGAATTTAGCTGTTACAGTTCTCCTGGGTCCTACCACCTTGCATTCTAGCAAAGGAACATTTAGCAGCATAAACCATAAATGAACGTTTTACTATACAGCCAAGGCGTGTGAATCCCAGAACTCCCTGCTGGGATATTTCATCACAAGTTATTAACATAATATGGGTTTCCAGGGAGGAACAGCATTCCGTAAGCTTGAGGAAGACCAAATATTCTTGCTGCCTCGTCATCTGGGCTTTGCTTTTTGAGGGCATCGCCAGGCTTGTCACTGGGGAGACCCAAGAGCTGGTGGGAGGTCAGGGTCTGTAAAAATGGGCCACAGTAATTGAGATTTGCTTCTGAACCCTCAATTTCTCCACTAAAAACATGCCAATGGTTCCTAAGATATTAACAACTGCAAACCTTTATTAGAGAGTCACTGAATACTCCAACCACACACCTACAAGCACTATTTGAAGGTCCTATGGTCAATGTTTGGGTGTTTAAGGTTAACTGCTGTATCTGATGTAAATCACCCAATTCTCCATATAAGGATTAATTTACACAAGAGTTGCTTCAATCACCAGCTTGGAAAGCAGTAATCACAGACAACAAATGAACAACCTCCATCAAAAACTCTGTCTTTGTGTGGCTGAACACACTTTGCATTCAGTGAAAATAGTTTTTAATGTACTAATCACTAAAAGACCATTCAAAATAGTTTAAAATAAAAATCCACTTATAAAGCAAACAAATCCTCCCATTTATCTTTGGAGGCTCAGCAAAAGTTTTGCAGGGTGGTTTCCCTGTGGGGATAGATGCTGGCATCATTTGAGGCGGATAGGGGACTCTGCTAGCGGTACCCACCGCAGGCGATGGCGAGGAGGTGCGTCTGCCAGGTGATGACGTAGAACATGCCTCCTACGGCGATGCAGGCCAGCGAGCTGTTGAAGCCACACAGTCCGAAGTAGATGGAGTCAAAGGGCGTCGCGAGAGTGAGAGCTGGGGGAGAAGACAGCTGAGTGTTGTGTGGGGTCAAGTGGGCCCACTAGCCTTGAAGTCCCTCATCGTCTTCAACTCAGACAGTTATCAGTGCCCCCGAAGTATTTATGAAAAGGACTTCTGACTACTCAGTGGGGAAACATCTAAAGGAGACACATGGCTTTAGAGTCACATGCATATCAGTGGTTCAGCTGGTATGGGCATGAGACTCTTTTGAGTAATGATCTGAAGTTCGATCGAGCAGTGCCAGAAGGAGGATTAAGGTATCAACCTGAACGTTCTCATGGAGAACAAGCTTCTTATCATGATTAGAGATAAGGCTTACAATATAAACACACCTGGAACAAGCTCCTCCCAAGCTTTTAGTTTATCCCAAGGTGTAAGTGACCAGAGCTTTTCTCCAGGATGGGGTTTGCTCAGCAGAGCAGGAAGGTGCAGCACCCAAAATGCTAAGGCCAAGTGATGTGGAAGGAAGAGAGTTTACAGGAATAAGCAGGTGGAGCAAGAAGACACACGTGAGCATTTCCTTTGGAGCTGGCCTCAGGCCCAACATTCTCGCAGCCCATTAATAAGGGGCCCATTCATAAGGCCCATTAATCAAGTTAATTAATAATGACACTAACCTGCTAACATCCCAATGGCGGATCCAATTGCAGCGTGCAAGCAAATAAGAGGCGATGATATGAACAAAGCTATGAGGAAAATGCCTCCAGTCCAGGGGTTATCGCAGCCGTACACTTGGCCGATTCCAACAGGGATGGCTCTCAAAAGCTGCAGGTCCAACAGGATCGCGTGCAGTTATGGAGGCAAAAGAGACAACTTGCACAGGAAAATATTTGGTGCCAAACCCTCCATACTAACATTTTGCAACAGTTTTCCAAGATATTTTCAAATAATTTCATTCTACATGGAATACAAGATTTGTTTTAATCTTGAGTTCTAAGAACAGTAAAAAGTTAAAATGTTGTTTCCTTTATTTAGAAGCATGAGTGTAAGGGACTAAACTCCCAGGCTCCTTTGTCCATGGACTCTTCCAGCAAGAATACTGGAGTGAGCTGCCATTTCTTACACCAGGGGATCTTCCCAAACCTAAGGATCAAACCCGTGTCTCTTGGGTCTCCTTCACTGGCAGGTAGATTCTTTACTGCTGTACTACCTGGAAAGCTCTACAACCCTGAAACTCTCCTATAAAAGGCCTCCGAAATAAAGCAAAATTTCCTGTCCTATCAGTGCTTGTCTCTTGAGAATTGGCTTTTGAGTGATGAGCAACTGGACTTGGGTTTAGAAAAAAACCAGGGTGTTGTTCATTAGAAAATTATTAGATGGCTAATCAGAGTTGGGATTGAAAAACTCTTGTAACATCTGTGGTTGTTTTTTTTTTTTTTTAAAGCTAAAAACATGCCTAGAAGGCCAAATATTAGATGGGAAGATGTTTCCTTGTGTTTTCAAGAACAGCAGTCTGGGCCATGATCTTATTGGTGTGGTCATCTGGATGAACAGCTAGACTTGTATCCACAGAGGAGCCCCTGGGCAGGTGGTACCCTGGCATGTGCAGGTTTCAGTGGTAAAGCCATCACGTGGTGGCTGATGGGGGAGGGCCCTGGCGTGTCAAGCCTCCACGTGTCTCAGGTAGTGAGTGTCTGTGAACGAGAAAGGAAGTCCAGAGTCCAGTGCCTTGTGGGCACTTGCACACGTGCCCTGAAGTCTGGGAAAAGATCCTGGGCACATAAGCTTCCCCAGTGGCTGAGACTGGGTCTGTGTTTCGAAGGTTGGCCAGAGGGACTTGAGCTAGGAAAACGCGGGAGGGGCTCTGGGCCTGCCGGGGGGCACTGGGTTCATCCTCCCCTTGTTTATAGTTCTTGGTGAAGCAGGTCTTCCCACGTCCTCCGAGGCCTCCTCCTGGGGTGCTGAGGAGGGAGGTCTTGTGGCTGTAGGGCCCTCATCCCACATCCAGACAGGATTGCAGTGGTCTAGTGGGCAACCCTCTGGGCTCAGTCCCCCCTTCACCTAGGACAGAGAACAGGACAGGACTCGGACATTGCTATGCGGGGGACAGCGGACAGGCAGAGTTCTGGACAGAGGCAGTGGCTGGGCTATCTGGTCCCCAGCCAGCTGCAGCCTCCAGCAGGCTCTCCCATCACCAAAGAGCAGGGGAGTTTGCAGAGCCTCAAAACCCTTGGAGGCCTAGACCCTCTCTCTAACATCGACCACTGTTTCCCCAAACTCAAGGCTCTAATTATGACTGTCAAAATGACAAGACATTCTCACCATCATCATAATACATTCAAAATTAGCCAGAGGAGTAATTCTCAAAGAATAATCACCAAGCATTGAATTTGTCTATGATGGAATTTTGGAGGTTCCAAAGTATTTGTACGGTATTTTCCATTTAATTTTTTTTTTTTTTTTTACAAAATTCCTAGTTATCTTTTCTATGGAAACTGTGGTTTGGAGTTTGCAAAGTATCTCAAACTTGCCCTTTCTACCATCATCCTCCCTTAGCCATGCCAGTTAGAGCTGTTTTGACTTGAAAAGATACTGATTGTGTGAATATTGTGAAAGGGAAGCATGAGGGTCTGAACTGCCCACATGGCCCGTTTCTCACCTTTGGCTCACGAAGGTACACACATGTACACACACACACACATCAACATCAGCAAGCGTGGGGCTAACGTGAACGTGTCTCTTCCTAGGTAATACGTCTTGGGCAAATGCAAGGCTCTCTCCCATGCCATCCTGCTGTCTCCGTGAACTGTCAGAGAAACTTGGCACCATTATTTCTGACACAAAGTCCCTTCAACAAGCCCAGGTGGTTTTGTGGTTAGATGATAGACTGCTAACAAATTTCAGAGTGAGCGCTAGTCCGCAGAGTCATTTAGTGTAACAGGGTAGAGGACCTCAGAGAAAACTTGCCCAGTTTAAGAAAGAAGGCTGATGGGCACGTTTCTCCAGGCTGACTTAAAGCTTTCAGCGTAGTTTTTTTTTAAAATCTATCTTGGCAGACTTCCAGAGGCCAGCACCCACTCCAGCATTCTTGCCTGGAGAATCCCATGGACGGAGGATCTTGGTGGGTTACAGTCCTGGGGTCGCAAAGAGTCGGACACGACTGAGCGACTTCACTCACTACCAAAAGCTTAAAAAGCTCTTTTAGATGTTTCTTAGTGGAGGAACACCTGTGCTTTAAAGCGGGCGATGCCCTAGAAAGCGAGGGGAACCCGCTCCCCAGCCTGGAGCAGAGACTTCTCCAGCCAACAGATCACAGTGCGTTGCGCATGTCGTCCGTCAATGATTTAAAGACATTGAATGAGAACAAAAACACGATGTAGTTTGGATTGAACTGGAGTAAAGGATCAAAAAGGCTCAAAAACAAAACAACAAAAAAAGATAAAAGAATCCCAAAGCTGGAAGTCAGGAGGCTTCTTTTGACTTTACCCCTCACTCATTAGCTGCACGACCTCAGGCAGTCTCTTAACCTGGCCTTGGTCTCTCTCTCGGGGCTATGACAGGACAAAGTAGGGCCAGAAATGGCCCTTTTAGCTCTTAAAAAGAGAAAAGCAAAAGCTGGTGGCTAATGTGATGTTGTAGGTAGAGTGCCTTGCACTGAATAATTGGTAATAGGTATGAATATAACTGGATGTTTCTGACATGCAAAATAACTAAATGCCACTTTAACATTGAGTACAGGTAGGCGCTACCCTTCCACCTTCCACAGTACCTACCAAGGGCACTTGGATCTCTGACCAGCTGATGTTGGGCACGGAGGAGACCGGCTGCAGCAGCGTCGTGGGGAAGAAGAGGTTGTAGTGGCCTGTGGCTGCCAGATACAGGGTCACGGCGATGTTGAAGGGCAGTGTGAAGACCGGGAGGTCCCACTTGCTGAAGATGGTGCCCAGGGCACTGGAGAGGACGGGGCTGACGGCAGAAACACAGGAGATGCCGTTCATGATGCCCTCTGGCCCTGGCTCTAGACTGAGTGGGACAAGGGGGCTCCTTGAGCCTTCTTGGGGTAAGAATAGCTGGTTGGCTTCCTCTCCCAGCCTGACTGGCTCTGGGCAGCCCCCTTCCTGGGCCTCCTGCCTCCGCTCCACACAGCAACAGGGCGGTGCCCAGACTCAGCTTCAGAAGCAGGTCTTTTAGGAAACGTCCTAAGGCAAGGGAGTCACAGAACTTCCTTGAAGGGCCTTAGGGCTCCCTCTGCAAGGGTGAGCAGAGAGGACAGACCAGCGAAGGGGAAACCCATTCATGCATTCAACAAATGTTTGCAGAGGAGCTGAGGGTGATCCTGGCAGGAGTGCCCAGTGGTTTCTGCAGGGGAGGGAGGAGCTGGGGTCTGGCCCCCTGAGGGCTCTGGGCAGTGCCTGGGCCTGCAGTCCACCCTGGGAGGTTGTCCTGGTCGGGGCATGGAGTCTGAGGACAGGGCAGCGCTGAGGAGGAGGGATGGGAAGAGTGACAGGACCCCATGTCTCTAAACCCTCTGTGGACCTCAGTTCCCTTCCCTGTGCTCTGGTGGGGTAGGGCCAGGGGCTCTTTTGGATCTCAAAAAAGAAGAGTAAAGGAACGTAGGTAATGAAACCCTTCACTGTCCCCTGGACAACGTGCAGCACAGAGGTGCTATCACTGTACAACGTCAGTAATCACTTTTAGATGGTGTTTCTGATGTGACGATATTTCTAAGGAAATGCTGCTTTGAACTCCTGTTTAGACGGTCCCAGAGTTAGGTAGAAAGGTAGGAAGCCCTTTCTCTGCACCCACAGCCTCAGAAGCAAACTTACCAAGACATGGACATCACGATGACCGGGAGTAGAAGCCACCAGAAATAGTCGCCTTTGTCTGAGAACACGGCCATGAGCAGCCCCACCAGCACCCCGTTATAGCCGTGAAGTCCAGCTGCGATGGCGGACCTGGGGGGGGGGAGGGCTACTGAAGGGGGGGCCCCCTGCAGCCTAAAGCAGGGCGTGGCCCCCCTGATTGTCCTCCTGAGCCAGGCTTTTCTCAGCTGGAGCCTCACCACACACACTTTCCGATCATCAACCCTTCACTGTCCCCTGGACAACGTGCAGTTTTGTAACCAGGGAGTGGTTGTTTTAGTTACGAGTGACCTTGTTTGAGGAGTTTCTGAGCCGTGGCCAAGCAGTGAGGATGGGAAGCTGGTGAAGGGTCCCCTCAGGGAGCTACCTCTGGTCTCAGGCCGGGACCCTGGGTTTCCTGGAACTCACTTGTCCTGACTCAGGATGAGGGCTGTCAGGGTGGACACTACGGTGCCCAGGCAGCCTGAGATGGCCCACCAGGGGTTCTGGATGAAGAGGCCGAGGACGATGAGGGTGCCGCTGAGGGGGTTGTTCACAAACATCACCTGGGACGTGCCCCGGAGCACCCAGTCGAGGAACTGAAACACCGGGGATTTGTCTGAAAATGGAATGGGTCAGGGAGTCAGTCAAGGCTCAGTTGTGCCAGGCAAGGCCCCAGCGGGTGAGAGGGTGAGGGAAGCTGGCATCCAAGGTGGGTTCAGCCCCCTGCTGTCGCCTGCCACAGAGCAGGGTAGGGAAAGAACCCAAGAGAGCATCTGACTGCCCAACCCTTCACCCCATCGCGAGCTGGCTCTGGTCTGTAGGTTGTTGTTCAAGCAGTAGGTATCCTGCACAACCTCTGCCCCCAGGAGAATGGCCTGAGTTTTCAGGAGGACAGATCCCGGCGCCAAGCCCCTGGCCTGAGCTCTGGGACACTGCTGATGGGAACCTGTCAGAAGAGTAGACACAGCTCTCCCCTAAGCCATTTCTAGGTGGGCATTTTCCTAGAAAGCTGGCTCTAGAATCCCAGTACTAAAAAGTGACATTCTGAGGGGGTATTGGCAAGAGTGTGACTGTTATGTTCAGAGCTGAGAGCTTGCACATCTACTGGTATCGGCATTGACATTCTGAGAGTCCATATGCCTGTTGTAACAGGGAAACTCCTATCCATGGAAACAGGACTCCATCTCATCTACAGAGATCCGAGCAGCGTGTTTCCTAGAGGACGGCCAGAGGGGACCTTTTCAAGGGTGGGAGCAGGGGCTGCTCTCGTGGAGTGTTTACCTTTAAGACCCTCTCCACACTCCTTCATCTCTCCGGTGATGTAGCCCAGGGCTTTGCGGACCCTCTTCCCGATGGCGCCAGGGAGCTCCGAATCCAGGAAGTCTTGGAGATGCCCGTTTCCACCTTTATCTCGGAGTTGTCCTCCATGGTCTCCAGAGCCTGTCCAGGGACAAGAACGGGCAAGAAGCCCCACATTCTGAGCTTCTCACACTGAGGAGTGACGTCTTGCCAGGGGGCAAGCTAAGATTCAAATGTGATATTTAGTGAAATTGTTATTTAAGCATCTTTGTTTCTGTAGACTAGAATATCTTGTTTCATTTGACACGTTACTTCATTTAATATAGGCAACAACTTTGTACCATTGACATCTGTATCATTTACAGATTCAATTAACTGTGGATTAAAAATACTAGAAAAAAATTTCTGGAAAGTTCCAAAAAGGAAAACTTAAATTTGCTGCACGCTGGCAACTTTTTATTAATACGTATCATTTACATTGTATTTACAGCTATTTACACAGCATTTTCACTGCATTAATATTAAGTATTATAAGTAATCTAGAGATGAATTAAAATGTATCAGAGTATGTGCATAGGTTATATGCAAATATTAATACTATGCCATTTTATGTAAAAGACTTGAACATCCACAGATTTTGGTACCCTTCATGGATCTTGGAACCAATCCTGCATGACTGTAGTGTAATAAGATACTAGCTTTAGCCTCATTCTGTGGATAAGATCTCAGGTGTGGATGGAGAGGTTAGGTTCTCACTTATAAAAGTCAAGGTCAAATGATATAATTTAGATTTACCCACAAATTTTTAGATTCTTTCTTTTTTTAAAATATTACTTCTAGTATACCACACCCTTTGCAGAAGACAGCACCTCCCCAAACTCCAATATGTCTAGTCTTTAAAATTTAACTATCCATAAAATTAAACAAGTAGAGATTCTGTTTTGAAAATTAGCACCAACTTATTTCCTAAATACTTGAATGCTGGATCCAGAAGGACAAACACAACACAATCAAAAAGAAGCAGCAAATTTTATAAAGTAAACTGAAAAACAGACATCTTTATCCCACATAATTATGTTTAAGAAATATGAATTCAAGAAAAGTTTGCCTAATCCAGAAGATGTCTTTTCCGAGCCTGGTTTTTCTACTCTGCGGCAGGCACTGGGATGCAGGCGCCACCCCTGATTCAGGCCACTCTTTACTCACCAGCAACTCGACCGTGGGCTTCCGGTATAGGCGGGGAGAAGAGACTTTGGGGTGCCTCTCCTGCTGCTCACCTTTACCAAAAACTGGAGGCAGAAGGAGAGGGCACCATCAGTTAGGACCTCTACCCTGGCACCTTTGCAGCAAGTTTCCTGCCAGGCTTGAGTTGGAATGCTCAGCACTTCCTGGCCCACTGAGGATGCCCTGGGCTTGTCTCCTTGTACAGGAAGGCCCCCTCCTCTGCTACTGCAAACACCCATGGGCAAGCTCTTTGGGGGAAAAAAATGCACATCTTGATGTAAACAGGACATTTTACAGGAATTTAGGGGATTCAGAGGCTTGGCTGACTTTTAGTAAAGAGGCTCTGATTTTACTCAACTCCTGTGTTTTGTAGATGAGCAAACAGAGCTACTCGTGAGCCCTGAACCCAGGGTTCTTTCCCTACATGACACAAAGACTGGTATTTATAATTTGTTGCTCATAAAGCATTAAGCTGCCTGAACCATCCAAGGTCTGTGTTCAAATTTTAATACAACTCTTCCCAGCTGGATAACCTAAGCTGTTTTGGTCTTTTTAGGATTATGTCTCGGAATTTTAGATATTTAAGCAGCAGTGGCTGGTCGGATTAAGACAAGGGATACCCATGTTGTTAACTCAAAACAGATTTTGGCATATCCTTGCTATTCTAGAAAACTCACTGTAAGTGTTTTCATTATGCTGCTGCTACTGCTGCTAAGTCGCTTCAGTCGTGTCCGACTGTGCGATCCCACAGACGGCAGCCCACCAGGCTCCCCCATCCCTGGGATTCTCCAGGCAAGAACACTGGAGTGGGTTGCCATTTCCTTCTCCAATGCATGAAAGTGAAAAGTGAAAGTCAAGTCACTCAGTCGTACCCGACTCTAGCGACCCCAAGGACTGCAGCCCACCAGGCTCCTCTACCCATGGGATCTTCTAGGCAAGAGTACTGGAGTAGGGTGCCATTGAGATAATCTATTTGTAAAGATGAGGAATTTCAGGTGTTTAAGTATCATGAAAGGCCTTTGGAAGTTTTGCTGTTGGTGCTCTGGTGTCCTCTTGTGGTCAAGTGTGAGAATGGCAGTCTGAGCTCTAGGTGCCGAGAATCTTTAGACAATTGGCCATTCAGTCCGCATTTACGAGATTTCAGGGCACTTAGACACCAGAAGAGATGCACCAATGGCCCTGTGACCCCTCGTTTGAAGGAGCGGGAACTGCAAATACCAGTGTGGTGGTTGGGAAGTGACACTACGTGGGAGAAACAAATTAAGGAAGTTTGAAAGGAAGAGCAGGAAGCAAAGAGGATACTCTAGCCTCTGAGGCCAGTGTGTGTGATATCCTGCGAGATTCTCTGCTTCTGTCTGAAATGCCAGCTCTCCAGCAGCTCCTACTAACCCTTCTCCGAGTCTCCTCAGTGCAGGGCTCTCTGCCAGGCCCTCCCTTACCCCAGCCCTCCAGCACCATCCTAAGAAGATGTTTGTAGGGAGAGTGTTAACTTTTGGAAGCAAACTATACTCTCTTCCTTGGGATGCCCTGGGGCTCTGTCAAACTTCTGGCCCAAAGGGATCCTTTCTAGGGGGCACAATTAGGCCTTCATAAGACTGCTCCCAACTTGCATCTGATTGGAGACCCTCCTATCCCTCCCTTGCCTCCTCCCTTTTTGCCCCAACCTGCCCCCTGTCCCCGGCATCCAGGTTTCTGGCTTCCCTGACTGTTTGGCTGCCCTCTGGACCTCCTCTTGGCCTTTGGGAACCCCTCCCCTCACAGCTGTAGGAGAGAAGTTTTTATCTCTAGCAGCGTGACCATCGTGATCACATCATGGTTGTGTCCAGGCTCCCCCATCCCTGGGATTCTCCAGGCAAGAACACTGGAGTGGGTTGCCATTTCCTTCTCCAATGCATGAAAGTGAAAAGTGAAAGTCAAGTCACTCAGTCGTACCCGACTCCTAGCGACCCCAAGGACTGCAGCCCACCAGGCTCCTCTACCCATGGGATCTTCTAGGCAAGAGTACTGGAGTAGGGTGCCATTGAGATAATCTATTTGTAAAGATGAGGAATTTCAGGTGTTTAAGTATCATGAAAGGCCTTTGGAAGTTTTGCTGTTGGTGCTCTGGTGTCCTCTTGTGGTCAAGTGTGAGAATGGCAGTCTGAGCTCTAGGGGCCGAGAATCTTTAGACAATTGGCCATTCAGTCCGCATTTACGAGATTTCAGGGCACTTAGACACCAGAAGAGATGCACCAATGGCCCTGTGACCCCTCGTTTGAAGGAGCGGGAACTGCAAATACCAGTGTGGTGGTTGGGAAGTGACACTACGTGGGAGAAACAAATTAAGGAAGTTTGAAAGGAAGAGCAGGAAGCAAAGAGGATACTCTAGCCTCTGAGGCCAGTGTGTGTGATATCCTGCGAGATTCTCTGCTTCTGTCTGAAATGCCAGCTCTCCAGCAGCTCCTACTAACCCTTCTCCGAGTCTCCTCAGTGCAGGGCTCTCTGCCAGGCCCTCCCTTACCCCAGCCCTCCAGCACCATCCTAAGAAGATGTTTGTAGGGAGAGTGTTAACTTTTGGAAGCAAACTATACTCTCTTCCTTGGGATGCCCTGGGGCTCTGTCAAACTTCTGGCCCAAAGGGATCCTTTCTAGGGGGCACAATTAGGCCTTCATAAGACTGCTCCCAACTTGCATCTGATTGGAGACCCTCCTATCCCTCCCTTGCCTCCTCCCTTTTTGCCCCAACCTGCCCCCTGTCCCCGGCATCCAGGTTTCTGGCTTCCCTGACTGTTTGGCTGCCCTCTGGACCTCCTCTTGGCCTTTGGGAACCCCTCCCCTCACAGCTGTAGGAGAGAAGTTTTTATCTCTAGCAGCGTGACCATCGTGATCACATCATGGTTGTGATTTGCAGGTTTTTTTGGGTCACTTTAAATGTGATGTTTTATTTAACTTTATTATTTTGTACTTTGGCTATGCCTGCTGGTGGCCTGCAGACCAGTTCTCCAACCACGGACTGAACCCAGGCCACTGTAGTGGAAGCACCAAGTCCCAACCATCAGGCTACCAGGCAACTGCCTTACGGAGAGCTGTTCAAGCTTCTTCTGCCACCTAGGCTGCCTCCCAGATGAACTAGAGTAGCGTTTCTGGGCATGGGATGTGGGTGGTTCCAATGTGCCGTCAAGTTTGCAACCCTCCTGGCCAAGACTGACAAAGCCTGTCTCAGTTCCGGTCTCCCCATCCCTGGCTGAGACTCTGAGACCCATGGCTGAAGTCAGAGGTTGGGGGATGATGAGAATGAACCTCACCCTCACAGATTTCCCCACCGCCTGTGATAGAGGTGCTGCCAGGGTCCCCATTTTAGAGGTGAGAAGGTCAAGGCCCCCTGGGAGCCACGATGGGAAGCACACACCTTTGCTCCTCCTGTGGATGGATGACCACTCGATATGGAACACGTTCCTGGGCTTGGGGAACACGGCCTCCGAGCCCTCATCTGCCTTGGGGCTCGTCGAGGGTGGCTCTGCCTCAGTGTTGCCTGGCCAGGGGCAAAACGAGACAGGTCAGCGTCCCACCCTGGTGCACCCCCAGAGGAAAGCAGAGCGCGCTGGGAAATTCATGCAGAGCTGGAGGAGCAGTGCAGTCTGAGCTGCAGTAGAGATTGCATTAGTGTCTGCGGAAAAAGCCTTCTTCCCATTCTTCCTGCTAAAACTTCCACTTCCTTTCCTAACAGAAGCCACATCAGAGATACCTGTCAAGTGTCAGGATACGGATGGGCCAGCCTGCCTTGTTCCCCCAGCAAGGCACTGCTCTAAGCCTCCTTCACTGGGCTTCGGACTGGTGTGAAGGATGGGCCTTAGGCCACTGCCCATTCCTGTCCTTCAGCCAATGCCCTGGTCTCCATCTGCTGCAGAGAGAGTGTTTGTGTTGGGGAGGGTCCTCAGTGCTCCCTGCACATAAGAGGCACCTGAGTGCTTAAAAAATGTCTGACTCCCATTCCAGACCAATTTTAAAAGTCAGAATTTTAATGTCAATGGTGTTTAAAAAGTGTGGTCCCCGGACCAGCGCCATCAGCCTTCTCTGGGAGCTTGTTAGAAATGCAGAACCTGAGCTTCCACCCAGATTGATGAAGTCAGAATCCACAGTCCAACACGATTCCCCGGTGCTTTCTGGGCACATTGTTCGCTCTTGGGAGGTAAGAGTCCTGAGGCTGTGATCAGCTACCAGAAACCCGCGGTGAAAATAGAGTAGCTTATCACCTGGGCAGCGTTTCTCAAAGTGGGGTCTGAGAATTGACAGCATCAGATCAGCTGATGGCTTGTTATGAAGCGTGCCCCATGCTGATTAATTGGGTGCTTAGTGGTCCCCAAGGTTTGCAGTTTTGGCACTTTCTGCTCATGGTTCCAGTGAACTCTGGGGTTAGATGATCAAATGGCTACTTGGAATAGTGGAGAGCTCTTGCACTGTCTCTACATTTGGATACTTTTGGGGCATTGTTATCTCTGAAAGATGGAAAACTTAGGCTCTGGTGATTTCTGAAGCACACCTACAGTGAGTCACACGGCCCTCAGCCCTCAGTTCTTTCCTCTGCATCTTTGCTGCACAGCGCCAGGTTTGTGGACTGGCTTCATGGACATCCGAGGGTGCTTGTTAGAAATGCAGACTCTCAGGTCCCATCTCAGACCCACTGAACTGGAATAAGTTTGTTTTTTTAAAGAAGATCTCCAACTGACTTGTGTGCAAATTAAAGTTTGAGAAAACTGGTCTAGATCACATTGCTCATGTAGAAAGAGCTTTAGCAAAGCTGAGAATATAGCATCAGCAGCCAGAGCGTGGGACACATGTATGAGCAAGGAAAGGGGTTTGTCTATAGTTTCAGACTGAAAGTTCAAACATGAAACTTCAAACACGCCCCTCCCCTCTAGGCTCGGGACGGGAAAAATCTATTTCACTCAGCATCTTGCCTGTGGGTCACCATGGAGCCTTAACTCCAGAGGCTGGAGAAGCTCTGGTACATCAGACACAAGTGAATAAGGCACTTCTGCAGGTAGGTGCTGTGCAGGAGGGTGGGGACCCAGAGGGTATCATTGCATCATCTGACAAAGCAGGGCATTCTTCCATAGCCAGTCCACAGGGCACATCCGCCAGGCTGGAAGGGCACCTCTGCCCGCCCAATGCTTTTCATCCCTCATATGCCAAGTGTCAGCCACCTTAGTCATCCTCTGCGTAGAGAAATATATTGACCTTATTTAGCATCAGAGACTCAGAATTGCGTGGATCTTCAAAATCACAGTCTACTTCCCAAGTCCAGAGAAATTGTATTACTGCCCCCGCACCCCTCCCAGATCACATAGTTATTAATTATGGCACAGCCGGGAGTTGCACCCAGGTTTCTTGGCTCCCAGTTTGCTGATCTACAGAAAAACTGTCTCCCCTTTCCTGCCCTGGCCCTTTGCTTTCATTTCTTATCAATAGACTGTGCTGCCTGCTCAGAATCCAGGAAAGTAGGTCAGGGTCCATATTACCATGCATTCCTAGAACTGATGTCCCGGCCACAAAAACAAAAACAGAGAGTATCTTTCTTTCCTTGAACCCATGTTTTGTTCTTATTTGGGTGATTGGGGAGGTGGCCCCAAATGTGGTCTGATACAGTGTTGCTTCTGGTCTCCTGTGGGCAGGACGGGAGTGCAGGCACAGACTGACCCCCCAGGGAGGGTGACCGCTCTTCCAGATGCGCTGGCCAAGAGATGAGGATGGCAGGTGGGAACAAATGCCACAAGGAAGACTGGAGATAAAATAACAAATTTCCCGAGGCTGTGAAAATACTTAAAGCTGAGGTGATAGCAATTTACCACTACCTTTGGGACAGATTCTCAGGACTTTCATAACAGATAAAGGCAATTTCAAGGATATCATGAACACATCTATCAAATGCTCTAGAAAGAAATGTTCCGTTGGTGTGGTGGGGAAAAAAAACAATGAGAGTGCTGGCCAGGAACCAGCATCACTCATTTCTGTGCTGCATTTTGCAAGTCATCAAATTTCATTGACAGTTTCCCCCACTGCAAGCATGGTGGTACTCAGAAGGAGATCTACAGACCCTATAGGACTGGCCTTGCAAACCCAGCTTAAACAGAATGATGACAGGTATTTTTAGGGTACCTGCTATTTCATTCTCATGTTGTTACAAAGATGAGACTAATGCTCCCCCAAAATGCTGGGGAGAATAACTTTGCAACGCTGACATCAGGGAGCTGAAAACAATGAGAGTGCTGGCCAGGAACCAGCATCCCTCATTTCTGCGCTGCATTTTGCAAGTCATCAAATTTCATTGACAGTTTCCCCCCATTGCAAGCATGGTGGTACTCAGAAGGAGATCTACAGACCCTATAGGACTGGCCTTGCAAACCCAGCTGAAACAGAATGATGACAGGTATTTTTAGGGTACCTGCTATTTCATTCTCATGTTGTTACAAAGATGAGACTAATGCTCCCCCAAAATGCTGGGGAGAATAACTTTGCAACGCTGACATCAGGGAGCCGGCTCCCCAGGGAGGCCATGTCCCTGGAATAGCTTGTGCTCTGGGCAGAGTGGGTCCTCATGTCAGGCCAGGGCTGGCAGCTTACACATACCAGCACCCCCTCCTACCTCGTGCTCCTGTCTGTCACCCTCACAGGATCCTTGACAGCCCATTTTTTTCCCTTACAGTGGTTTTTCTTGGCACCTCCAGCACCCAGCATGATCCTGGCATATTGTAGGCACTCAGAAGTATTTGTTGACTGTGTTAATGAGGGATAATTACCCTAGACATTTTAATTTCTGACTGGTATAAAGAACCACCATTGGCTGGGTATGAACCACCATTTCAGGGTATGAACTATTAAAGAAATAATATATCTCACTGTAGATGTTAAATGCTTGGTAAATATTGAAAGTGAGAGTGTTACACGGGTTCACGATGGTGATGGTTGAGCTGTGTAGGGATTCGGAAACTGATGGGCAAGAGCTGTTTCTAGCACTGCCTGGAGAGAAGAAACGGAGTTTATAGATGTGATCAAGTGATGGGCCGCCTGTGACCAACCAATCAGAGGCCCAGAAATCGTTCATGAGTGGATGGAAGAACACAGTTAATGAGAGAGAATGAAACAGGCCACTGAAGACAGAGATCCTTCTCCATGTGATTGGTTTTGGTTAGCAAGAGGTTGTACCCCATGGTTGAAAACCGCCAAGCTGCTTGGAAGGTGGGGGACTGGGTATTCTAAAGCCCAAGAACAAAATTTTTAACAATGACCCACTTTGGGGGTTTATTTCGGCCTTCCCTCACATCAGGGCACACGAAAAATAGTCCTGTGTGCATAGTGCAGCAAACAGATGGTGATGCTTACGGCCTGATCCTGGGCACTCGGGCCATGCCAGGCCCCCTCTGTTTTCTTCAAGGACCAAGGGCTTTGCCCTCTTGGCCCAACTACACATGTTCTGGGAAGCTCTGTCCTCAAGAATCTGCAGGCAAACCTTAGCAGCTGAGTAACTCCTCGGCGTGCCCACCTGGGTAGGGACTGCTGTTACCTCCTTCTCTAACCAGACTTTTAAGTGTCCCAGTGTCCCAGATCATACTGGGGTTGTCCAATTCAGGGGCACAGTCCCTGCCCTCAAGGATTGCCAGCATCTTGTGTCTTAAGAGGCAAGAGTCCAGCGATGCTACCCTCTCTTTGATTCAGAGAAGGAAAGAACAGTCATGAGCCACCAATGATTTGCTTAAAAGCACTTTTTTTTTTTTTCTGGAGAGTAGTATCCATAGTATCTACGTGTCTACTGATTGCTAACACACAGAAAATGCCATCTGTTCAAATATCAGGGGTGAAAGTCATTTTACAGAAGACCCCACCTGTCAGATACAAGTTTGAAGCTTACTAAAGTTCCTCTGAGGGGAAAAAAAAACAAACCCAAATCGTATATGACATCTTTCAGAAGAGGAAAAATGATCCAGTCTATTTTACTAATAATCAACCTTTACTCAGACAAGTCTCTACCTGTACCCTTTCTACAAGCTGTCTTTCTCAGGTTTTGAACAGGTTTTCCTGCTTCCTGGAGGTGGGCCAATGCTGTCCATGTATCACTAGCAATGGCCAGCGTATAGAGGATCTGGAACCTACTGTGAAGACCCTTTTGTCCTCTCTCCACAGATCCCTAGGTCTCTTATTTCTCCAGCTTACTGTGGCAGAGACTCCCACAACATCATGAGGCAATTTCCTAGCTACTACACCAGAAGGATATTTTTTGAAGTGACGACTGTATATAATTTGATTTTTTCCTACATCCAGTCCTACAGGATAACACTTTGGCCATGATTTGGGCACACATTTCCCCATGCAGAAGTTGAGCTTTGCGCTGTGATGTGCAATTTTCAAGGCTACCGTGTGTGTAGGTGTGATGCAGACATCTGTGGGTGGTAAATGAGATGTTATCTTTTTCTGTGAAGTTGTGTTTAGTTGACATTTTCAAAGATCATTCTATTAACTATCAGAGGCATTGAACGTTAACTGGAAAAGGCTTTTCAGTGTATCCAGTCCAGCCCTGTGCTCCAGTCCTTCTTCTAGTAGCCACCTCCTCACAGAGGCAGAGAGGAAGGCTTAGAGGAATGGGGGAACTTTGGAGTCTCTGTCTCACTCCATGAAAACATTAACTAGCATAAATGAGTTGGTGCCTGTTTCAACCTCGTTTAACCTTATAACAGCCTCATGAATAAGGTTGAGGAGAGTGCGAAGGTCAGGCGCCCCATCTGTAACTGGGGTAACATCTGATGACCTTCCTCTGAGGGAGATTTCACTCTCCTTCCCCTAGTCACACCCAGGCCACACCTCAGAATGGTGTGTCTGTGTTGCTTGTTTCCCTCCTTTCAATCCATTCTGTGCTTCAGTTATTAGGCATGTCATTACGTGACTCTCTCACTCAACAATATCCATGGCTCCCTACTGCCAAGGGTATGTTAATGCCTAAATTGCTTGGCCAAGCTTTCCAGCTGTTCCACAATAGGGCTGATTTCATCGTCCCACTCATCCTTTGCTGCCCAACACACACCCTGCCTTGGCATTCTGGCCTTGCCTCTGGCCCCCTTTGCCTCTTCTTGCCTAGTTTCTATTCAGCCTTCATCATCTGGTTTATGTTCCGTTTCCTCCATGAAGCCATCCTTGATTTATATGGCCACAAGGATCATTCCGTTTCTTTCCATAAGGTACTCTGGATCCATCATTTGAAGTTAGGGCCACGGGGGAGTTTTATACTGATAGTTACAACGTACATGAAAATTTTCCAATCCAATGAAACTACTTGGAACTCTCAGTCTTTAATAACCAAGTGAATTTGGGTCTGTGTGTGTGTTAGTCACTTAGTCGTGTCTGACTCTGCAACCCCATGGACTGTAGCCCACCAGGCTCTTCTGTCCATGGGATTCTCCAGGCAAGAACACTGGAGTGGGTTGCCATTTCCTTCTCCAGAATTTGGATCTAGGTATTAACAAACAAAACAAAACAAAACTGAGGCCCAGAGAAAAGTAGCTTTCCTGAAGCCAAATAGTTGATTAGTTACAGAGCTATGTTTTAACCTCCTGGTTTTGATTCTTTGTGGTGGTGGTGGTGAAGTCGCTCAGTCGTGTCCGACTCTTTGCGACCCCATGGACTGTAATGTACTCTGTCCATGGGATTCTCCAGGCAAGAATACTGGAGTGGATTGCCATTTCCTTCTCCAGGGGATCTTCCCGACCCAGGGATCGAACCCTGGTCTCCCGCATTGGAGGCAGACGTTTTAACCTCTGAGCATTCTTTACTCCTGCAATATAGATGTTTTACAGACTGTTGGAGCCTTCGCAAATGATATCAATGGACTTGTGATCTTTCTATTTAAAAAAATTACAAAGTACTTCATATCCTAAAAGGAGTAACAAAAGTTTGTTTATTACTTTTCAGAAACGCACAGTCTCCACCACCCTTATAAATAAAGGAAAGCCAGTGACCCGGTGGCCCACGGCTAAGTATTCATTCTTTAAAGGAGCAGTAGGGCTTCCCTGATGCCTCCGGGCCAAAGAATCTGCTTGCCGATGCAGGAGACACGGGTTCGGTCCCTGATTAGGGAAGATCCTGCATGTCAGAGAGTAACTGAGCCTGGGCGCCACAAACAGCCTGTGCTCTAGAGCCCAGGACCGGCAACTACCAAGCCCGCGCACCCAGGGCCTGTTTCCACAGCGAGAGAAGCCCCCACAATGAGGGGCCTGCACACCGCAACTGGAGAGTCACCTCCACTCTTCACAACCGGAGAAAAGCTTGCTCAGCAACAAAGACCCCGTGCAGCCAAAAATAAGACAGAGAAATAAAATTATTTTTTTCAGTAGCAATATATGGAGAGTCTGATCAAAACTATATTATATTTATCATATAAATGTCATATATTGTTACAGAATATGTAAGCATTATATGCAATAAAATTCATGTTATGTATTTACAGTAAACATGTTTATGTTTACTATACATGTATGCTTACAATCAAATTTGTTATATAATATTTACAGTAAACAAACATTTATATTACATTAAATATTTAATGTAATATAAATAATGCTAGTAGAAATATTAGCCAACATTAAGCACAGGCAAGTCTGTCATTTCCACAATAGACTTTCACCCACAACTTTTACTAACTAAACTG
>SJXQ01009690.1:146299-234264 GCA_006408695.1 Aepyceros melampus | reverse complement strand
ATTTAACTAAATTGATTGTGGCAATCATTTTTTTAAAATTAAAAAAAAAAATAGAATACAATGGAGCAACATCTTCAAAGGTCTCAGTCCAGTTCAGTTTAGTCGTTCAGTCGTGTCCGACTCTTTGCGACCCCATGAATCTTGCAGCACACCAGGCCTCCCTGTCCATCACCAACTCCCGGAGTTCACTCAGACTCACGTCCATCCAGTCGGTGATGCCATCCAGCCATCTCATCCTCTGTCGTCCCCTTCTCCTCCTGCCCGCAATCCCTCCCAGAATCAGAGTCTTTTCCAATGAGTCAACTCTTCGCATGAGGTGGCCAAAGTACTGGAGCTTCAGTTTTAGCATCATTCCTTCCAAAGAAATCCCAGGGTTGATGTCCTTCAGAATGGACTGGTTGGATCTCCTTGCAGTCCAAGGGACTCTCAAGAGTCTTCTCCAACACCACGGTTCAAAAGCATCAATTCTTCGGCGCTCAGCCTTCTTCACAGTCCAACTCTCACATCCATACATGACCACAGGAAAAACCATAGCCTTGATTAGACAGACCTTAGTTGGCAAAGTAATGTCTCTGCTTTTGAATATACTCTCTAGGTTGGTCATAACTTTTCTTCCAAGGAGTGTCTTTTAATTTCATGGTGGCAGTCACCATCTGCAGTGATTTTGGAGCCCCCAAAAATAAAGTCTGACACTGTTTCCACTGTTTCCCTATCTAAAATCCCATACACAGTCAAATGAGCATTCTAGTGAAAGAACAAAATAAAGACATTTCCAAAATAAAGAACTTGGAAAATTTACTTCCACAAAGAAGTAATAGAGAATATACACTCCACAAAAAAATAACAAAACGAATAAAAGAGTGATAAAACGGTGGTGAAAGAACAAAAAGAAAAGCAAGGTTAGGGTAGGGGGACAAGTCTTAACAGACAGGGATGGGAAAAAGACTACAAAGTTGCAACATGCTAAGATCCTTGCTTATTCCTCAAGAGTTAATAGGTATGGAGAAACTGCGTTTAGGACATTATAAGCTGAAATAGTGTGCTAACAAGAATAACTTGTAGACTACCAAAATAAAAAAAGCTGGACCAAGAAAACTTAGTCCAGCTACACTTCAAAAGGCCTTCTCATATGATCCAAATTCCTATCTATACCATTCTTTTCTCTTTACTTTTATCTGGCATCATATGCACTTTAAACTTCCATCGATTTATACATTTTTTTGTATCTGAAATGACATGGGAATTTAACTTGCCATTTTTTTCTCAAATAGGTAATCAATTGTGCCAGCATCTTTTATTGAATAATTCATCCCCTCATCACTGATTTCAAACGCCAACCTAATTATATACTAAATAATTATATACACTGGGTCTGTCTTTGGGCCTGCAGTTCTGTTCCACTGATCTGTCTTATAATAAAGCACTATGGGATTTAATTATAGTAGCTTTATAATATGTTATATTTTGGCAGGGCAAGTCCTCTCTCATTATCCTTATTTTCAACATTCTATTGGCAATCATTGCAAGTTCCAAGTGAACTTTAGAATCAGTTTATCAAGCTTTTAAAAACACCAATGGAATTTTTATTGGAATTGTATTTAGTCAACTCCCTACCCTCATCCGCAGAAAAAAATTTATTGGGACTTTGATAATTGACACTTTCATAACAATGAGTACTTCTATCAGGAACAGAGTGCCCCCTTGTTAAAATTGTATTTTACGTATCCCAGTAAAGTCTTTAATTTTCTCTATGCATGTGTACATGCTAAGTTGCTTCAGTATTGTCCAATTCTTTGCAACCCTATGGATTCTGTAGCCCTTCCAGCTCCTCTGTCCATGGAATTCTCCATGCAAGAATACTAGAGTGGGTTGCCATGACATTCAGGGGATCTTCCCAATCCAAGGATCAAATCCACGTCTCTTATGTCTCCTGCATTGGCAGCTGGATTCTTTACCACTAGCGCCACCTGGGAAGCCCAATTGTCTCCATAGTTCTACATATTTCTATCTGAGAAGTGCTACTTCTCTGCTATTGTGATTTTGACATCTTTTCCATTTTGTTTGCTGAGTGGTTATCATTTACAAATAGGAAAGCAATAAATTTTCAGAGTATTTATTTTCTAAGTATTTTTAAAATTCATGAGAGTTGCTGTGGGATTTCAGTTGCTTCCTTTGAGCTATCCAGGTAGAGAATCATATTATCCCCCATAATAACATTTTTATTTCCTCCTCCCTGATAGAGAGGCCTCCTGTGTTTCCCTTTATACGTCCTTATGTAAAATTTTCAGAGCAATGTGGAATAAAGGGGATGACGAGCAAACAGTCCTATCCAGCTTAGAGCCTTTACCAGCTTTATTTCTCCCTCATGCTCTTCTTAAACTAACTTTGGGAACTTACATTTTCCTTTGGAATTATCCAGTGTTCTTCTCTGTGTGTTTCGGCTGCATCATCTTATCTGGGATGGTGCCATATCCTTTCTCAAGCTTTTGTCTATTATATTGTTGGGGAGTCGCTCTTTTTATTTTTTTTCAGAGATTTATCTTCCTTAATGTCCATTTTATTATTCTTTCCTTTTAAAGAAGCAATTGATGGATATATTTATCAATTCTACTGTTTTTTTCTTACTTGATTATAGTTTTATTTGTCCTACTTATTTTATGGGTACTTGTTCTTGTATTATTTATTGGCATGAATTCTGGAGTCAGATGGCCAGGTTTTGATGCTGCTGTCATCATTTGCAAACTATGTTTGGGCACATTATCTTATCTACCTGTGCTTCAGTTTTCTTTCTGAAAAGTGATGGTGATAATAGCAATAGTAATAATACTCATATCACAGCAATGTTGCAGAATTAAACGAGATAATCCATGCTCAGAACTGAGCCTAACATACCATGAGTATGCAACAAATGTCTCCTGCTATTATTCATTATTCATTTTAAAGCTTCTTGAACTGACTGCTCAGCTAATTTCTTCCCATTCTTCTTCATTAAAAGTTTCACATTTTAAGGCTAAAAACTTTCAAGCACAGCTTTGACCACATCCTACGCTTTATACTGCCACCATTGTTGGTCTGTTACTGAAGTTTTCACATCTCCCTTAACCCAGAAACGTTTAGGCAAGTTCCTTTCCCCCTAGCTCACCATAGATAAGCAATTACTTTAGCCTAGAGCCCTTCTTCAAAATATCTAAAACATCAGTTATGACCTTATCCATCCTTACTCTCTTTGAGGGAAGCTCATCTCTAGCTTCTTCCTAGTGTCTATCACATGTCCTGGCATCTATTGAGTAAATAAATATTCAGTGAATGAATCAACAAAGAATGGGCATTATCAGCCACACAAAACAAACAAACAAAAAAAAAACCCAATCAACTTAATGCTAACTATAGCTCCCGGCTGGCCTCCCACATTCTACCACCACTGTCAAGGGTAGGACCACATCAGTCATTGACAAGGTCTCTCCTGGCAGCCTTCCAATTAGCCAGGAAAATAAACAATCTACGTCCACCTTGGTGGACTCAGTATGCCAAGGGAGTTGGCTGTAACCCAGCATGCTCTACAGAGAAGCTGGGGAAAAGTTGATGAGCTTTTAGTGCAGGTATTTACTTTACACAGTGTGTTTCTAAAAAGTTCTGCAAATCAAATTTCCCATTAACTAAAACACTTCAAAGAAAAGGAGTAGGGTTTAGGCTATTTAAAAAAAACAAACTAAATCCTTTTGTGATACAAATAAACACCCCCTCATTTCTGTTTGGCAAATTCAGGGTAAGACTCGCTTTTCTTAAATAAGAGCCAACATTCACAGAAACTGCTGAAACACGTACTAGGTCCTGCTTTCAAACAGGTACTTGGTAAGAACCAAGAATTCTAGATGCTTCACGGTTTATGCAACAACTCTTTGCTCCGTAGAGGTTAGAAGCCTGCAGCCTACAGCCTTCTGAATCTAAGCAGTAGCCACACTTTATTAGGACTACATGATGCAGTCTCAAACCCAAACGTATATGGACCAGAAAAGCACTGAAAATGTCTGAGTGTCAGGTGGGAGAATGTATGCAAGACCTATTTTAAAAGAGCAAAATGCTGGACATCCCTGGTGGCTCATTGGTAAAGAATCCACCTGCCAATGCAGGAGACAAGAGTTTGACTCCTGGTCTGGGAAGATCCCACATGCTGCAAGGCAACTAGACCCATACACCACAGCTACGGAGCCTGTGCTCTAGAGCCCACACCTTGCAACAAGAGACGCCACTGCCCTGAGAAGCCCATGCCCCACAGCTGAAGAGTAGCCACCGCTCTCTGCAACTAGAGCAAAGTCAGCATAGCAATGAAGACCCAGCGGAGCCGCAAATAATTAAACTAAAATTTTAGAACAGGGGGCAGGGAACTGCTACTTGGCTCCCACAGAGAAAGAGATTAAGATTCCAAGCACCATTTATCTTCAATCCTCCCATTACATTAACATCATGAGGGTCATAGGCCTATAGGTAGAGTAACGCCTCCCCCCCAGCCTCACCAAAGACATCCACATCCTAATCCCTGGAATGTGTGAATGGTGGCTCAGACAGTGAAGAATCTGCCTGCAATGCAGGAGACCTGGTTTCAATCCCTGGGTCAGGAAGATTCCCTAGAGAAGGGAATGGCTACCCACTCCAGTACTCTTGCCTGGAGAATTCCATGGACAGAGGAGACTGGCAGGCTATAGTACATGGGGTCTCAAAGAGTCAGACATGACTAAGCGAATAACACTAATACATCCTGGTGAGTTTAATGCAATTACAAGAGTCCTTTTTTAAAAAAGAATCCTTTTTTTCTTTTTTTTTTCCTCAAAATTTATTTATTTGGCTGTGCTGAGTCTCAGTTGCAGCATGCAGGATCTTCGATCTTCACTGGGCATGTGAGATCTTTACATTTAGCATGTAAACTCTTAGTTGTGGCGTGTGGGATCTAGTTCCCTGACCAGAGATTGAACGCCCAGGCCCCCTACATTGGGAGCTTGGAGTCTCAGCCACTGGATCCTTATTAGAAGGAGGTATGAGGGTCAGAGTCAGAGAAGGAGGTACGACTACAAAAGCAGAGGCTGGAGTGATGCCACTGCTGGAAAGGAACACACACCAAGAAATGTGGATGGTGTCTAGAAGCTAGAAAAGGCAAGGAACAGACGGTCCCCAGAGGCTCCAGGAGGAATGACGTCCTGCTGACATCTTGACATCCTGCTGTCTTGATGTTAGCCTCGTGAGACCCATTTTCAGACTCTTGACCTCCAGAGCTATAAGGTAATAAATCTGTTATTTTAAGCCATTAAGTGTGTGGTAATTTGTTATTCCAGCAATAGGAAACTGATAGACCAGCCAAAGATCAGAAACACTTGGATGATCCCAGAAGCAGAAGACTACAGACAAAAGCCCAAGAGACCTCTCTGGAGTATCTGCCCCCAGGAAGCAATGGGACCCCAACTCTGCCTCATACTGCACCCACCCCCAAATGCCCAGCTCTAACCATTACAATTCATTTGTTGTATCCAGAGGAAACTAGATCAAGTCGTTAAATTTTTATTTTCTCTCTTTGGAGTCGATCCATCTCTTGTACTCTATTCTCACTAGAGTCCAAAATGGGCAACTGTCATCTTTAGGAAGCAATCTTTGTCCCTGAATCCATACTAACCAGAGGTATTCATTCCAGCACTCACTGCAGATGTCTGTGTTGGAAGAAGAGACAGAAGGGCCTTCAGCACCTTCCTGAGCTCTCGTCTCTCTCTGGAAGCCCCCAGACAGCCATTCCTCAAGAGAGAAATCCACCATCTGCAAGACTTCCAGGCCAGGCCTCTGGATCAGATGAACCTCAGTTTGAACTTCCATTAAAAAAAATTGTTTTTAATTTATTTATTTGGCTGTGTGAGGTCTTAGCTGCAGCAGTGGGATCCTCGCGGTGCCATGCAGGATCTTTCATTGTGACACACAGACTCTCTGGTTGTGGTGCTCAGGCTCTGGCGCGCAGTCTCAGTAGTTGCAACTCACAGGCTTAGTTGCTCCGTGGCATGTGGGATCTTAGTTCCCTGACCAGGGATCAAACCCGTGACCTCTGCATTACAAGGTGGATTCTTAACCACTGGACCACCAAGGAAGTCCCCTGAACCGCTATTTTATGACCCTCAAGCTGAAAGACATCAGCCCAATTATTATGCCTCTCTGAGCCTCCATCTCCTCCAAAATGGGAATGATAGCATTATCTACTCTTAGAAAGTTGTTGTGAAGGTCAAACAAGACACACACACAAAGTGCTCGGTGGAAAGGGGCATTTGAGGTGGAGGCATCAGGGTGCAAATATTGCTTTCAGATGGCTGTGCAGGATCCCTCTTTCTTCTTGGGTCAAAGATGACTGACAGGCATGAAATTGCCCAGTGTCCAAGATAAGGTGGTGTTCCCTCCCATGCTTTCTGGAACTGTCTCCATGATCAAAGGCAGATAGGCCTGGTCACCACCTCCACCCAGCCTCCCTACCATTCAGAAGCATGACTCACAAGACCGTGGACTTGAGTTGGCAAAGGACTTTCACATCCATGGTTATTACAGCTTAGCCCCATCACAGCCCCAGGAGGAAGGTGTTTTGATCTGTGTTTTAACAACAGGGATGCTGATACACAGAGAGGAATGACTTGCCCAAGGGCATCTAGCTAGTCAGTGGCCATGCTTATGTTTGAAACCAGGTTTGTCTTCCTCTAGAGCCCACACACTCTCAGCTCATACAGCGTGGCTGCATTTGTGTTTGTCATTCATCTCACTGTTCCAGAAGAAATCCTCCCCCGCTTTCCTCACCCCAGCCATCCAGTCAGTTGCTAAATCCTCCTGATTCTTCCTTCGCAACATCTTTTATGCCATATCCTCCTGTACACTCCCCACTGATTCCACCCTAGCTGCCCTCAGTAACTCAGACATGAATTCTGCAATGAAGCCTTAACTGGTTTCCCCCGAAACTGATAAGCCTGCCATGATGTCTCACCTCTATGAGCCAAAGCTTCCATAATCACAGAGGAGACAAGATCATCAGTGTTATGTGATTGCTATGAAATCTAAACGAAACATCATGTACCAATGTACAGCATCAGAGCACAAAGGAAGTTCTCAGTGAAGGTTTATTTACTTCCTTCCAGGTTAGAGAGGTTTACAGCCTGAACTCTGCAGCCAAGCTGCCTGGACATAACACCAGGACACAGTATTTATTAGCTCTATGACCTTAAGTTCATTGACCTTGCTGTGTCTTGCTTTCCTAGTCTATAAAATAGAAAAAAATAATAGTGCTTTTCTTACAGAGTTGTTGTGAGGGTTAAATGAGGTCATGTGAGGACCAAGTAAGTGTCTAACATATACTAAACACCATTAATATTATTTCTGTCCACTTCCTTCACCCCATACAGCCTACACACTCCTGAAAAATTCATCTTCTGAAAACTCAGCTTGATACTATCTCCCCTCTTCAACACATTCACTGGCTGCTTATCATCTAAAGTTGCACTGTCCAACATGGTAGCTACAGGTGATGTGGGGTTATGCCAATTTAAATTAATTAAATGAAATTTAAAATTCAGTTCTTGGGACTTTCTTGGTGGTCAAGTGGGTGGCTAAGACTCCATGCTCCCAAAGCAGTGGGCCTGGGTTTGATCCCTGGTCAGGGAACTTGACCTACATGCTTCCACTAAAGATTCTGCATGCCACAATGAGGATCAAAGATCTGGCATGCCTCAATTAACACCTGGCACAGTCAAATAAATAAACAAATATATTTTTTAAAAATAAAGTGAACAATTCATTGTTTAAAAAGTACTTCAGCTTTTCATTCACCCTAACCACATTTCAAGTGCTTAACAGTCACATGTGGCTAGAAGCTACAGTAATGGACACTTACTGTAGAAAGTATTACTGAACAGCACTGGTCTAAAGAATAAAGTTCCAATCCAACAGCGGGCATCCATTCACAGTGAAACCACCGTCCAACTCTACTCTTAACTCCTCTCACTCCACTGCCCCACATTCTTTCCAGGCTGGATGACTGTCCTTTTCTATATTTCACTCATTCTCTAGTGTGCAAATCTGTTCCATAAATACATCACTACCAACAGCCCATCCCATGATGGCCATGAGGAAATTTAAAGGCAGAGAGCTTAGTTCTCCAACCAGCAGACCGAAGGCCAGACTGGAGTAGAAATGACATGCCCCACAGGATAATTCAGCTTGGGAGCCCCAGGGGACAGGTAATGGTTGGCTCATCCTACCTACTTCATTGGGCTTCCCAGGTGACTCAGCAGTAAAGCACCCATCTGCCAATGCAAGAGACACAGGTTCGATGCCTGGGTCAGGAAGAACCCCTGGAGGCGAGCATGGAAACGCACTCCAGTATTCTTGCCTAGCAACTCCCATGGATGGAGGAGCCTGTCAGGCTACAGTCCATAGGGTCACAAAGAGTCGGACACAACTGAAAAGACTTAGCACACATGCGCCTACTTCCCTGCAAGGGTTATAAACTTAAAACCCTACAGAGGCCAGGCTAAGTGACTGAGAGAAGCCAGTCTGGTGTAATGCAGCAGGGAAGGGCGGCTGGGATGAACTGGACAGCACATGCCCATTCCTGGGATACTCTACTCTGTACAGCAATGGCCCTGGGAGTGCTAGTCCAGTGTTGCCAGATGGGATTTTTTGAAAACTCTATGCCGACCATCCAAAGACATCTGAGTCCCACCAGTTTACAAGCTCTGTTTTAGCTAGTCTTCCTAATTCAAACACTATCACCTTAGTTACACATTATCTCTGAGCTCAAATATCCCCAACCACAGAATGGGGACAAGATCAGTTACTGGCTTAATCCCTGGATCAGGAAGATCCCTGGGAGAAGGGAATGGCAACCCACACAAGTATTCTTGCCTGGAGAATCCCACGGACAGAGGAGCCTGGTGGGCTACCATCCATGGGGCCACAAAGAGTCAGACAGACTAAGCGACTGACACTTTCACTTTCACTTCATGCACAGTCATGAGGATGAGACCAGATTTCTGTGCTTGGCACATACCTGCCCCGTATCCAATGATTCTTAATAAAAATATGAATGAGTACATTGACTGTGAATGAATAAATGAATTACTGGGCTTTTGGTCACCTCTCTCACTCAAGAAGTCACTCTCACCAGCTGAGTCAAGAGGAAGGCAGCTGTGGCCAGGGTGGTGGGTGGTATTTGCACGTCTGTGGGTAGCTGCCAGCTACCCACAGAGCTGAGCTCAGAGTCATCTCACAGCCCTGCCTGGCCGGCCTTGGATGCACAGTTAGGATTTCTTTTTCAAACTGTTTATCATGCTTAAGGCTTAAAATTCGAACATTACTGATGAGCATACGTTTGAGAGACAAGGCTCTACCCTATTACCAGAGGGAACTACTCTTTCTCATTTCTTGTCTGTCTTCTAGCAATATTCTCTGCATGTGTGTGAGCATGTATGAGTCCCTGCCTATATGTGCAGTATAATTCTCTATTTCCTTTTTGGTTTTATCTATGCCCCTTTAGTTTCATCCATACGATTACAAATCTACACCCTTGGTTCTCAGTCTGGGCTGCACTCTGAGTCATCTGGAGCTTTCAAAACAAAACAGGGCTCAAGTCCCTCTAGAGATTCAGATTTATGGGAGGAAGACTGGAGAAGCTGGGAGGGCTTCCCGGGTGGCCCTAGAGGTAACGAATCCACCTGCCCATGCAAGAGATGCGAGTTCAATCCCTGGGTCAGGAAGATCCCCTGGCGGAGGAAATGGCAACCCACTCCAGTATTCTTGCTTGAAGAATTTCATGGACAGGGGAGCCTGGGGGGCTCCATGGGGAGTCCATGGGGTCGCAAAGAGTCAGACATGACTGAATGGCTGAGCACACCTAGAGAGGCTGGGAACAGGCGATTCAAATGGGGCAGAGCACTGCTGATCTGCACACTCTCCTCATGCTTCTTCCCAAACTAATACATCTGGAGGCCCAGCCATCTCAACATGTAGACAGTGACCTCATCCTGTCTCCACAACTGCATCTTATTCCATCATACGGGCTGCCAACCATTTACCCAGAATTAAAGGGAATTTGCAGAGTTCTAATGATGGTGATTTCCTCCCAAAAGAGATGGAAGGAAGAGCAAATGTCATTTCTTTAGCAGCAGCCTAGCACTACCGAGCAAGAGCCTTGCAGGGGTCAGCAACTGCAGGAAAGGAATGCTTTCATTCACAACGTTACCAAGCTTATTTAACTAAGCCAGACAAAGCCAGTGGAGCCAAGAAGAGGTAAAGGATAGGACTCAGAAGTAAACAAACTCACAAGAAGAAAGTCCCCTTTCCCCTCCCCCACCAGCTTCTGCTATAACCCTGGGGAGAAGGCGCCTGGGCAGGACAGTTGCTGGGAATATCCTGCTTGTTTGGATAACATGTGGAGACTGCTCTTGACCCGTGGCCTCCTGGCTTTGATCATGCCCCAAAGGCGAGGTCAGCAAGACAAAAAAGCCATGGCCAAAGGGGAAACATCAACATCCCTTGTTCACCAGACATCCCGCCCTAGAGCTCTCAGACCAGGAGGACCAGGAGAAGAGCTGGTCCCGAAACCAAGTGTGGTGAACATGCTCAACCAGCATCTATCCTCTCTGCTTCCATTTGGGGCATCAGATCCCCGGTTTCCATGAGCTGGCTAAAGATGCCCTCCCCTCTCCTGGATGCCAGGGGGACCCGGGATCCCAGCCACAGTGTGGATTCAGGGATGGGCATGTGTCTCAGCCACCCAATGAGAATCAGCTTTAGGACTCTTGCTAGAATTATTAGGAAAAAGGATTTATTTTCCAGGAGTACTAAGTTGGGTGGGGAATAAGCCTACATCTGCCATCTTTGGGCTTCCCAGGTGGCTCAATGGGTAAAGAATCCACCTGCAATGCAGGAGACTCGGGCAGATGTGAATTCTATCCCCAGGTCAGCAAGATCTCCTG
Source organism: Aepyceros melampus (assembly GCA_006408695.1). Taxonomy (NCBI): domain Eukaryota; kingdom Metazoa; phylum Chordata; class Mammalia; order Artiodactyla; family Bovidae; genus Aepyceros; species Aepyceros melampus. Next base: position 223,279 of record SJXQ01009690.1, on the reverse strand, counting down.
GAAGAGGGCATGGCAACCCACTCCAATAGTCTTGCCTGAGAATCCCTATGGACAGAGGAGCCTGACCAGCTAGAGTCCACAGGATCGCAAAGAGTCAGACACGGCTGAAGCAACTGAGCACACGGGCATGCACGCTGCCATCTTTATCATCACAAAGGGAAAGCTTTCCTATGAATGAAGCCAGCAAGGAGAAAAGCAGAGCCAAGAGATATCTGACAACCACATAGAAGCACCTGGATCCAACCAAGCCTGAAGGGAGAACCCCTCGACTTTTTTATATATGTCAACAAATCCCTCTTTGTCTAAACCAACTTGAATTGGGTTTTTGGTTCTTGAGACCAAAGGACTTATGACTAATAAACCGAAGAGGAGAAGTTGGAGGGTGGGCAGTGAGGGCCCCTCTTTCTCCTGTGTTTCCTGTGTTCCTATAAATATATCTCTTTTCTCTTTTACTTCAGTTCAGTTCAGTCGCTCAGTCGTGTCCGACTCTTTCCGACCCCATGAATCGCAGCACACTAGGCCTCCTTGTCCATCACCAACTCCCGGAGTTCACTCAGACTCACGTCCATTGAGTCGGTGATGCCATCCAGCCATCTCATCCTCTGTCGTCCCCTGCTCCTCCTGCCCCCAATCCCTCCCACCATCAGGGTCTTTTCCAAAGAGTCAACTCTTCGCATAAGGTGCCCAAAGTACTAGAGTTTCAGCTTTAGCATCATTCCTTCCAAAGAACACCCAGGGCTGATCTCCTTCAGAATGGACTGGTTGGATCTCCTTGCAGTCCAAGGGACTCTCAAGAGTCTTCTCCAACACCACAGTTCAAAAGCATCAATTCTTCGGCGCTCAGCTTTCTTCACAGTCCAACTCTCACATCCATACATGACCAATGGAAAAACCATAGCCTTGGACTTGCTATTAAGAACACTCAGTTGGATCAGTCCATGTTGGTGAACTGAGCAAACCTGTGATACAGTGTTTCACCCTTCCCTTATCCTCTAAATAGTGTTAGTTGCTCAGTTGTGTCTGACACTTGACTATCCCATAAACTGTAGCCCATAAGACCCTCTGTCCATAAGATTTTCCAGAATACTGGAGTGGGTTGCCATGCCCTCCTCCAGGAGATCTTCCCGACCTGGGGATCGAACTCACTTCTGCCTTTGTCTCCTGCATTGCAGGCAGATTCTTTACCCACTGAGCCATCAGGGAAGCCCATTATCCTCTAAATACTGCAGTCCTACAAGGATGGCTGCACTTAGAAGTTTGTTCAGGTAAGAGAAAGTGCCAGAAGGTATAAGATTTGACAGGTCTCCTGCATCCACAGTTGCCAGTTACTTGGGCTTCTTTTTAGTAAGTGCCTGTAGGATGGTCACACCCACCTCACTGATGCAACAGAGATTTACACCATCTGTCTACTACCAGCTCCTACCCTTGCTCACGAAGGAGGGGCCATATAGCCACAAGGCCAAGTCTTTTCTTGACTGTCATGTCAAGAAATAACATGAGTCGTATCTGCCAAACTGTGCCTCCAGAGCTAGTGGCTTGAAGCCCAGAGATAAATTCATGTCAATCCCAGTCCCCAAACTTACTCTAAAAAGCAAACAGAGAAACTTAATCCTCCAGCAGGCAAAACACTAGCAACAGCTCTGAAAGAAGGCGGCCTGTTATGGGAGCATCACAAATATCCAGTCCAAGACAGGGCCGTGGCGTTTACAGTGGGCATCTGCGGGTTTTGCCTGCACAGCAGCCCCTCTCCCTTATGGTAAGTGGCATCTTGACTTTCCTTTGGGAAACCGGCCTGGCTCCATGATGTCCAGTCTTGATGGCGCTGTCAGTCAAGGTGCCCAGCTCTCCCCCTGGCCAAGGAGTGGCATGTGACCCAAGATCAGCCAATCATACTCCTCTGGGAATTTGATTCTTGAATCAGTAGTACTGCCATATGAAGGTGGCCCATGACTTCCTGCCACCTAGAGCCAAGAGCCACTCTGGACCCTGTTCTTTCCAAGGCCTGGCCATGACATGAATGTAAAATTGCATACCTTCCACTTGGTTTTTAAGACATCTACAGTCAATTGTTGCTTACAAAGACCAAAAAACTCTGGCCAATTCAAAGACATCTGACCCCACCCCTCTCTACAATGTCCCTGAGTTTCTCATTTCATTGCAGAACAAGGAGCACTCCACCTTCTAAGGACGATTCTGATACTAGAAAGTCCTTTAGACTGCACAGATCTCTGCTTCCCTGTAACCTCCCCATCCTGCCCTCCGTGGCATCTTCTACCTTTCCCTGGCTCCTCCTCCTGTCCGCCACCCCCCATTCACCCCCACCACCATTAACCTACTAGAATTCCTCAAAGCTCTATTCCAGGTACTAATCTATTCCCTGTGAACACTCTCCCCACAGGCCACCTTGTCAGTCTACAAACTTCATAAATTTGTTTGTGCTGGTGGTTCCCAATTGTACCTCTCAGCCCAGAGCCCTCCCCTCCTTGCTAAGATCTCAAACTGAAGATGCTCCAAACCAAATCCTTGTTCTTCTGCCTCATTCATATTGTTTTTTTTTTTTTTATAAAACAATTTATTAAACATAATGGAATATATACTTTAGAGGAAATGACAGCTACATCCAAAAGTCTTAGAAAAACATGTAGTAGCCAACTTTTAAAATTAATAGCAGTTACATTTCTTCTTCTTCACCCTGTTACTAGACAGGTTTGATAAAGTAAGATATCCATAAAGACAAATTTTTCCCAAGCGTATTGATATGTTTTTCTTTACAACTTTAGCATAGATAACAGTGAAGCTATATATATCCAAAAAGCTAGGTCCCTGCTCTCCATCCCTGCTTTTTATTTATGCTTCCCAGACTCTACAAAAGGGATCTGAATACTCAAATGTGTGCATGTTCAGTTACGTCCGACTCTTTGCGACCCCACGGACTGTAGCCCACCAGGCTCCTCTGTCCATGGGATTCTGCAGGCAAGAATAGTGGAGTGGGTTGCCATTTCCTTCTCCAGGGGATCTTCACAACCCAGGGGACAAACTGCATCTCTTGAGTCTCCTGCATTGGCAGGCAGATTCTTTACCACTGTGTCACCTGGGAAGCTGACATTCAACTAATAGTATCTCATCTCATCCAAGATCTGGGGGAAGTAAAGAGGGAATTTTAGGAAAATGCTTGGCTTTTCACCTACTTTAGTCTCCATTTTCATTCACCTTATATTCAGTTCCACACTAGAAACAAGCGTGTTGAGGAAACAGGGTTGCTACTGCTCTATTTCAAGGGTACATTTGTAGTTCTTTACATTAGAAATTTACAGTACTTCACCTCTGAACCCAAACTTAGAGAATTTACTGAACAGGATTTCCCTAGTGTTCCAGTGGCTAAGATTCCACATCCCAGTACAGGAGGCCCTGGTTCAATCTTTGGTTGGGAAACTAGATCCCACATGCTACAAGTTAGAATTCGCATGGTGCAACTAAGACCCAGCACACCCAAATAAATAAATGATAAAGATTTTAAAAAGAATTAGGTAATGGTTATAAAATCAGGGTTTTTCGAATTTTCAGAAGTTCATCAGTGTTCACAGAAAAAAATATTATGTTGATATTGACTAGTTGAATGTAGTGTTTGTATTTTTGACAGAGTGGAAAAATAATCAAGAGCTTTGGTTTGAATTTAAACACTACTTATACTTCTGCCTCAATTCTGATGTTTCTTCTCACTCACCCTGGGAGCCACCCTTGACTCCCCTCAGTGTCACTACTCACTTCCGGTCACCAACTCTGTCCAATCTGACCCCAAATTATCACTCAAAACCAGCCTACTTCGTTCTGTGCAAAAAACAGCCCCTGTCTATGTTCTCTGAAGTCAGAATCGTTTTTCTCTAATGTCTGTCATCCTTCAGATCACACGTGAAATGTCATTTCCTCAGAGTCTTCCTGACCTGCTAGCCTAGGTTTAATCTGCTTACTGTGCAATACCATTTGAAACTTTCAAAGCCACTTTATTCTTTTCAATAATAAAATGAGGATCAGAAAGAGTACCTACTCAAGAATACTGGGAGATTAAATGGAACGACATATTAAAAACTTGAACAGAAAAATTAAGCCTTAGTGCCTGGCACATAGAGGTTCATCATAAATATTAGCGACCGCCATTGTCACTGTTATTATCACTAATTAATAATAATACCTTTCCCTCCCAGACTGACTCCATTCAAGCAGGGAAACCACATGCTTTATTTACCTCCACACTCCTAGTGTGGGCTCATGAAAGAAGCTCAATAATATTTAACTGACTGATTGACTGGTTGGGATTTGAAGCCAAAGACCATACCCTCGTCCCACCCGTTTCCCCAATATGTCTCCTTCAGCAGACCAAACATTTTCATTTCCTCCCAGTATATCTGGGATATAGGACACAAGCTTCTCACCATCACCCTAGGTGCCTGAGACAAGTAAAGTCATAACAAAAATGCCACAGAATGGAGACTTTCCATTTGCTTTCCTTTTTATTTGAATAAGACCACTGAGGGTGGAAAATCTAAGTACAGAAAAAAACTGGAAGAAAACACATTACATTTGAAACGTTGATGGTGGGAGTGACCTCTGGTTGTAAGGACTTTGAGGTCTTGATCTTCTTTATATAATACTTTATTTCCCTAATATTTTTATATGATAAAGCAAATGTAGAATTTAATCAACTTCATGACATTAGGGGCTTTTTCACTCAACAAAGAATTAAGCAAACTTATATCAAAGCTTAAATTATCACACAAAAATACATTTCAACTCATTTAAGTCCAATACCATGAAGCAAGAAATTATGGCACCCAAATTTTCCCTCCTTTATCTTGTTGTTGTTCAATCACTAAGTAGTATCTGACTCTTTGCAACCCAACTGCAGCCCACCAGGCTCCTCTGTCCATGGGATTTCCCAGGCAAGAATACTAGAGTGAGTTGCCATTTCCTTCTTCAGAAGATCTTTCTGACCCAGGGATCAAACCCAGGTCTCCAGAATTGGCAGGTGGATTCTTTACCACTGAGCCACCAGGGCTTCCCTATATACCAGCAGCAAACATTTAAAAAATAAGTTACACAATTGTATCATTACACCTAGGAATACATGTAAAGAACTATGTGAAATAAATTGCACAGAAAGTACAGCATATTTTATAAAACATTGTTGAGAGAAATTAGTGCATTTTGCACACATGTGTATGTGTGAAAATGAATATGCTGATTCTACTATTTCTGTAGAAATGCAGAGAACCAAGGATGCCTGAGGAAAAGGAAAGCTTAAAGACTTAGACACCATATATCTAGTATTATTATAAGTCTGCAGTGATGAGACAGCCTGGTATGGTGCAAGGATAGACAAACAGACCAACTGAACAGAAGACAGAATTCAGAAACAGGTCCGTGAATATACGTGTTGTTGTTTAGTCGCTAATTCATGTCTGACTCTTTTGTGACCCCATGACTGTAGCCCACCAGGCTCCTCTGTCCATGGACTTCCCAGATAAGAATCCTGGAGTGGGTTGTCATTTCCTTCTCCAGGGGATCTTTCTGACCCAGGGATCAAACTGGGGTCTCCTGCATTGGCAGGGGGATTCTTTACTGTCTGAGCCACCAGGGATGCCTAGCAGATGTATTACACCTATGTAAACCCACAATCAAGAGACAGAACATCTGAATCATCCCAAAAGTTCCTATTTACAATTAAATCCCCTCATCCCAGATGCCGCCCTTCACAGCCATCAATCTGCTTTCTGTTAGCACAGATTAATAGGACCACACAGTATATACTATTTCATGCCTGCCTTCTTTCATTCTGATTAATGTTTTGATTATTAATGATTAATAATGCAGTTGTCAATATCAGTAGTCAGTTCATTTTTATTCCTGAGTAATATTCCATTACACAGTTATTCCCCAGTGTGTTTATTTGTTCATCTGTTGATTGCTGTTTGGGGATTTTTTTCCTCCAGCTTCTGGCTATTATGAATAAAACTGCTATAAATATTCATTTACATGTCTTTGTGTGGGCATATAATTTAACCTATCTTGGTAAATACCTAAGAATGGAACTGCTGTGTCATGTAGTAACTCGATGTTTAACTGTATAAGAAACCGCCACTTGTTCCAAAATGATTGTAGCACTTCAATTTTTGAATGAAAACAATTCAATACATTATTTTTTAATAGGTTTATAGGTCTCTTGGGGTCTCTGTGGGAACCAGAATTCACTCTAGATATTCAATAAAAACACTAGAAACTGGAAAATTGTTACCACAACCTAGGGCTAGAGGTATAAACTAAAGAAACAGAGTAACAGGAGCCCAGTGAGAGCTGAATCAAGGAGGAAGGACCACCGGCCAGGAGCCGTCACTGCAGGAGGAGGCCAGAGCTGGAGGGAGGGAGATGAGGGTGGAAAGAACCCCAAACCCTCCCTCTCCCAGCCCTTTAGTCTCTGCTACCACCTCCCATTGGCCCAACTCAAGACCAAGGCTGTCAGCAGGAGAGCCCAGGAGATGCTGTCCACAGAGGCCCACCTCCCCAGGCACAGGCCAGGGAAAAGAAGGGTGGACAACAGTGGCCCTAGAAAAAGGATGATGGGGAGAGTAATTAGACACTGCCTGTCTTCAGAGGAAGGGAGAAGAAGAACAAAGATTTGCAATGCTGCCGGAGGTCAACACTCACAAGCCAACGGAACTATGTTATCACTACTTCTGTTACTATGACAACTGCAACAACCACTATGCCTACCATTGCTACCACCACCAATAGTGCTAACAGTAACAAGAGCAACCATGTTGAGTGCTTACCATCTCCCAAGCACAGGCTAAGTGCTTATAGGGTTATTTCATGTAATCCTCATGACAACCATAGAAAGCAAGGCTATGATTATCCCCACTTCACAGACAGAAAAATGGAAGACTTACTAGGCTTAGAAAACCTGCGCAAGGGACTCCAGAGGGTAGATAAGCCCTAACCACTACTCCATACGGCCTCCTTCCAAGGAGGGCCCAAAGATTCAAGCACCACCACTCACCCGGGGGTGAGTGGCATGGAACAAGGCACTCACTGCCTGAGTCTCCCCATTTGTGGAAGGAGGTCTACTGACCCCCGTGGGACTGTCTAGCAGTGAACATAACAGGGCAGCTCCACAAACCTGTTTTGAGCTCCAAGGACCTGTAACACCATGATCTCTAACCCCATAAGGGCTGCAACCATTCCTTTCAAACGAACAAACAGTGGTTCAAAAAGACTCCTGGAATCTTTTTCTTTTGAAATTTATTTTATTGTAATCGGAGGATAATTGCTTTACAACATTGTGTTGGTTTATGCTGTACAACAAAGCAAATCAGGCATAACTATATGTATATCCCCTCCCTCTTGAACCTCCCTCCCACCCCTGACAACCCACCCCGCTAAGATGTCACAGAGCACAGAGATTACCAGAATCTTAAAGCCACTTGCCAAAGATCAAAGAGCTAGTACGAGGCAGAGAGGGCTTCCCAGGTGGCACTAGAGGTAAAGAATCCACCTGCCAAGGCAGGAGACATGGGTTCGACCCCTGGGTCAGGAAAATCCCCTGGAGGAGGGCATGGCAACTCACTCCAGTATTCTTGCCTGGAGAATCCCATGGACAGAGGAGCCTGGTGGGCTACAGTCTGTAGGGTCGTAAAGAGTCAGACACGACCAAAGCAACTTAGCATGCATGCAAGAGGCAGAGAAGGGACTGGAACGCAGGTCTACCTGTCCCCAAAGTCATTCCCTACCCTCCAGGAAAGAACAGGAAGGGTAAATAAAACATGCCATTTGTAATACAGTGTATAAACAGTGAGGGTTTGGTGTCTTCACGCTTAGATGCAGGTATTCACTGCACACCAGGAGACTCCAGTGTGGGTTTTGGGCTTTGCATCAGCAGCAAAGCTTTGGGGCGGCCAGTGCTCACGTGCTTCCCTCCATCGCCAGCTGCTTCACCTGCAGCGCCCTGTGGCCCGGAGCCTGGAGTTGCCCGGGGCAACCATCCACTCATTCTGGCATTGTTTCCTGATCTTCCGGAGTGTATTTATGGGGGGGAATGTCAGCGGGTGTTTCTACCCTTTGATGCCTTCTTAGAGATGACGTTAGCCTTTGGCACCTCCGCTGATTTCCCAAGAAATCCAACGAGGGCTAAATAGAAACGCACAAGCTGCTGCAGTCTGGAACTCAGCATTCTTGTCATGTCTTAATACCCTGTCATCTGAGCAACACTCATCCTCCATGCACTTTGAAATCTCTTTTGCTTTACATTCTGCCAAAAGGTTCTGATGTTTCCGTACTGGCACTGACATGATGGAGAAAGGAACATGTGAGCCATGAAGGCTTCAAAAATAGCCTGGAACTTTTCAAGGAAGGGGCTCGTAGTGGGATGACAGGCAAGCTACTCTGCATAACAAAGCACCGTGTCCCCAGAGTCAGGCACAAGCCCACCCTCCCCCACATACACACACACACACCCATCAATCACTCCCTGAAATATCATATCTGTGGGAGGACGAGAGGATTAATGGTGTGATCAATGAAGCTCCCAGGAGAGCTGATGGATGGACTCCATGCAGTGGGAAATTCTCTACTGATAACAGGTCAGTTTTGCTTAACACACAGTAGGTAGGGCTTCCCAGGAGGCACCAGTGGTAATGAACCCATCTGTCAATGCAGGAGACCTAAGAGACTCCAGTTCGATCCCTGGGTCAAGAAGATCCTCTGGAGGAGGGCATAGTAACTCCAGCATTTTTGCCTAGATATCTTCCCATGGACAGAGGAGGCTGCCTAGCTACAGTCCATAGGGTCGCAGACAGTCAAACAGGATTGAAGTGACTTAGCACGCACGCACTCAGCCCACAGTAGTGGCGGTGGTGGTGATGGTGGTGATGATGGTGGTGGTGGTGATGACGGAAAAGGAGAGGGAGAGGAGGAGGGGAAGACAGCAACAGCAGCAATAGCTATTATCTATTGATTGCCTACTACATTCCAGGCACTGCTTTATGCTCTTTACACTTAATCCTCTCAACACTATGATACAGGAATTACCAACAGCCCCATTTTACAGATGAAAAAAAAGGGGGGGGGGCCTTGAGAAGCTAAGAAACCTGACAGTAAGTGACAGTCAGGCCAGAACCTAGACTATCTGACTCCAGAGTCTTCATTCTTAACTGCTACCTTCCACCTTACACGCTCCCCAAAAGAACCAACACCCCAGGTTCCCGTTACAGGGGATGCAGGGAAGAGTTCCTCATCCTAAAATTGTATGATGGGACAACACACAGAACACTTCTCTCTGGGCCCTCGGTCCCTAGGAAGGCCTTGAAACCCACACAGAGTCTCAGCATTTACTGGGCAGGCACCCTGAGGGAGTCTTTTCACCCCAAGAACACTCCGAGGTAGGCAGCCATATTATCCTCCACTTTCGAGGTTAGGAAACGGAGGATCAGTGGACCAGTTTTCCTTGCTTCCCTCCCAGATCCAGTCTTCACCTGCCTCTGCTGTGACCTGAGCCCTGGGGGGCTGACCCCTACAAAATGAATCATCCAGGCCCCTTGCCTCCTGGGCCTTGTCTGAGGCCAGCTGGAACCAACAGGTGACTGAAGAGGAGGAGAGAAGCTAGGTACTTCCCCCCCTTCTTCCTTGAATTGATGGCACCATTGGGAAGCAGTTATATCCCTTCAGGACCACCACTTGTGCCAACAATCCCTTCTGCCTTAGGCTGCAGAGTCCCCACAAGTTCCCTCCACTGGTTTCTTCCTCCCTGTTGTTGTTGTTCAGTTGCTCAGTCCTGTCTGACTCCTTGAGACCCCATGGACTGCAGCATGCCAGGCCTCCCTGTCCTTCACTATTTCCCAGAGTTTGCTCAAATTCATGCCCACTGAGTCAGTGATGCTCTCTAACCATCTCATCCTCTGTCACCCCCTTCTCCTTTCGTCCTCAATCTTTCCCAGCATCAGGGTCTTTCCCAACGAGTCGGCTATGCGCATCAGGTGGCCAAAGTATTGGAGCTTCAGCATCAGTCCTTCCATTCAAGATTGATTTCCTTTAGGACGGACTGTTTTGATCTCCTTGCAGACCACAGAACTCTCAAGAGTCTTCTCCAAAGTCTTCCCCCTTAGAGGTGTTAAAGAATGCCTTCATTGAAGGCCCCTGGGGGATGTGTTTCCTGCTGGGATCCTGACAGGTACAATCACAGAGGCAGAAGAACTTGTCCAGAATCACACATAAAAGGCAGGTCAGGCTCGTTCTGAGCCTAGAGTCCACCATCTCAAGCACTCTGCCATATGGCTTCCACAGAGCAGGGGCCACCAGCTCTAAGACCTATGAAGGTAAGGACAGTGGCTAAATGAGTCAAACGTGTGGGTGAAGTATGACAGCGGGAGGTGGGGGCAGAGGCAAACCAGAGAGTACATGCCCCACTTAGGGGTAACCACCTATAAAAGCTAGCATTGCAGCACCATGCTCACCAGACACAAAGTACCGCCATAAGCACGCCTCACATCTTCCCAGGAATCTCACCACTCTCTCCAAAACCTCCCACTGTTAGGAACTGCTCCTGGTAGCATCTTCAAGTTCTTTTCTCCTCAATCCTATTCCCCATCCTTCCCACACAGGCTTTTAGATCAGTTCTCCACTTTAACAAAGATAATTAATGATCTGGCTTCAAAGGCTGCTTCCTGGACCCACTGCATTTTCTCCATGTCGGCCACAGCCACCACTTTCTTCCCTGCTATGGGTAACCACGGACGCTGCTCTGTCCTCGGAACAGGAAGGATGAGAGAAGGAATATTCACACTCGCTGCCTGCAGTCTGCAGCAGAGCAGTGTCATCTGTGCTGTGGGCAGAAATGCCACAGGAACCTCCTGCAGGATGGGGAGGAGATGCCCTCTGCACCGATGACCTTGACATCAGCCCAGCTGCTGGTGTGCAGAGCAGAGACACCTCTCCTCCTAGAGACATTTGGGGAGCATCTCATACCAGAGGCTGTCAACTGGAGGCCTGGGGATCCCAGGGTTTGGCCCACATTGGTGGCTCAGACAGTAAAGAATCTGCCTGCCATGCAGGAGACCTAGGTTCGATCCCTAGGTTGTTAAGGTCCCTGAGGGCTTGGCAACCCATTGCAGTATTCTTGCCTGGGGATGCCCTATGAGCAGAAGAGACTGGCAGGCTACAGTGGGCTACAGTTCATGGGGTCACAAAGAATTGGATACAACTGAATGATGAAGCACAGCACAATGCTTCACAAATAATATATAACCACAGCCAGTACCTAACACCAATGCCAGTTCATAGTTGTCATTGTTGCTTTTTGATTTTTTGAAGTCTAACTGATTAACAATGTTGTGTTCATTTCCGCTGTATGGCCAAGTGAGTCAGGTATGTATATTCTCTTTCATATTTTTTTCCATTACAGTTTATTATAGGAGAGTGAGAAAAGTCCCTTGTGCTATACAGGAGAACACACTGCATATACTAGTTTGCATCTGCTAATCTCAAACTCCCTCATGGTTTTTAAAACTCCAGATTTCTGGCTTTTCTTTCCAAAAAGCAGAAGTAATGGCAACAGTGGGCCCATATTCTTGTGTGGTGACAAAGCCATCAAACCCGAGTTCACTAACACGTAAACTGCAAGAGGGCGGAGAGTTCTCTCTGGTTCATTCTGTCTCCACGCCTACAACAGTGCTTGGCACATGGAAGATACTCAATAGACATGTGTTGAAAGCAGGAATAATTGCTCCCCTTCCAAGACCACCTTGGACTCTCCACTTCATAGCAATCCCCACCCAGCTCAACTTGCTCAGTTAATTTTCCTCCCAGCCCCCTGCAGATGATTGAGTTATGAGACTGCCCAACTCACAGCGTGGGATTTAAAGGCAGGAAAGACACAGTCCTTGCTTATCGGAAGGAAAAGATTAGAGGACAGGATTATCATCATCCCCTACAGAGCAGGTACCAGGTGCCAATAAAGCAGGCTGAGCACCGAACAATTGATGCTTTCAAACTGTAGTACCGGAGAAGACTTCTGAGAGTCCCTTGGACAGCAAGGAGATCAAACCAGTCAATCCTAAAGGAAATCAACCCTGAACATTCATTGGAAGGACTGATGCTGAAACTGAAGCTCCAATCCTTTGGCTACCTGATGTGAAGAGTTGACTCACTGGGAAAAAACCCTGATGCTGGGAAAGATTGAAGGCAGAAGGAGAAGGGGGCGACAGAGGATGAGATGGTTGGATGGGATCACTAATTCAATGGGCATGAACTTGGGCAACTCTGGGAGATGGTGAGGGACAGGGAAGCCTGGCGTGCTGCAGTCCACAGGGTTGGGAAGAGTCGGACACAATTTGGTGACTGAATAACAACAACAACAACACTAGATGCCAAACACATATTGGCTCCTTTAATCCTCACTACAGCCATGTGGTAGGTCCTATTATTATACTTGCTGTGCAGGAAAGGAAGGTGAACTCAGGAAGAGAAAGCAACTTAACCGAGATCACACGGCATCAGGCAAGGAGGGCAGGATTCAAATCCAGGCAGGTGAGCCCCAGGGCACATGATCAACAACCCTGCAATGAAAAGGGAACATCCAGACCACAGAGACCCCTTGCCTTAGTCCTCAAAGCCCTAATGAAGCCACTGCCCAGCAGAGATGGAATTCTGGGACTTCACGGCTGGAAGCAGTGGTGCTCTGGATTCATTTAATGCATCTTTGACTCAATTCAATGGGTAAGCCACTGTGAGCAGATGTTCTACCAGGAGCCATCCAAGAAGATGTTTAAGGCACACAGTTTCACTTGGCCTCTGGCATCTCAGCTGAAGATACCCCCCATGGTCCCCTTAGTTTTGCTCTAAGAAAAACATCAAATCACAGATGGTCTTTCCTCAAACTGCAGGAGTTGCAGTGGCCAAGAGGGAGATCATTCAAACTTGGCCGACCTACTTGGACCCAAGGGCCTCAGCAGGAGAAAGGAAGCGTCCAGTCCAAGAGCACCACAGAGCAGCTGAGGCTAGCAGCTGGAGATGAAGACACGCACAACTAAACAACCATCTGGCTGCAGCAGGGAGGGGGCGGCCCCTTTCTGCATCTGGGCAGCTTCCAGAGGGGGCGGAGTGGTGGCGGGGAAGGTTCAGGAAACACACAGACGACTCAGCTAAAAACCCAGCTCTACACACCCAGCAGCACGTCCTTCTGACAAGGCAACGCCTCTCTCGAAGGGCCTCTGTTTTCTCATCTGTACAATGGAGCTGATCAGACTTTTTTATTTCTTCATAAAGACATTGTAGAGCCCATGGTAAAGAACATGCCTGCCAATGCAGGAGACCTAAGAGATGTGGACTCGATCTCTGGGTCAGGAAGATCTCCTGGAGGAGGTCATGGCAATCCACTCCAGTATTCTTGCCTGGAGAATCCCCTGGACAGAGGAGCCTGGCAGGCTACAGTCCATGGGGTTGCAAAGAGTCGGACGCGACTGAAGCAACTTTGCATGCACATAAAGTCGTTTATACATTTACTTATCCATTCATTGTTCATCAAACATGCACTAAATGTCTACTGTGTGCTAGGCACTGCCCCAGATATAAGGGTAAATGATGAGTGAGATGGATAAGGTTTTTGCCCTCCTGGAAGGTGCTGTATAGAACTACAGTCCCGTTTCCCCATCTCTGAGATGGAGAGAATAGTGACTTTGAAAGGTTATTTAGGGAACTAAAGTTATTTTTATATAAGTAAAAAATAGCACACATTTCCTTATCAAGCACAAGGCCAGAGGTCAGGAAACCTTTTCTTCAAGGCTAAGAGAGTAATTATTTTAGTCTCTACAGGCTCCTCAGTGTCAGTCGCTACTACTCAAATCTTCCGTGTAGCCCAAACAAGGAGCCACAGACAACATGTGAACTAACAGACTCAGCTATGTGCCCTGAAAATTCTGTTTACAAATTGAGCCAGTAGATCCATGAGCCAAAGTCTACCGACTCCTGCTCTAGACCAGTCCTGCCCAGGAGGACTTCCTGCAATGAGAAAAATGTTCTCTACATGCACTGTCCACTTGGAAGGTGGTTACTGCGACTGACAATATTGTGTCAGCAAAGACACCATTTTGCTGACAAAGGTCTGTCTAGTCAAAGCTATGGTTTTTCCAGTAGTCACATATGGATGTGAGAGTTGAACCATAAAGAGGGTTGAGCACCAAAGAATTGATGCTTTCAAACTGTGACGCTGGAGAAGACTCTTGAGAGTACCTTGGACTGCAAGGAGGTCAAACCAGTCAATCCTAAAGGAAATCAACCCTGAATACTCATTGGAAGGATTGATGTGAAGCTCAAGCTCAAGCCCCAATACTCTGGCCACCTGATACAAAGAGTTGACTAGTGGAAAAGTCCCTAATGCTGGGAAAGACTGAGGGCAGGAGGAGAAGGGGACGACAGAGGATGAGATGGTTAGATAGCATCTCCAACTCAATGGACATGAATTTGAGCAAACTCTGGGAATAGTGAAGGACAGGAAGGCCTGCCATGCTGCAGTCCATGGGATCTCAAAGAGCTGGACATGACTTTGTGACTGAACAACAACAATTGTGACTGAGAAACTGGATTTTTTTTTTCATTTTATTTAACTTTCATTAAGATTTAAGTAACTGCATGTGGCTTGTGGCTACCACAATTCACAGCACAGAGAGATATGCCTTCTAAGGCATTTAATCCCCCCAGAAGCCCTAAAGTCCTCGAAATGTCAGCACAACAAGCACACCCTCAATAAACCCAGGAGAGGATTTACTGTAATGACAATGGTGATGTGGGAAGTTCTCAAGCTGAGAGTCGAGTCCATGGATGACCCATTCCCGTGGCTAGCCAGAGGGAGAAACATCATGTAGGGATCAACAACTAATTGAGACAAAATGAGTCAAGGGGACTGCCTCACGCAGCCACTCCAGGGAACCCTTGGAAGTCTTCGGAAACATACCCCTCACCAACCTTAATGAGCCTCTTCCTCAGGAGGGGCAAGGCCACCCTCCTTAGATCAAACAGGCCAACACGTGCCAGCGACATTCCACCAACCTGGACACCCCAGTGACATCAGAAGAGACCACCTCCCACCAGAAGGGCAGTGGCCTCCACCCCCTAAGTGAGACTCCCCCCGCCCCCGTCAAGGAGAGTAATGAGACAGCTGCTGCTCACTGATGCGCCACAGAGGAAGCATCCCAGCCTCTCCTTCTCTCCCCTGAATTTTCATAATGCAAATTTCAACTCTCCAACAAGCCTGCTAAGTCTCAGTTTCTGTCCCAGGCTAATAAGAGCTGCCACTTGTTGAAAGCATATTATGTGCTCGAAACTGTTGTGCTGCTGAGTCACTTCAGTCCTGTCCGACTCTTCGCGACCCTTTAGCCCACCAAGCTCCTCTGTCCATGGGATTCTCCAGGCAAGAATATTGGAGAGGTTGCCATGCCCTCCTCCAGGGATATTTCCAACCCAGGGATCGAATCCGGGTCTCTTATGTCTCCCTGCATTGACAGGTGGGTTCTTTACCACTAGCACCACCTGGAAGCCCGTGGAGACACTGGAAGTGCCTAAAATTGAGTAATCAAGAAAAAAAAAAGAAGAAGAAGAACGATCAGTGAACGAGAAAAAAAGGGAGGCAGCAGAGGAAGAAAGTGAATCATACCAGGCGTCACAGAAACTGAAAAGGAGAAGAGGTTTAAGAAGGGACAGCCATCACTCATGTCAATGCCACCAGGAAGATGGAGACATAAAAGGCTATTGAAGTTAGGATCCGGGGCCACAGTTTGGGATGCCCCAGAAGCAGATCCTAAGATGCTGCCTGAAGTGCAAGCAGTTCCTCTGAGAAGTGACTCCCGGGAGTACCAGTACAGAGTAGGGAAGTGAGACAGGGAGGTAAGGTAGCCTAAAAAGGATGCATTTTCAAGCTCGTAACCACTTTGGGCAACTAGATCCTTGTCCTGCTGGGGAACTCTAGGAATCACAAGCCTCAGAAGTATTTCTCCCTCACGCTCATCAGTTACTGTTGGGAACTGCTCCTGGGGGAGGGGTCACTCTTTGCCTGTCCAGCCTAACATGCAAGTAGGCAGAATGAGCCAGTGTCCAGGGCAAGCCCTCAGACAAACAGGCGCGGGCGCTGCCAGGCAGGAGTCAGGCCAGAATGCAATGACATGGATGAGGGAGGGACACAAGCAACCCCCAGCAGTGTCTGCCACCGTATGCTGCCAGTCTCTCTGCACCTCAGTGTCCTCATCTGTAAAATGGGGGAATATCACCCAGAACTGCTGTGAAGATTAAATGAGGATAAATCCATACTTAGCCCAGCACCTGGGAAATGGTGCTAATAAACACTATTTTTTACTTGGGTGATATTTTTACTTGGGGTGACCTCTGGGGAAGTGGTTTCTATACAGGGTTATGGAAAGGGGGACGACAAGTGGCAGCAGAGAATGCAGACTGCTAATTTGAGGCAGCACCAAACCCAGGAGACTCCGGCTGGATAAATAATAATCGCTAATATTCTATTTAAACAGCAAGCAAGCTTGTGCCTATTTGTGTTCAAAAGTCCTCGATTTAGCAAGAAGGCTTTCCTGCTAGGCTCTGCCTGTCCACCCATCCCCTTGGAAAACATCGTTCACTCCCACTGTTGGAAGCAAAACAGCAACATCACATTCACTCAGTATTTTTTTTTTTTTTTTTGGTCCTATCCCGAAGATGCATAAGTGAAAGGTTTTAGAAGATCAAATAGAGAAGGACAAAGAGAGATTCAGGAATTGCCCCCACGGTGTCAGTTTCTCAACAGTTAGAGCTCCTTTTTTGGCCGGGGTTGATTCTAAAAGCAAAATGGAAAGTGGCCAGGCACAGAATGATGAATCACCGTAACACCTCTCATATGCACAGAGCTCACCAGGGTTTTCAGCATGCTGTTTCCTTTATCCTTGACGTGATCCACAGGGGGTAAATAATGTATCTAAGTGTTTATTTTGTAATTATCCTAACAAACATTTATATAACACTGACAATGAGCCAGACAGTCTTTAACTGTTTTATAAACATTAATTTGTTTAATCCTGGTAAGAATTAGCTATATGAACTTCCATTATTATTCTCATTTTGCAAATGATGAAAATAAGGCACAGAGATAAGTAATTTGCTCACAGGAGCAAGTGGCAAAACCAGGAGCTGAATGACGGTTGGCAGACTGGATCCAGCGTCTGGCTCTGAACCACCACTGTTACCCCTAAGGCAATGAGTGAACTTGAGCTCTCCTAAACCCTGGCATGAAATCAATCTATTTCTGCAGGCATCGGTAAGGAGCCGCTTAAAGTAACGAAGGAAGAGAAGAAGAAATAACCATCGCCAGTAGCTAACACTTATCGAGCATTCCTAAATGCCAAATGCAGCACTCAGCAATAATCACAACAACAATCTTCAGAGCAGTGCAAGGAGGTAGGACTATTTTGAAATGAAAGGAGTCTCACAGTCCTGTTCAACTGTTTGCAATACCATGGACTGAAGCCTGCCCGGCTCCTCTCTCCATGGAATTCTCCAGGCAAGAATACCGGGGTGGGTTGCCATTTCCTTCTCCAAGGGATCTTCTCGACCCAGGGATCGAACCCAGGTCTCCTGCATTGCAGGCAGATTCTTGGACCAACTGTGCCACTAGGGAAGCCAGGACCATTTTATCCCTGTTTTATAGATGAGGAAATGGAGGTTTAGAACTT
This sequence comes from Aepyceros melampus, assembly GCA_006408695.1. NCBI lineage: Eukaryota > Metazoa > Chordata > Mammalia > Artiodactyla > Bovidae > Aepyceros > Aepyceros melampus. Next base: position 205,529 of record SJXQ01009690.1, on the reverse strand, counting down.
TTTATAAGGTCATTCATCTCAAGAGTGGGAAAGCAAGCATTGGAAGCCATATCTGCCTGCCTCCTTCTAAATGTACTTCTAACTTTAAGATCAGTGAGCCCTACAGGTAGAGAATAATGGAGCTAGGAGTTGAAGGAGAGTGGGTCCATCAGCCACCGTTCCCTGGTGATAGCCAGACAACGTGTGCTTACTCAGTCGTGTCTGACTCTTTGTAACCCTTTGGACTGTAGCCCACCAGGCTTCTCTATCGATGGGATTTTCCCAGGCAAGAATACTGGAGTGGATTGCCAGTTCCACCTCCAGGGGAACGAATTCTTTACCCACTGAGCCACTGGGGGAGCACTTACAATGGGGAAAGGATTAATACAAAGAAGTGTCTTCCGGACTGATTCAGATGATGGTACAAAAACAGTGGTGAATGGTGGGGAGAGGGGATTTGCTGAAAACTCCAGGAACAGCCTAGAGACCCAGACTTCCAAAAGGACAGGGAGGCCTGAGGGTTCACGTAGGACCAGGCACAAAGGGAAAGGAGCTCTGTGTCACCTGAGAACTAGAATGTGTGGCTGAAGCTTTGTTTTGATGGAGTGTTTTTTTCTCCTCTCTCCTGGGACAACTGAGGCTTTGGGTGGGTACTCAACTTGTTCAAAACAGTAAAAAAAAAATAAACAGAAATTGTTTCCTTCTTTTTCTTTACTCTTTCAGAGCTTATGATGTTTAGGGGCCATACAATTTCTACTTTATCATCCAATTCTACTTAGAATAAAAGTCATAGACTTCCAAGCCCTGACCAGTGTCCCCTGGACACGTGTATGTCTTAAAACTTTTTCTTTTAAAAAAATATGCAAATGTTTATAGCAGCTTTTTGAGGTAGTTGATTTACAATACCAAGGTAGCTTCAGGTATGCAACACAGTGGTTCAACTGTGAAGAAAGTTGAGCACTGAAGAATTGATGCTTTTGAACTGTGGTGTTGGAGAAGACTCTTGAGAGTCCCTTGGACTGCAAGGAGATCCAACCAGTCCATTCTGAAGGAGATCAGCCCTGGGATTTCTTTGGAAGGAATGATGCTAAAACTGAAGCTCCAGTACTTTGGCCACCTCAGGAGAAGAGTTGACTCATTGGAAAAGACTCTGATGCTGGGAGAGATTGGGGGCAGGAGGAGAAGGGGACGACCGAGGATGAGATGGCTGGATGGCATCACCGACTCGATGGATGTGAGTCTGAGTGAACTCCGGGAGTTGGTGATGGACAGGGAGGCCTGGCGTGCTGCGATTCATGGGGTCGCAAAGAGTCGGACACGACTGGGCGACTGAACTGAACTGAACTCCATTTAAAGTTATTATAAAACATTGTCTCTCTTCCCTGTGCTACACAATGCATCCTTGTAGCTTATTTATTTCATACATAGCAATCTGCTCCTCTTAATCATTACTTCTCCCCCTTTGCTTCTTTCCAACTGGTAACAACTAGTTTGCCCTGTATGTCTGTGAGTCTGCTTCTTTTTTGTTGTATTCACTACTTTGTTGTAGCTTTTAGATTCCACAGATAAGTGATTAATACACAGCATTTCCCTGTATGACTTATTTCACTAAGCATAGTGCCCTCCAGGTTCATCCACATGATAGCAAATAGCAACATTTCATTTCTTTCTTACAGTTGAGTAGTATTCTATTCTTACGTATACCACATCTTCTTTACCCATTCATTGTTGATGGATACTTGGGTTGTTTCCGGATCTTGGCAATTGTACATAATTGCAAATAATAACATTAATATAAACAATTAGGGTGCATGTTGTTGTTCAGTTGCTAAGTCATGTCCAACTCTGCAACCCCACGAACACCAGGCTTCCCTCTCCTTCACTAAATCCTGGAGTTTGCTCAAACTCATGTCCATTGAGTTAGTGATGTCATCCAACTATATGTCACCCACTTCTGCTCTTGTAGTCAATTAGTGTTTAAAAAACTTTTTATTAACTTCAACTTTATTCATACTGGATACCATTGTATATATCTACTAAGTCTATTTTCAATAATGTCTCTTAATTTAATAAGCAATTCATGAAGACATTCTCCTTCCAAAAGGTTAAATCATTTTTACATAATCAAAAATTAGTTTTCTAAGCTTTTCCTTTATGGCTTCTGGGTTTCTCCCACTCAGCTTTACCTATATATGCTCCTAAAATTTCCTCTAATATTCTTTATATTATTTGTACTTTAAAATCATTACTCTGTCTATAATTTACTCCACCTGTAATTTCTTTTTTTATAAGATGTGAGTTAGGAATCAAATTTTGCATCCTTCCATGTGGCCATCCAATTACGCCAGCACCATTTATTAAATAAACCATTCCTTTTCCCATTGATCCAAAATGTCACCTTTTAATACATTAAGCTCCCATGTTTCCCAAGACCTTTCGGTCCTTTTGGGACGCTCACATCTTATGCCACAGCTGGAAGACTTTTCAGTAATTATTTGAAAAGTGTTTCATGGCTTAACAATAGGTATTTTATCTTTTAAAAGACATTTCTTAGAGGCACTTTCACACGCTGCCAGTGGGTGCATAAATTGGCACAACCTTCTGGAGTGCAATTTAGCAATATCTACTACAAGTGAAAGTGTTCACATCCTTTGCCCTAAAAATTCTATTTCAAAGATTATTCTACAGAAATAGTCACTGAAGTGACCAAGAATGTTCACAGATGCATTGTTCAAAAAGAGAGAAAACGGATTCAATCCAAATCCCCATCAATAGAATATTGGTCAAATTATAAAAGTAAATATAATATAAATACCTAATATGGTAGCCATCCTATTATGAAATACTATATCACCATTTAATAAAGTTGAAAGTGGAAGTTAGTCACTTAGTTATGTATGACTCTTTGTGACCCTATGGACTATAGCCCACCAGGATCCTCTGTCCATGGGATTCTCCAGGCAAGATACTGGAGTGGGTTGCCATTTCCTTCTCCAGGCGATCTTCCTGACCCAGGGACTGAGCCCAGGTCCCCCGCATTGTGGGTGGACTCTGGGTAGCACCATTTTAAAAGGTAGATCTAAATAAGGTATTCATATAGGAAAAAGTCCAAGATATAACAACCCCTCCAAAAAAGGCAGGCTGTAAAAATTGCATATAGGATATGCTTTCATTTTTGTTAATTAGTAATATATATTTATACTTACAAGTAAAACATTTCACAGGATAATACAGCTAAAGGTTAAGTCTGCAGGCTCTATAAGGTAGAAGCTATCTAGACTGCATAGCTATACACTGTTCCATTCTTTTATAATAAGTGTTTCTTCAGTAACCAAAAATACAGAGATAACTAAAAAACACAAAAACAGAAATGCAGACAACAGCCTACGAATGAGTAAGTACGAAGTAGTCCCATCTGATGAATGAGAATCCCGTAGCACCAGAAGTCAGTGTGGGAACAAAACTCAAATTCAAAGGAAAAGCCCTTTCAGCCCTGCCGAGCAGAGGCCACCCCGACCAATGGCATGTCATCCCCTGGGCAAGTCAGCCTCTCTCTGGCCTGGCTCCAGCTGTGTGGCCTTGGTTATCCCACATCTACCAGGCTCGCCTCCACCAGGACCGACCCCCTAGTCACTCGTGGGCAGCTCAGGGCAGAGGCAACGAAAGGAGAAGTAATGGCCCTCCCAAGGTCTTGCTCGGAGTGGGAGAAGTAAATGCCTCACTGGAGCCTGCTGAGGGCCCTCAGTAGCACCCAGTGCAGGGAGCAGATGGCTGACTCCAATACTTCTCGATACCCAACCCTGGAAGGCCAGGGGCCTGCATCTCATCTCTCCATGTGCTTTTGTGATGGTGTGTGTGTTCAGTAGCTCAGTCACACCTGACACTTTGCAACCCCATGGACTGTAGCCCACCAGGCTCCTCTTGCTATGGAATTTATTAGGCAAGAATACTGGAGTGGGTTGCCATTTCCTCCTTCAAGGGTTCTTCTCGACCCAGGGATTGAATCTGTGTCTCCTGAATTGGCAGGCAGATTCTTTACCATGGGGAAGCCCTTTGTGATATTGTAGTCAACCTTAATCATTACTCTGCCCCCTAGAGAATACATCCACCCGCCCTAATGCCCACATATCCCCAGATACAGAACACTGGGCCAGGCTAAGACACTGTGCTGTGTTGGGCATGGGGGCAAGAATGGGGCCACAGAATCAGTGAAGAACCTGCCTGAGAACAGAAATGAACTGAAGTAGTCAGACAGGAAAGATACGTCTTTATGTATCATACATATGAGATGAAAGGCCAGTTATAGTTCACTGAAAAAACAGCTGTCAAAAGCAGACAAGACTGGCTGACACCATATCATGATCATGATACTCACACTAATGACTGGCATTTAATAAGTGCCTACCTTTATCCTGTGCTTGGCATTGTTCTAAGTGCCTTATATCAACTCACTGAATCTTCACTCTAACCCTATGATGCGGGTATTTTATTCACAATTTACAAGGAAACCGAGGCACGAAGCCACGTCACACAGTAGGCGGTGGGCCACGAGGCCACGTCACACAGTAGGCAGTGCCACTGAGTTGAACCAAGGGGTTCTGGCTCTAGTGCCCACGGTACACTGTGAGTTCAACATGTGTGCACTCATCACTGACCACTCCCTAACACTTCCACTCCTCTCTTTACTCCATATCATCTACACTGACTCTCATGAAAAGGCAAAGATAAGCTTACCCACATTGGGGAAAATCTCCAACCATGGGTCTTGCTATGACACTTCCCAGAGGAAGTGACAGAGCCTGCAGAACCCAATGCCCTTTCTCAGGAATTCCCCCTGGAAGAGCCCCTGAGACTTTCATCCTATGAACTAACAAAGCTCTCCCGGTCACAAAACATCAGCCTAGGAGGCTTTCCTTAATACCTCCGTCTGTCCACCCATCCATGTGCCACTTATAAGTCTCAGGTTTATGTATTTTTTAGTGCTTTTATGCCATTCATCACATTTAATGTCTGACTGCCCTCTGACTATATACTCTTTAAGAATAGTGACCGTAGCTGTCTTATTCATTACTGTAATCCCAAATCCAGCATAGTATTTGACAGATGAGTAGGTGCTAAATTAACATTTGTTATGGAACTAGATGGATGGATGGATGGGTGAAGAGACAAATACATAGATGGATGGATAAATGGATGATGTGGCTTGGCATAAATTATCCATACTGGATAGAGTCAAAGTAAACCAATGAGGGCCTCTCTTGGGTAGAGGATAAGAAACGCAAGCAGATAGCTTTGGTGAGCTAGAATGTGCATGCGTAGATGCCCACAGTCCCAGCTCTAGAAGAGGGGCAGTAAAGGAGTCTGTCTTGGGGTGACCATATGGCTGAGGAGAATGCTGTCCCCTCCATCCCATTACATACCCACAGTAAACCCTCACTCCACCCAACATATTCTAGACAAGTCTTTCCTTTGCAACCTGAAAAATCCAGTTAGCACTCAGGGATATTTCACTGCATTCTAACTTCAGACCAAGATTCAAGCCAAAGGAATAACTTTAAGGAGAAAAATTTCAAACAGAAGGGAGTCTTTCTAAAAGTCCTCAAAATACACAAAGAGAGATGTGCTTTACCAAATAAACCTAATAAAGCTGCTCTTGGCTGTAAAATGACCTCTGTAGCCCCCAATTCTGCCCCTAGACTTAATTCTATTGTACCCCCATGGGGTTGTTTTCCCACCAACCTGGCAGCCCTGTACCCAAGAGAACTTGGACCAGGAAATACAAATGACTGTGTGATTTTACTTATGCACTGAGCACACCAAACACACACACACACACACACCCATCTCACACACACACACACTGCTTCAGCCATACTGAACTCTCAGGCATTCTCTGCACGCAGCAGGCTCTCCTTTCCATCAGCCTGAAATGTTCTTCCTCTGATTATTCTTTGCTTGGTTAACTTGATTGTCAATAAACATCACCTCTTCTTGGAAGGCCTCCCTGATCTATCCCCAGGATGTGAATAGATGTCCTCCTGTACATTCTCAGAATAGCCTGGGAGCACCTCACTCATGGTATTTCTGCATTGTTTTGTAATGCTGATTTACATCTCTCCCAATGAGATGGTGAGCTCTTTGAAGGAAAGACTATTGTCCATTGTAATTACAGCATCTAACTCTCAATGAACATGTTGAATGAATACACAAATGAATGAATGAATACGTTAACACATCACATCTCCTGTTGAAGCCCTTTCTTCCCGCCATGAAGTTCTTCACTCAACCACTCACAAATTCTTGAGACCACAGGAAGAAAATAAAATAATCCCCAAAGCTCTAATTGGCAACTGAAAACAATAGCTAAAATGAAACATCATTTCTAACAGGATGAAAAGCTCTCAGTAGCAAATTCTCAGTTAATTCCAACAGCTCCTGAGTGTGATGCTCAGAGCTCTCTCTGAGCTGCAACAGGAGTGTGCCCAGTGCCAACTGGACAGCAGGTGCCCCACCTGAATCGGGCAGCCCCTGAGGAGCAGACGCTTAGGAAGGGAAGCCCCCAGCCAACAGCCAGCTCATCCACATTTTCACGAGAAGCTGGAAACAGTCTATGGTTTCTGAACGTTGGCAACAAACCCAACACTGGAAAACAAACCTGCTGTGGATGGCTAGTTAGCCTCCTCTGGAGTAAATCACAGAGAGGGCTTAGTGGTGAAGGCTCAGGCTCTGGAGAATCATGGTCATGGGACTCTGCCATTCCCTGACTGAGGCCCTTCCACAAGCTGTTCAAGCTCTAGGCCCCAGGAAGTGTGTCAGTCACTCAGTCTTGTCCAACTTTTGGGACCCCATGGACTGTAGCCTGCCAGGTTCCTCTGTCCATGAAATTCTCCAGGCAAGAATACTGAAGTGGATAGCCATTCGTTTCTCCAGGGGATCTTCCCAACCCAGGGATTGAATCCGGGTCTCCTGCATTGCACACAGATTCTTTACCATCTGTGCCCCCGGGAAGCCAGGAGGATAATGGCATCTCACAGGGCTGGTATGAAGATGAAATGCAATAAGGCACATGGAAGGCTCAGCGCAGTACCCTGCACATGGTAAGCCACAAACAAATGCCCTCTCTCTACAGGCCAACTGGGGACCAAGCTTCATAGCCTCACCCTATTGCACTGTGATTCCCACAGTGCTCACTCCTAAACCTGCCAGCTCCAGCTGCATCGCGTCCAAACACTCCCCAAGCTCCTGAACTAGCTTCCCTCCATCACCAGATCCGTGTGCAGAGCATTTCCATGGCAATAACCTGCTCCACAAAAGGTACAGTAAATATTTACTATTTTTTCACACATTTCCACTTATTTGGGTATAACAATCTAACTGGCACTCTCCACAGCTTTGGAAAATGACAATGGAGAAGCCAAGCCTCTGGGAACTAAACGGAAGCGCCTGCTGCAGTGGGGACAGCAGCCAGCCACGTGGCCGAGGAAGAGCATCACGTGGGATGCTCCAAAGACTTCAGGAAGCCGGGCTTAAGGATGCCTCCCAGAGCCGCTGAACACCCTCCAGCTGCCCCATCCTCCCAGTGGCAAATGCAGTAAGCAGTACGTGGCAAAGATCCTTCACACGCCCCCAGCCCTCTCTGTTCCTCTCCACTCAGTGCCCCAAGACCCACACACAAGCACAGGTCCTCTTGGAGAATATTTCAGCCTTGTTCACATACACACAGAATGCAAGATCGACTCAGTTTTAAATGAGAAATGCCTTACATGTGCAGGCATGTACACACGTATGCACAATAACCAGCAGAACCGCACTGTGCCCGCTCAGAAAATGGGTTGGGGGGGCTCCCTGGAATGAGGGGCTTCTCTGCTCTGCTCGGGGCTTTTGAAATGTCAGCTGAGCCAGGGAAGAGGCTCTGACTCACACCCTGACTCACTCCCTTCTCTGCAGCAAGACCCCATCTTTGCAGGGAGGGCAGCACACAGCTTTTTCATTCACTCCCTCATTCAGGCATAAAATCTGTTTTCAGCAAAAAAAAAATAAACTCATTCAGGCACAAACTCTGTGCCCAGTCTTGCACGGGTCCCTGAAGAGACAGACATGAAGACATAAATAAAATGTAGTCCCTGCCCTCAAGTTTCTCACTGTCTGACAGATGGGAAACAAACAAGTCAGCACAAATCAAAGCGCTATCAGAGGGGAGACGAACCCGGAGCATTCAGAAGACTGAAATATCTGAGCGTGAAAGGGTGACAGGTCCACGTGGTGAAACGATTCATAAACAAAAAGGAAAGACATGCAGCAGACCAGGGGGATCTCTTGTCACACAGCACAGACGAGGGACTGGTCTCCACTATATCTAAAGACAGCTACTGTCCATCAGGAAGAAAAAGCCCACCAGAAAAATGGACAAAGTAACATGAAGAGGAGATTCCCAGAGAAAGAAATATGAATGAGCAACAAGCCCATGAAGCTATGCCAAACTGCATGAATACCTGGGAAATGCAAATGAAAGCAAGACACTTTTGTACCCATTCGATTGGCAAAAACAGAAAAGAACAGTTAAGTCCCAGTGTTGAGGCCCGTGTGGGTTGAGTGAATGGTGAATGGATGAGTAAAGGTCCCATCAAGCCCCTCACAGGTTGGAGGATGGATATTCCATTTCTTTTGCTATTTCTCCCTCTCCTCCTGTGTGCTTTGCACATGACAGATACCCAGCAGTCCTCTGTGAGTCGAGTGAAATGGGACGTATTGCTACCTATATGAGCTGCAGAGGTTTCTTATTATTCAAATGCCCCTCCCCATTGCTCTTCTGGGATTGGGGATGATTCAAGGAGGCTAATGGATCTGGGAACAGGAGCTGGAGACAAGGAAGAATAGGGCTTTTACCCAGGGACCAAAGTGTTCTTTCGATGATGGCCACTCCCCCGTCCTCCCCAGAGGTGAATCAGGGTGTTCTGCACGTCTCTCACTCACAGACAGAAATGCGGACCAGAAAAAAAGGTGGTGTGTGTGTGTGTGTGTGTGTGTGTGTGTGTGTGTGTGATTATTCACCGTGGAGAATAGGGAGGAAATAGACTAAGAGACAAAGCAGAGAGCAAGGAGACGCCTTTGCTAAAGTGAAACTGCAGGGAAGCCCCGCCCTGGAAGGCAGAGAAAAGCCTTAGAAATGGGGGTCCCAGGCCTGAGGGGCCTGCAGACACCAGGAGAGATCCCTTCTGTTCCACCCAGTAATGGAAATAGCCAGCATTATTGTTTACTGTGTGCCGGGCACTGAGCTAATAATAAGACCTTCAGGTGCCTTATCGCGACAGCCCTCTGATGTTGGTACATCCATGCTTATTTCACAGAGGAACTCAGAGAGGTTAATCAACTTGTCTGAGGCCACACAGCTTGCCAGTGGCAGCACTGGGATTTGAGCCTAGGTCTGTCCAACTCCAGGGCCTCCTTCTCTTAACCACATTGCTTGGCTTTTAGCTCGTCTAGTACTAGGAACTTGGGTCTCAAGCAGGAAGTCTTGCCCAACAATGAGTTAGGACTGGAAGGAGATTTATCCATCAGAGGAAAAGCAGGAGCACAACGGGGGCAGAGAGGGGTGTGTGGGAGGAGGGTCAGGGGGGAAGTTGGGGCCTCCAGTGGCACACACATCTCAGAAGAGAGTCTGGAACCTGGGGTACTTCTGGGCTTAGGTGAGTGTGGGTGTGCTCACCACCCTCCCCACCCACATCTGTTTCCCCTAGAGGGATCAACAGGAAAAAAAAAAACTTCACCTCAGAAGGGCTGAAGCCGCTGTTGGCAGAAGCAGCAAGGAAGTGGGCAGCTGGGGGGACCACATCCGCCCCATAGCCAGGCTCCCTGGGACATAATGAGTGGTGGCAACAGGGGGAGAGGGAAGGAGTCTGGTCCTCGGCCCAAGTGAAGAAGGAAAAAGGCTCTGAGTCCCATCCCAGGCTGAGATGCAACCTGGAGTCGGGTTTAGCTGGACTCCTGTAGCTCTGACAGATCTCAGAGAGATCTGGTCCTAACTGTGAGACCCCAGGCAGCTGAGTCAAGCTCTCCAGCTTCAGTTTCATCAGTGAAACGGAGATGTGAATGGTCTCTTCCCAGGGAACAAAGTTAGGACTACAGGTGGAGATACCCCTTAAAACAGCTTGTACCTGCTGGCTTTGGGCTTACCAGACCACCTCCTCTGCCACCAAGTCGGACACTATGAGAGCTTGTCTGCCTACTTCACTGCTGTGTCTCCAACACCTACAACCACGTGTGGCACACAGTATGTACTCAATAAATATTGGCTGAATCAATAAATACCAGGTGCTCAAAAATATTTGTTGAAGAAAACTACAGGAGATGTAAGAAGGAATGAAAGGAGATAAAGAAAGAGAGGAGAAGGCAGGAGGATGAACCCCCAGGAAAATTCCCAGCAGTGGAGGTTAACCAGTTAGCCAAACCACTTCTTTTGGCGTTCTCTCCTCAAGAATATTAAATGCTTTGTCATAGTAAACAGTATGGCTGATTAGTAGGCGGGAGCCAGGCTTTCTTTCTAATCAGTCTCTGAGCAAAGACTTCCTTTCCCCTTCTTTTCTAAGAAAGCCCCAGAGGACAGTTCTTTCTTTCCCCTCTGACTTTCAATCTCATTCTCAGCCCCCAGCATCCACCCATAGACCCTGGAAGAGTATAATCATCTAATGTTCGCAGAGTGCAAAGTGCAAGCTCTGTGGCAGAGTGTAAAGCTCCCAGGCCAAAGTCAAGTGTATATGCCTGAATCACTGTCACTAGAACAGCTGGCTCTATTACGACAACTCCTCGGGGTTGGTGAAAACCCAATAGATGTGACCAGGCCTGGATCTGAGGAAGCCCATGCTATTTACGAGTGATCTAGAGGGCCTTTCCACATCCACAAATCTCTTACAGAAGATAGGTAGTGTTTAAAATACGCACTTTGGGGCCAGATGATCTGGACTCAAATCCTGGTTCCTTCACTTACCAGCCATGTGACCTTGGGCAAGTTAGTTCGCCTCTTCAGTTGTAAAAAGAGGGTTATTACCATATATTACCATGCTGTTGTTTAATCACTAAGTCATGTCCATCTCTTCAGCCCCGTAAACTGTAGCCCGGCAGGCTTCTCTATCCATGGGATTTCCCAGGCAAGAGTACTGGAGTGGGTTGCCATTTCCTTCTCCAGGGGATCTTCCCATCTCAGGGATCTAACCCATGTCTCTTGCATTGGCAGGCAGATTCTTTACCACTGAGCCACCCAGGAAGTCCTCACAGGTAAGAATACTGGAGTGGATTGCCCTCCTCCAGAGGATCTTCCTGACCCAGGAATAGAACCTGAGTCTCTTATGTCTTCTGCATTGACAGGTGGATTCTTTACCACTAGCAACACCTTGGAAGCTTGGTTATATTACCATGAAAGTGGAAGTCGCCCAGCTGTCTCCAACTCTTTGCGACCCCATGGACTATACAGCCCATGGAATTCTCCAGGCCAGAATACTGGAGTGGGTAGCCTTCCCTTTCTCCAGGGGATCTTCCCAACCCAGGGATCAAATCCAGGTCTTCCCCATCGCAGGCAGATTCTTTACCAGCTGAGCCACCAGGGGAGCCCTATACTACCATATTATTATATTATTCATACCTCACTGGGCTACCATGAGACAATGCATATTAGAGTGCTCTCAACAGCTAAGATTCTTATTTACAAACAACAGAAACCCACTCTAATCAATTTAGGCAGAAAGACCATTTAATCTCTCGGAGGCTAACAGAATCTGACTGGAGGCCCCATAGCCCAGAGGAACACCTAAACCATAGTACAAAACCCATCCTGAGAGGAGTCACTGCTGCCACCCTAGAATCTACCCCACTGACACTGTGAATATCCAACATTCACGTCCCACACATCCTGCTAGAAGCCTTTCCACAGCCGCCTGCCTGGTCTGGACATACATGAATTCTACCTTCATGGGGCAGGGGTTTATAAGGCTGGGAATCTCCCAACATAAAAATTATGCTTAAGAGTCCAGAAAGCATGACAATTGTCCCCTATTAGTTTCTGGGACCGGAGAAGGCAATGGCACCCCACTTCAGTGCTCTGGCCTGGAAAATCCCATGGGTGGAGGAGCCTAGTAGGCTGCAGTCCATGGGGTCACTAAGAGTCGGATACGACTGAGCGACTTCACTTTCACTTTTCACTTTCATGTGTTGGAGAAGGAAATGGCAACCCACTCCGTGTTCTTGCCTGGAGAATACCAGGGACAGGGGAGCCTGGTGGGCTGCCATCTATGGGGTTGCACAGAGTCAGACACGACTGAAGTGACCTTAGCAGCAGCAGCAGTTTCTGGCACAGCACCTGGCACATATACACTCAATAATTTGTAGCCATTCCCTGGAAATGTGGTTTAGACCCCAAAGCAAGGAGATTCCTGTGCCGTAACATTTCCCCTTTACCTCCTGGCCTACCTGTCATCTTTCCAGAAAGTCTGGACTAAATCCTTACCCTTCCTCCTCCTAAGCCCCAACTGTACTCCTCTAAATGCCTTTGGAGACCCTACTGGAAACCCAGAACCCAGAAAAGGAGTCCACTTCTTATGACTTAGAGGCAGAGCGCACCAACCAGCTGCAATCACAGATTCACAGAACTTCAGAAGCCCCAACTGGAAGGTCACTTTGTCCTACTATCTTATTTTGCAAATTTAGAAATTAAATCCTTTTTAAAAAAAAAAAGAAGAAGAAATTAAATCCTAAAGAGGAGAAGGGATTTGGCAAAGATTGCACAGCAAAGCCCTGGCAGAACCAAAATTAAGCTCAAGGAAAATGAAAAAGAGGGGAAACCAGATTCTCCTCAGCAAGCTGGTGCTGCAGCACAGAAGATGCCCCTGGAAGGCTGAGCAGAGGGCTGCTCGAAAGAACTGGGGTCCTGCCCTGTGAAGAGCAATCTTGGAGGTCCTGGGGAGAAACAGCAGAGAGTTTTAGCAGCAGGACACCAAAACGCCATGTCAGGGTGTCCTAGCCCCTGGCGACTCAAAGTGTGAGCTGTGAACCTACTGTGTGTGTGCTGAGTCGCTTCAGTCGTGTCTGACTCTCTGTGCGACCCTATAGACTGTAGCCCACCAGGCTCCTCTATCCTTGCGATTCTCCACCATCTGCAATCCTGTTTGAATCTCAGGCCCCCCATCCCAGAGCTGCTAAATCAGAATTTGCATCTTAACTAGATCCCCAGGTGACCCAAATGTATATTAGAGTTTGACAAACCTGAAGAGGAATTCAAGTAGAAAAATTCTGCTGAAAATCAGCATTTATGTGAATCTATTGATATTATGTGGCAGGCATGATACTAAGTGCTTTACATACTTATCACATTTAATCCTCTTAACAAGGCTTTGAAGTAGACGTTCAGTTTCCCCCTTCTACAGATGGGGAAACTGAGGGTGAGACAGGAGCTATAACTCACCCTTTACCACTGTGTCCACCTGGTAACCCAGGCAACTCTCTGTGTATTCTTTGGTGACCTCTTTAGCAAAGCCATCCCTGAATAAAGCCTCTCTCCAATACTGTGTTGGCAGAATTAGTCAGCCCTGTTAGTCTCTAATATCCAAAGGTGCCCCGTGAAAACTCATCCTGTGACCTTGAGCTTGAGTCTCGATGGCCCAGTGAGGTGAGCAGAGAGGACACGGGCCTTAGAATCCACTCTGTTGCTGGTTACAATAGTAGATACATTAACACCTCTGAGCCTAGGATGCCCCATCTGTAAGAGCGAGAGGGAAATCCCAGATTCCAGAGTCACTGCAGGGATAAACTGAGAGGGCGTACGCCATGCACACAAAGCTGTGCTGGGAGGGAGCAGTGTGAGCTTTTGACTGCTGTTCATGTTGCCCCATTCATACTCCCTCCTCCAGGGGTGTATTACAGTCAGCTTATGCATCTCTTCTCAATTCTGTATTCAGGCACATCACATGAAACTGATCAGGATGGGATATTTACACTGTGAGAACTGGCTCAAGGGGTAAAGACTCGGCCTGCCGATGCAGGATCTCCTGCCTCAATCCCAGGGTCAGGAAGATGCTGCTTCAATCCCTGGGTCAGCAAGATAATCTGAAGAAGGAAATGGAAACCCACTGCAGTATTCTTGCCTGGAAAATTCCACAGAAGAGACAGGCAAGAAGAGCCTGGTGGGCTACAGCCCATGGAGGTCACAAAGAGTCTTACACAACTGGGCACACACAAATCTTACAATACCAGAGTTGCATTTTTGCTTTTGCTTTTTAACCAGAGACCAATTACTGAACATTTATCAGATACCACTGCTTCCTGCATCCCTCACTTATCTCCAGGCCAGTAGGCCCTCCCAGCATTAAGATTCTACAGCTCCTGGTCTGTGACTTCCAGGAAGCCGAGAGATCACTCAACAAACCCTTCACTTACTCATCCAACCAATAATTACTGGACACCTATTACACGCAGGCGTAGCCTATCATCCCTCCATGAGGGTTGCAGGTGCCCTGCCATCTGTCATCCATCAGATCAGAAGATGGATTTTCACAGCTGTGACAAGCAAGGGGGAGGAAATTAATAATAAGTCCCAAAGGTGGCAGGGGAAGGATCACATACATCATTTCCGGATCATCCCCCATCAGTGGTAAATTACCTCCTGACAACAGGATAACCTTCCCCCGAGCTCACCCACACTCACCACACACAGCAGGAATTGAGTGAAATAAAGAAAGACCTAGGCTTTCGTGTTCCCACAGCCAGAATTGTCAAGCTGTCCCCGATGTGCCTGAAAAATCCAAAACTTGGATCTTTGGTCGCTGAAATGAGGGGGCTGCTGCCCGGTGCTGCTCTGAACCCCACTCCCCACCCCCTCATCCTCCTCCACAGCCTCCTCTCTGCCTCCAGCCCCTTTTCATTTTGTTCATCAGCACCCTTCCTTGTCCCTCAGCCCCCTCCTCTCTCTGTCCTTCATTATCCCCTCTCAGTGCTTCTTGGCCTGCAACTACAGGGAACTGGGATGGAGACAATTCAGACATTCCCTAAAATGCTGATAATGAAACTAGTCAGTTCGAACTAATTTCAGCAAACTGGCTTTTAGAAGGTTGACCTACAGCTGCACCACGACCTAGACCCCATGAGAGTTTATGAACAGCTGATGGAAAAAAATTACTGAACTCCCAGAATCTAGTCCATCAAGACCTGTCTCTCGCCCTTTGTAGCTCCCCTCCAGTCACTCAAGGACCAGTGTCAGCAGGAAGGGGACCTAGCTGGGGTAATGCATGGCATACTGGAGGCCACTTGCACTCTAAGTACTACCAAGAAGAAATATTTGGCCAAACAGCACCATCTGAGACCATGAAGAACTTGGCTTCCCCAGGACGGCCAGAATGCCCTAACATTTGACTCAGATGACTCAAGCAAGCGTATGTCATTTCAGCTCGCCCACAGCAGGGTGAATAAAAAAATCTAAAGATTTAACTTAAAAAAAAGTTTAACAAGTTAATTTTCTAAATTTAAAACGTTTCAGAAAGAAACACAACCTACAGAAGGGTAATTTTAAGCTATATTAAAGCTCAAAGATGACATCATGGGATTCTAATTATACAGACTTTGAGGCAATACAGTCAGGAAACCTTTCCGGATACAGTTTGAAATTTTTCACAACTTGCCAATACTATGTTGGTTCCCCATCTTCTGGATACACTAAAAGTCCCTCTTGTAGATGACTCGGAAAAGTGGAAGTAACGGCACCCTTCTGAGACTGCAGGCAAGACTAGAGCACTCCAGTTTCAGTGTTTTTTCCAAATTTTTCTAAGATAGGATTCTATCTCAGTGCATACAGGAAGATGAGAGTTGAGGCCAAACCAAACCAATCACGCATTTAATCCAGATCCATATGGAAAGAAGCTGCCACCTCCATGCCAGCAGGGACCTGTTGCAAAATCTGGAGACCCAGTGCCTTTCCCCTACCATCTCTTTCCCTCCATGTTGTGAGGGGGAAAAATGAATTAATTCATTAACAAGATCCTAGAACAGCACCTGACATGTAGTGAACCCACAACAAAAGTTAGGTTTGATGATACTGATGATGAAGAAACAAAAGATGATAAAAGCAAGGGGAGGAAGAACCACACTCCTAGCTGCCTGTGGGGTTCAAGCTTGTTGCTCTTTCATGCAAGAGTTGTGTGGCAGGGTGGACAAAATGTAAATCACTCCATTCAATAACTTTTCCTATAAAAGTGCACTCCCTTTGGTGACCTGAATGGGAAGGAAGTCCAAAAGGGAGGGGATATATGTACATGTATGGCTGGTTGATTTTACTGTACGCAGAAACTAACAGATATTGTAAAGCACCTATACTCCAATAAAAAACAGTTTAAAAAACACATTCCCTATTTCTGAGCTGTCTTAGGCATCTCAGAAAGCCTTTCATTTTTATTTATTTATTTATTTGTGGTTGCACTGGGTCTTTGTCACTGCACACGGGCTTTCTCTAGTTGCGATGGTTTCTCTGACTGTGGAGCACCGGCTCGAGAGCATCAGTAGCTGCCGCACGTGGGCTCAGGAGTTGGGGCTCATGGGCTGTAGTTACTCCACAGCATGTGGGATCTTTTGAGACCAGGGATCAAACCCATGTCCCCTGCAATGGCAGGTGGATTCTTATCCACTGAACCACCAGGTAAGTCCAACTTTACACTTTTAAAAGCACATAGTCTGTATAGTATTTACACATGAGCTATTAACCTACAGGGTTTTTATGTATGTAACACAGTACTCTTGCCTGGAAAATCCCATGGACTGAGGAGCCTGGTGGGCTACAGTCCAGGGAGTCGCAAAGAGTCGGACACGACTGAGCGACTTCACCTTCACCAACACAGTTAAATAAAACACATTCACGTATGCCTAGTCTTTACAACAATGTCTTAAAGTAGATGATACCATTTTCTCATTTTATGACCCAGAACACTCTAAAGCTTCAGAGTGGCTCAATGGAATTTCCCAAGTAACAAAGCTGGTCAATCATAAGCAATGACTTGAATGTTAATACTCAAGACATCTGAGTCCAAGATCTTTCTCCATCACCATAACCTCTCCGGTTTCTGCCATTCTTCTTTGCCTTCTTTTTTTTTTTTTTTTTTGGCCACACTGTGCAGCTCAAAGGATCTTAGTTCCCCAACCAAAGATTTAACCTGAGCCCTGGTAGTGAAAGTGCCATGCCCTAACCACTGGTCAATTAGGGAATTCCCCCTCTTTGCCTGACTTTATCTCTACATTCCTATCCCCAGGATTGTCCTGAATTCCCCCAGGGGAAACAAGATGAAAGAGATGGTCACTGCTCTGAAAAAAGATCACTGTGAATCATTTCTTTTTCTCCTTTTCTGAAATAAGAGCAAAGTTCAGAAGCAGCAGCAGCTAAACCAGATAAGGAACAGAAGTTAAGATGCCTCAAACTTTGGAATCCATGCTTATTTTCCCAAAAGGAGTGTAAGACCAGGCTTCCTAGTGTTTTTCAAGTGCCGAGGGAATTAGCCAATCCAAAGAAGGTAGAAGAGCCGACTTCTTAGAAAAGTCCTTGATGCTAAGAAAGACTGAAGGCAGGAGGAGAAGGGGATGACACAGGATGAGATGATTGGATGGCATCACCTACTCAATGGACATGAGTTTGAGCAAACTCCAGGAGATGGTGAAGGACAGGGAAGCCTGGTGTGCTGCAGTCCATTGGGTAACAGAGAGTCAGATGTGACTGAGAAACTCGACAAAAACAAAGGAAGGTAGCAGAAAGGAAATTAACTTTTAATGAACAATCATTGAGATGCTATCTCTTACACACACACAAAAATCAGAGTTAACGCTCAATACCATAGAAGAGAGGTTTGATTATGCTCATTATGCAGGCAATGCTACAGACACAGGGCAGAAGTGGCTTTGCCAATCTATGGTTAATATTCAAGTTTCCACATGTCCTCCTGTCACTAAGGGTTATAAGCACTCTTTGCTGGCTCACTGCCAAGCATGCAGATGGAGGAAAAGGAGCTGGTGGGCAGTGAGGTGGTATGGAGATCAGAAGGGATTATTTTCCATTATGTCATTTATCCAACTACTTAGAAAGTTTTTGATTTTGGTTGACATGTTTTGTTAACTAACCCCTTAGCTATAACTCTTATTAGTACTAACAGTTTTTCAATTGATCCCTTTAGAGTTTCTAAAGTAAGTATTATGTAACCTATGAATATTGTCAGTTTGGCATTCTTTTTACAAGTGTTGATCTTTCGACCACCATTCATTTATTCTTGACTTTAATGGAAATGCTTCAGCTATCATAAAACATAGCATATTTTGACCACTAGTTGGCCACAGATAGTCTATATCTGCTGAGAAAGTATATTCTTATTCTTAGCTCTTTCTCTGTGAGTTTTTACCCAAAATTAATGCTGAAATTTTAACAAATGCTTTTTTGGCATCTATGAAGATGATCACACTTCTTCCTCTGAGATATTGATGGAATTTATTAATAGACTTCCTAATAATAAACCATGATGTATTTCTAGAATGAATCTTCCTTGATCATGATACATTGTTCTTTTAATATTAAAAAGATTCAACTTGTCCAGGTTTAATTTAGGATTAATCTTTTCTGTGTTTACAAGTGATATTATACTATGCTTTATATATTGTGTTATCAGGTTTTCGTGCCTGTATAATGCTGGGTTAGAGGAAAGAACTGAGATTGTTTTCTTCTTTTTCTATGGTTTAGAGAAAATTTTTGAAAGCCAAAAGGATCACTTGTCTTGGAGGTTTTGCTAACGGATTTGAAACTTTCATCATTTCCTTCTTTGCTGTTGGTCTAGACCAGACACCAGTAAACTACACCCTGCTGGGGAAAGTCTTTTGCAATACAGTCATGTCCACTTCTTTACAAATTATCTATAGCTGGTTTCATGCCGCAATGGCAGAGTTGAGTTGTTCCTGGAGAATGCCCCACACAACCTAAAATATTTACTATCTGTCCCTATAAGAAAAATTTGTCCAGCCCTAGTCTAGACAGGCTCTCTTTTATGGTTGATAATTTGGGCATTTTTACTTTCCTAGACATTTATCTATTAACAAAGTTAATACCAAAAATTAACAACAGCTAACATCTGAATTCTATGAAGCATGTATCAAGGAGTCGAGCTATTTAAACGTATCAGTGCACTGAATTCACACACACGCTGCATTATTATCCCCATTTACGTGGAAGAGACTGATCTTAGAGTAAATAACTTGTCCAATATCAGAAGAATATAGTAGAAAAGCTATGGTAAGACGTCCCTGGTGGTCCAGTGGTCAAGAATTCGCCTGTCAATGCAGGAGACACAGGTTGAGTATCTGGTCCAGGAAGATCCCACGTGTTCAGAGCAACTAAGCTCGTGTACTGCAACTACTGAGCCCACACGCTTAGAGCCTGTGCTCTGCAGCAAGAGAAGCCACCCCAATGAGAAGCCTGCACACTGCAACAAAGAGTAGCCCCTGCTCACTGCAGCTAAAGAAAGCCCTCACACAGCACTGAAGACCCAGTACAGCCAATAAGTAAATAAATAAAGCTGTCATATAAATCCATGTACACCTGTATAGTACTATCTCTTAGTTTATAATGTTTTCTACCCTTGTATTTCTGTCCTTTATCATTCCCAATTTGCATGTTGTGGATATACATATATTCATTCAGTTCAGTTCAGTTCAGTCGCTCAGTTGTGTCCGACTATTTGCGACCCCATAAATCTCAGCACGCCAGGCCTCCCTGTCCATTACTAACTCCCGGAGTTCACTCAGACTCACGTCCATTGAGTCAGTGACGCCATCCAGTCATCTCATCCTCGGTCGTCCCCTTCTCCTCCTGCCCCCAATCCCTCCCAGCATCAAAGTCTTTTCCAATGAATCAACTCTTCGCACAAGGTGGACAAAGTACTGAAGCTTCTATTCATCTTCATTTTATACATATGCATACATGCTAAGTCACTTCAGTCGTGTCTGACTCTGTGTGACCCTATGGACTGTAGCCCCCAGGCTCCTCCGTTCATGGGGATTCTCTAAGCAAGGATACTGAACTGGATTGCCATGCCCTCCTCCAAGGGATCTTCCTGACTCAGGGATCAAACTCACATCCCTTATATCTCCAGCAATGGCAGGCAGGTCCTTTACCACTAGCACCACCTGGGAAGGCCATTTGATACATACGGTTAGTTAAAAGTAGATCTATTTTATTAGCTTCTGTTGGTTTTGCTTTGGTTTAGCCCTGTCTTCCGGAGAAGGCGATGGCGCCCCACTCCATTACTCTTGCCTGGGAAATCCCATGGATGGAGGAGCCTGGGTAGGCTGCAGTCCATGGGGTCTCGAAGAGTCGGACATGACTGAGCGACTTCACTTTCATGCATGGAGGAGGAAATGGCAACCCACTCCAGTGTTCTTGCCTGGAGAATCCCAGGGACGGGGAAGCCTGGTGGGCTGCCATTTATGGGGTCACACAGAGTCGGACACGACTGAAGTGACTTAGCAGTAGCAGCAGCAGCCCTGTTTTCCAGGGCTAATTCTTTGAGTTATCAACATAATGCTTTTTGTACGTTCTAATGCTTTATTACAACAGGATATAAAATGTTACAGGGCTTCCCTGGTGGCTCAGATGGTTCTAAAGAATCTGCCTGTAATACAGGAGACCCAATTCTGCATTTCTATTCCTGCTTTCCTTAGGTTTCTCTTGTGAAGTTTTTCTCCCTTAACTTCTTGAGTGAAATGCTTAACTGATGGTTTTGCAATGGAGTGGAACCCTATGGTCCTTTCTGCCCATCACCACGTCCTCAGCCTGCCTTTTGTCTGTGGACAAAGTTTAGTCAAAGAATAAATCTGATCAGAGAAGGGAGAAAATGCAGAAACAAAGGAAAACAGTCAAAGGAGCTCAAATAATAATGGTTTAGTCATTAAGCATACCCAAGGACCTTTAGTTCCTTCCCAAGGGCTATGGACAATATTCTGAGCCATATTCTGTGAGCTGTCCTATAGATACTAAAAAGTCCTACCAGGTGCCAGAAGTTAACTACCCAATGACCAGACTTTAGCCATGACATACGCAGCCACAAATTCTGAGAATTGGCCTCAAGGGAATGGGAACAAACTGACCCTGGAATTAAAGATTAACTGTATTTAAAACAATCAGGATGATGCAAGTCAGACCACCAATGATCAATTTCAAGATGACTGTCAGAACTGACTGTATTGTTTCTGTATGCTTGCCCCCCTACAGCCTGTAAAAGCTCTCACCCACTGACTGTCATTGGGGGGAAGTTGGCCTTTGGACAGGCATCTGCCCTCCCCGACACCTTCATGGCAGCATCCAAAATCAAGCAAACTTTCCTTTCTACCAACTCTGCCTCTTTATTGGCTTCTGAGCAGCAAGCAGCTGACCCCACTGCTAGTTACAGTTTGTTGATATGTAACAAGAAGCAGGGTTGTAGTTATAAAAAGCATTTATGACTATGAATTTGGAATACTGACTTGGTGTCATCTATAGTTTATAAACTATACTAAATAGCCTAATTTTAAAACTTTTACTTAATATTTTTTATTTTGAGACAACTGTAGTTTCCCATGCAGTTATAAAAAATAATAGGGAGAGTCCATATATCCTTCACCCAGTTTCTCCAAAGATAACAGCTTGCGCAACTATAATATGATATCACAACCAAGATAGTAAGGTTGATATAGTGAAGATACAGAACATTTCACAAGGAGGCTTCACGCTGCCCTTTTACAGTCGCACCCACTTCTCTCTGCTCCCACCCTCTCCTCACTCCTGGAAGTCACTAATCTGTTCCCCAATTCTATAATTTTGACATTTCGAGAATGTTATATAATTGTAATCATACGGTAGAGTAGAACCTTTGCGGATGAGCTTTTTTAACTTGGCATAATTCTCTGGTGATTCATCCAGGTCGCTGAGTGTATCTGTAGTTTGTTCCTTTTTATTGCTGACTAATAGTACATGATGTGGACAGACGACAATTTGTTGAGCCATTTACTTACTGAAGGGCATTTGGGCTGGCTTCCAGCTTTTGGCTATTATGAATAAAGACACTATAAAGATTTGCACAGAAGTTTTTGTGTGAGCATGAGTTTCCATTTCTTGGGAATACATGCCCTAGAGAATCATTCATGGGTCATATCACAGTTGCCTGTTTCACTTTTTTTAAGAAACTGCCAAACTGTTTTCCAGAGTGGCTGGCTCTCCCATTTTACATTCCCACCAAGAATATAAGAATGATTGAGATGCTCCATATCCTCATGTGTATTTGGTACTGTCCTTGTTTATTATTTTAGCCATTTTGGTTAAGTGTGCAGTACTATCTCATTGTGGGGTGTGTCTGTGCATGTCTGAGACTATGTGCTTATGTTACGATGTGTATCCCCGCTTCAGTGAAACGTCTTTTATATCTTTTGCCTATTTTCTAATTAGGTTATTTGTTGAGTTTGGCAGGTTCTTTATACATTCCAGATCATAGTCCTTTGCAGATATGTGGTTTGCAAATATTTGGTCCCAACCTGTAGTCTGTCTTTCCATCTTCTTAACAGGGTCCTTCATAAAGCAACAGTGTTAAAACTTTGATGAGGTCCAACATATCAATTTTTTCTTTTATGGTTCATGCTTCCAGCGTAATATCTAAAGAACTCATTGCCTGGCCCTAGATTCCAAAGACTTTTCTCTTTTGTTTTCTTAAAAGTATTATATCTTTACGTTTTACATGTAAGTCCATGATCTCTTTTGAGCTAGTTTTTCTGTAAGGTGTAAGACTTGGGCTAAGGTTCATTTTTCTGCCCATAGGTAAACAACTGCCCCAGCACCACTTGTTGAGAATGTATTTTCTCCACTGAATTGTTTTTGTGCCTTTGTCAGAAATCAACTGGGTGCACTTGTATGAGTCTATTTCTATTCTCTATTCTGTTCCAAGGATCTCTGGGTCTACCCTTCCACTAATACCACCAAGTCTTGATTGTTGTAGCTATTAATATTACAATAAGACTGATTCCTCCCACTTTATTCTTCTTTTTCAAAACTGATTTAGCTAATCTAGCTCCTTTGCCTTTTCATATAAATTATATAATAATCTTGTTTTATCCACAAAGTAATTCTGTTGGGATTTTCATAGGAATTGCACCAAATCAGTACACAAATTTGGGAAGAATGAATGCTGAGTCTTTCATGTCCATTGCTAGTATATAAAAATAGAATCAACTTTTGTAGTTTATCCTGTACCCTGCAACACTGCCAAACTCATTAATTAGTTGTAGTAGGATTTTTTTTTGTCTTCTTGTTGTTGCCTTGTAGGCTGCTTCAGATTTTCCATACAATCATGTCATCTACAAATAAAGTCAGTTTTATTTCTTCCTTTCTTATCTGTATGACTTTTATTTCCTTTTCTTGCCTTATTACACGCTTAGCACTGGCTAGACATCCAGCACCATATTGAATATGTCTCAGGGTTATTAAGGAAAGTGTTTCAATTTTAAGTTCTTGAGTTTTATAATCTTTTTTTATTAACTTCTAGTTTTATTTCGTTTTTAACAGAGAAAGTTGATGGCATATTTTCTTATTAAGTCTTCCAAATAAAAGACAGTAAACTGAGTACATTTTTCTTATCCTCACTCCCCTACTATCTACTTTGCAGTCTTCATTAACATAAACTAGGATTTTAAACTCAAATCTTCATAAAAGATTATGAAGTTATTTTTACACCATATTGCCTTTCATTCACAAATATTTTTGACATCTAACATCTATTTTATTATTAAGATTTTAATTTTTAGAGCAGTTTAAGGTTCACAGCAAAATTGAGGGAAAGGTGCAGAGATTTCCCATATATCCCCACACATGCATAGCCTCCCCTATCATCAACATCCCCCACATTTGGATGATACACTTGTTATGACTGATAAATCTTCCGCCATCTATTTTAACATAAGACTAAGAGTGATTATTTGGACTCAATATTACATTTAATTACTTGAAGGATTCATCGCATTTCCTCTAAACCGTAACTCCATCCTGAAGTTCTTAGTATTAGACTTCTCTCAGTCAGAGAGAGGACCTCTTCATATAACTTCTTTCATCAGTAGTAGATTTCCAAAACCTTTTTATATCTGAAAACTGGCATTCGGTCGCCTTCACACATTAATGACAGCATGACTGAGAATCCAGTATGTAGATGATGACGCTGTCCCTCAAAACTCTGTAGACTGCATTGTTGTAAGCTCTGTGTTACTCATTGCGAATATACATCCAGATCCTGTATTTGTCAAAAGACAGTTTGCATAGAGTATCCTTGGTCCTGTTCTCTGTCCACTTTGCATGCATACATGCATGCTAAGTCACTTCAGTCGTGTCCAACTCACTGCAGCCCTATGAACTGTAGCCCGCCAGGCTCCTCTGTCCATGGGATTCTCTAGGAAAGAACACTGGAGGGGCTGGCCGTGCCTCCTCCAGGGGATCTTCCCAACCCAGGGATCAAACCCATGTCTCTGCACTGCGGTGGATTCTTTACTACTGAACCACCAGGGAAGCCCTCTCTGCCCACTTTAGAGATGGTCAAATCCCCTTGTCAAGCCACACTGGCAGGCAGGCCAATGTCACCAGCACCAGGTTTCTAGCAAGCACGCACCCACCGCCGCTCTGCTGTCCTTAAACAGACTCTTTTCCATTCTCTGCTCCCAGGTTCTCTGACCCCCAGATGCACACCCTAGCTCCTTTGGACTCTCTTCCGCACCTTACCTTCCAAAGGGGATCTTCCCGACCACCACCACAATGCACGTTACCTGTGCAAGCCTCACTCCTCAAGGACCCGTCTGCTATCAACAGTTCCCTACACCAACCAGTGCCTCCTTTACCTGTCTGACTTCTCTGAGTGAAGGCAGGAAGATCAAGAGTTGTAAGAAGCCTTCAGTCATTTCAAAAAAATATTTTTGAGTAGAAGAAGGATGACTTTTCACTTGGGTCTCATAGTCTAGGAACAGGATGGTGGCAGAGAGACAAAGAGTTTTTCTATTGTTTCCAGTTGGTCTTTGTATCCAGGGGTGATGCCTAGAGTGAGTGAAGCCAATCCAGCCCCATCTGTCTTACAAATAATGGAGATATCACTGAGATTCCAACAACTGGTTATTAATTTTTAAGTTGTCTATAGTGTTTCTCCCATTATATATTATCTTAGTCATGTGAAGGGAAAGAGGGACTGATAGTCAAATGTTATATTCAGTCTTTGCCACGACCGAGTCTACTTGGAATCGTAGAGCTTTTGATGTTCACAGCAGTTACAGGTCATGGATGGATTAAACTAGAGTGGCCCTTCTCTGTAATCATATGAGAGGGTCTCCTCCCAGGGCACTGCTCCAACAAATCCCTGCAACAGTGGTTCTCAACAGTGAACAGAAGCATCACCTAAGGAGCCTATTAAAAACTGATCAGGCTCCACCCAAAAGTTCTAGTGAAGCCTTGGGTTTGTGTCTTCACAGATGCTATGGGACACATGCTGGTGGTCCAAGAATTGGCCTTGGAGAATTGAAGCACCAGAAACATCTCCTCTAAAATCATCAGATGAGAAATTTTCAGCTGCTCCTTCTGATATTTCCTCAAAGACAGATGGAAAAAAGCAAATATAGCTGTTCATCTAGTACAATTCAGACGCAGAGTTGCCTGGCACAACAATGCTGGAGAACACAAGATCTTCTCCACATTTCTCATTGCTAGTTTGACTCCAGAAAATGCCCTTTCACCACGAAATAGCACTTACAGAAATTCTACAGATGAATTTCTACATATCTAAATGATACATTTACCGCATTCTTCTTAATAGCATTGTTTGAAACAGCCCCAAATTTGGAATAACCTGAAGTCCATCACAGAGAACTCCTCTAATAAATTATGAATTATCCATACAATGGAAAACTTTGCGTCTAATTTTAAGTTTAAGGAAGCTTTCTTTGGGGAACTTACCTGGTGGTACAGGGGCTAAGACTCCACACTCCCAATGAAGGGGACCTAGGTTCAATCCGTGTCAGGGAACTAGGTTTCAAAGAAGTGAAGTGAAAGTCACTCAATCATGTCCGACTCTTTGCGACCCCAGGGACTATACAGTCCATGGAATTCTCTAGACCAGAATACTGGAGTGGGTAGCCTTTCCCTTCTCCAGGGGATGTTCCCAACCCAGGGATTGTATCCAGCTCTCCCTCATTACAGGCGGATTCTTTACCAGCTAAGCCATCAGGGAAGACCAGGTTCCAAATGCCACAACTAAACATCCTACATGCCGCAATTAAGACCTGGCACAGACAAATAAATTAATTAATTAATTAAAAAAAGGAATCACTCTTTGTACTGACATAGATAGTTCTCCAAGATGCAAAGTCAAGAGGTAGGCAAGACTAATTCAAATATGTAAAGACTGGCATGGCATGTGTGTGTGTTAGTCGCTTAGCAATGTCTGACTCTGCAACCTCATGGACTGTAGCCAGACAGGCTCCTCTGCCATGGTATTTCCCAAGCAAGAACACTGGAGTGGATTGCCATTCCCTTCTCCAGGGAATCTTCCCGACCCAACGATCAAACCCAGGTCTCCCATATTCCAGGCAGATTCTTTATCTTCTTAGCCACCAGGGAAACCAATCAGTGAGGATACCCAACAAACAAATCAGAACAAACGCCAGCCATTCCAGCACACGGGAGCCTACCAACCAAATATTAGCAGAAAAGGCAAAGTGGATTGCAGTATGCCACCTTTTTCTGTGAAAACAAGGGAAGGGAAGAAAAGCTTCTGAAAGGACACCCCAAGAAAGGGTAGGCAGTGGGTGGGTGGAGGGAAGGTGTGAATGAGAAAATTTAAAACCTGCATACTTTCTTGTATTTTTGAGCTATGTGAATATATTACTCAAATTTGCATTTTAAAACACTGCATTTTTTTAACTTCAAAGATTTTTGATGTGGAGCTGAGATATGGATGCCCAAGGCTGACGTGATTTAATTTTAATTTTATATTCCTTTTGGGTCCCTGTGGTTTGCTATTTCTCCAATGTGCCTATTAGTTAGTAACAGTTTGTGACTGTCATGAAGGTGGGGTGAGCCTGTCTTGACTATACTGCTAAGTGACCATGGTCCAATCCGTGATGTTCAAAAGATTGACTGCATCAGGCTTTATAGAAAGTCCAGATTATCTCCCCCTGTAGCTCTCAAACCTGGCTGCTCCTTTTAATCACCTGAGAGCCTTTACTAAACTAGGCTGCTGTTCCAGTCTCATCCCCAAATATTCTGATTTAACAGGTCTCAGGTAGGGCCAGGGCACTGGGACTTTTAAAAGCTCCCCAGCTCAGTCTAACACACAGCCACTCGTGACAACCTCCTGACTGGGTAGATCTGAGGTGAGGTTCCATAGGTATGAACCTGTCCTCCAGGTGAGCCGTTGTTCAGCCAGGTTTGTGGCTGCCGCCCAAAACATCCTCTTAACTGCACTCAAGCAAAGACTCAAGCATCAGCACAGGCCAAGTTCAGAAAAGAAAACCCACTTGGCTCAAGAAGTAAGAACTCTGGTTTCTAAATGAAATCAGATTCAGTCATTCCTGAGCATATGGTTCACATTCCTATCACCCTGAGTTTCTCCCTGTTCTCTTTGCTCCCCACATACAACCCCAAGGACCTCCAGCAGAAACCACCAGACAGGCTACCAGAACTGGCATCCCAGTCTCGAGGAACCCCATCACCACCACCCCAGTAACAGCCAGGCCAGGAGGGGCCAGGCACACATACAAACACGTTCCATTCTAACCAGAAGTAGACAACGGTCCATGATGGGTACAAATTTTATCAACAGGAAATATTTTATGGAATATTTTCAGGGTCTTTTCTGATGAGTCAGTCCTTTGTATCAGGTGGCCAAAGTATTGGAGTTTCAGCTTCAGCATCAGTCCTTCCAGTGATTTTTTTAAACAAAGGCCAGTGTATCTACTTAAGCAGATACAATTCCTAATAATCAGAAAATAAAGAATAGGGGCTTCCCTGGAGAAGGCACTGGCAACCCACTCCAGTACTCTGGCCTGGAAAATCCCATAGATGGAGGAGCCTGGTAGGCTGCAGTCCATGGGGTCACAAAGAGTCAGACACGACTGAGCAACTTCCCTTTCACTTTTCACTTTCATGCACTGGAGAAGGAAATGGCAACCCACTCCAGTGTTCTTGCCTGGAGAGTCCCAGGGACGGAGGAGCCTGGTGGGCTGCCGTCTATGGGGTCGCACAGAGTCGGACACGACTGAAGCGACTTAGCAACAACAACAACTGGTGGTCCAGTGGTTAAGAATCTGCCTTGCAATGCAGGGGACACCAGTTCAATCCATGGTCAGGGAAGATTCCACGTGCCACGGGGCAGCTGAGCCCAGGCACCACAGCTACTGAAGCCGGCGCACCCGAGAGCCCATGCTCTGCAACAAGAGTGTGTGTGCGTGCACTCCAGTCGTGCCCGACTCTTTGCGGCACAGCCCGCCAGGCTCCTCTATCCATGGAAGTTCTCAGGCAAGAATACCGGGTGGGTTGCATTTCCTTTTCCAGGGTCTTCCCACCCAGGGATAGAACCCGCATTTCTTGCATCTTCTGCACTGGCAGGTGGATTCTTTACCAGTTGAGCCACTAAGGAAGCCCAGCAAGACAAACCACCACAATGAGAAGCCTGCTCACTGAAACTAGAGAGCAGTCCCCACTTGCTGCAACTAGAGAAAGCCTATGCACGCAATGATGACCCAATTCAGTTCAGTTCAGTCACTCAGTTGTGTCCGACTCCTTGCAACCCCATGGACTGCAGCACACCAGGCTTCCCTGTCCATCACCAACTCTTGAAGCTTGCTCAAACTCATGTCCATCAAGTTGGTAATGCCATCCAACCATCTCATCCTCTGTTGTCCCCTTCTCTTCCTGTCTTCAATCCTTTCCAGCATCAGGGTCTTTTCTGATGAGTCAGTTCTTCCCATCAGGTGGCCAAAGTATTGGAGTTTCAGCTTCAGCATCAGTCCTTGTAGTGAACACCCAGGACTGATCTCCTTTAGGATGGACTGGTTGGATCTCCTGGCAGTCCAAGGGACTCTCAGGTGTCTTCTCCAACACCACAGTTCAAAAGCATCAGTTCTTCTGTGCTCAGCTTTCTTTATGGTCCAACTCTCAGACCCATACGTGACTACTGGAAAAACCATAGCCTTGATTAGACAGACCTTTGTTGGCAAAGTAATGCCTTTGCTTTTTAAAATGTTGTCTAGGTTGGTCATGACTTCTCTTCCAAGGAGCAAGCATCTTTTAATTTCATGGCTGCAGTCACCATCTGCAGTGATTTGGGGGCCCCCAAAATAAAGTCTGTCACTGTTTCCCTTGTTTCTCCATCTATTTGACATGAAGTGATGGGACTGGATGCCATGATCTTAGTTTTCTGAATGTTCAGTTTTGTTGTTTTTTTTTTTTTAAGCCAACTTTTTCACTCTCCTCTTTCACTTTCATCAAGAGGTTCTTCAGTTCTTCTTCACTTTCTAATTTAGAAAATTAGAGATACCAAGGGAACATGCAATGGGCACAATAAAGGACAGAAATGGTATGAACCTAACAGAAGCAGAAGATATTAAGAAGAGGTGGCAAGAATACACAGAAAAACTATACAAAAAAGATCATCATGACCCAGATAACCACAATGGTGTGATCACTCACCTAGAACCAGACATCCTGGAATGTGAAGTCAAGTGGGCCTTAGTAAGCATTGCTACAAACAACGACCCAGCACAGCCAAAATAAATAAATAAAATAAAGAGTATCTTCCCCCTTAAAACTGCTATGAAAACAGTAATTATTTCCTGAAGTCAGTCCCACACGACTTTTCTGCAGACAGATCCTGGCCCTTTCCAGCCAACGAATCCAGGCCTAAAGCTGACAGGGCTTGAATATATTTGAGGCAGCTCCAGGGAGTGAAATAAGGAGACATAGGAGATTTTTAACATCCTAAGAACTGAAGAGACATTTTCCCCTCAATGTCTAAAAGTCAACACTTCTTTTAAGATGCCAGACACACTGAAAGACCAGGAGTCCCTAGAGAGAGGCTGCCACAGAACCTCCTTCTCACTTTGCTAAGACTACCTAATCCCATCTCTCTAAACGTGATCTAATTGGAGAAAGAGATGCATTTATACTGAAATGACAACAGACAGAATCAAGCAAGGTCAAGAAGGAAATCCTCCATCGCTCAAAGGAAAAGTTTCATAAAAAGAAAGTCAGAGAGATGGACCGATGAATGGATGGACAGGTGATGGATGGAAACATGAATGCATGCAGATGGATGGATGAGTGCGTGGATGATGGATGGAGGCACAGGTGGATATCAGTTCACACAAGTCTCAAAGCCAAGGCTTTATAAACCAGCCTTTAATACCAGAGCTAAAGGTCTTCATGTAGCAAAGCATTAATTTTTCTGCTTAGAGATTACTGTACATGCCTTGCTTTCCTCCCAGATCTCCAAATCACAAAGCCTAACTGTATCGCTGAGATGCTTTGGGCTTTACTGCTATATAGCTCAGGGAGCTCTGCTCAGTGCTCTGTGAGACCTAAACAGGTGGGATGGAGTGGTGGGAGAGAGGCTCAGGAGGAAAGGGATCTCTATATACATATAGCTGATTCACATTTGTTCAGCAAAAACTAACAGCATTGTAAAGCAATTATACTCCAATTAAAAAAAAAAAAGATGCCTTGGGCTTCAATTAACATAACAGCCAGCTAAATGCTGCTTAAACAAAAGGGGCTCATCAACAAATATCACACCCAGGAAACGCTTGAAGCAGGAAGTTTCTGGGGCTGTGAGTGGCTCCAGGCTGTCAGCTGCAATTCTAGGCATCCGTGTATAGTCATAAGGTAGTCATCATAGCTCCAACCATTATTTTCTTATTTGACAACCTCTAAGACAGGAAGGGAGAAGGCAATGGCACCCCACTCCAGTACTCTTGCCTGGAAAATCCCATGGGTGGAGGAGCCTGGTGGGCTGCAGTCCATGGGGTCACTAAGAGTCAGACAGGACTGAGCGACTTCACTTTCACTTTTCATTTTCATGCACTGGAGAAGGAAATGGCAACCCACTCCAGTGTTCTTGCCTGGAGGATCCCAGGGACAGGGGAGCCTGGTGGGCTGCCGTCTATGGGGTCGCACAGAGACGGACACGACTGAAGCAACTTAGCAGCAGTAGCAGTAAGACAGGAAGGGTCGAGAGGAAAAGGAGTTATTTTCTCTTTTACACTGGCCAAAACTAGGTCCCATGCCCACCTCAAGATCAGTCACTGAGGGTGGAAACAGAACTACCTTGGGTCACTCACACTCTGCCCCTTGGGCACACTGTCACTAAAAAAGCCAAGGACGATGGGGGAATGGCTGTGGCATGAATCCCCATCTTCTGCCAGAGCATCTGTTCCCACTCTTCAGTCCCCTGATCCCTCAGATACAAGACCCCCGCCAGTCAGAAACACACTCTGATGATTCCCAAAATGTGCCCTCCAGAGAGATCCCAATAGCCTCACTCCCAGAGAGATCCCAACAGCCTCACTCCCAGAGAGATCCCAATAGCCTCACTCCCAGAAGATCCCAATAGCCTCACTCCCAGAGAGATCCCAACAGCCTCACTCCCAGAGAGATCCCAATAGCCTCACTCCCATAATGGCCAAGGTCTCCACCTGCATCTCCCTAGCCTCTCCCTCAGGGCATCTAGGATTGCAACCGTCAGAACCCCACTAAAACTAGCTCAAGCAAAGAAAGAAGCCTGTTACAAGGAAACAAAGTAACTCACAGAAACCAAGGCCGGCCACTTAGTTTGGCTTCAAGGCAGGACCATCAAGAACCAAGACAGCCATTCCATCTCCGGGTCCACACGACCTCTGAACCCAACCTCTGAACCTGCTCCAGAAACAGTGAGGCCTTCTCTGATTTTCGGTGCACATCGCACAGTCCCTGAGACCACACTGCCTTCTAGACTAGAGTTGTTAGAGGCTAGCTGGCATCACTCGGGGCAAAGTCCAAGTCCCAGAGAAAGAATCAGGTGAAGACATGCCTGGTCCATCAGCAATGGGCAGGCAACTTCATCACATGGTTCAAAGGTGGATGCTATGGATCATTCCTTGGGGCCCCTTTACCAAAAAGTAGGGAATGCATAGACTTTGAATCACCCTAAAGGGGCTATACAAACTCTCTGCAGGAAATTCACCGTTCTCCTAAGACATCAGTTTCCAAGACCCAGCAGGCCAGAAGGATGGGAAGGAAAAAACAGCAGGCATGCCAGTAGGACCACCTGACCCCCTCGTCTCTTGGAGCGCAGCTGGCAGGCAGGGCTGGAGAGGACGGAGGAAGCTGTACAGGTGCTCCCCACCCCTTCCCCCTCCTTGCCCTGCCTCCCGCTGGCTCCCTCCCAAATCCCTTCTCACACTCTCACACCCACCTAGCTACACTCGTCCTCACATTCAGCGCTCCACTCCGGGCTCTTTTCTGCCAAAACGCTTTCCCACACAGGGGTCCCTGCCTTCCAGCTCACTCTCCACGCACATGTCTACCTCAGAAGTGAGCTCAGTCTATTTTAAACTCCTGGAGCTGTCTGCCGTCTGTCTCGTCGGGGGAGGTGCCTTGCGGTCTACTGACAGAAGAGAACCAAATTTGGAAACATGGACACGGAAGTCTGGTTCCGGCCCCACCAAGAGCTCTAGGACCTCGGGACAATCGAGGCACCCTTCCCACGGCTGATAGAGAAACCCCCCCGCCCTTGGTTAGTTCCTGGGGCTGTGAAGAGAATCAGGGGAAATGAACAAAAAAAAAGCTTGGACGGTGAGGTGGCAGTGGACGCCTTGAGTGACTCAAGTGGTCCTTGAGAGCGTGGTCTTCACCAACCCCTGAGCCCTGGCAGGCACTGTTCAGGAATTAACCACTTTCTTTACTTCTCTGACCAGACACTCCTGGCATTGGGGACCAGCCAATGCCAGACTGGGAATCGTCAAGTCCATCCTGGAGCGCTGATGCTTGGAAGTGGTTACCATGGCAATCGGCTCTGCTACTTGCTTTGTGAATGATCCTGAGCCAGTCTTCAACCTCTGGGAACTTCAGATTCCTTCAGGCATGACCAGGCATCTGTTCAGCCACAAGGTATGACCACGAAATTGTCAAGCTGTGTCTCTAACATCAACACTGTAATAGTACTGACCACTAATGTTGCTGCGGGAATTAAGTGGACTTGGGGCTAACCAATAATAACAATGATAAGATTAAATGCCATCTGTGTCTTGGATACAGCACTAAAATCCTTGCATGTATTCAATCATAACAACCCAATGAAGCCCATAATAAGTACTAAATGCTTTTCGTTTGGAGTCATAACAATAAGTTAGAAGGAAGAAATCTAGAAAAGCAGACACTGACAACCAAATTTTAACTTCTTTCCTAGAATCTGCAGACAAGTCATTGAAATGCTCTTCAAAAGAGCAACCCCATAAACTCAGGTAGGGGAAAAGAAAAACAACAGTCCATCTGGAGCACCAGTCCATTCACACAAAGTGCGGCTGCTTCGTGGGCTCATCTCCATCCCCATCACACACTTCCTGCCATCTTTCCTCAGGCTGTTCTCCTCCCCCAGATGCAAGCTTCCACATCTTGAAGACACTGGCTGGCTGGGACGCAGCTGCCTTCCCCTGGAAGCAGAGTTACTAGGAGGCCTGAGAGTCACATGCCTCTACAAATCCCATTTGGACCACAGCAGATGGCAGATGGAAGCATCACAGATGCAAACCGTTACAAAAAGTTTTAGGGGGCTCCCTGGGGGGGAGGCACATTTCACAGGACACTGTCTCCTACCCCCTCACCCGCTCCCTCCTGGATGGTCTCAGGAACCCCCCTAAAGCTCCCCTTTTCTATCTTGCAGAAAGGTCTGCCTCTCATCTCTGAAACCCAGGCACCAGGAGAAAGAGAATTTTCAGCTTCTCCTGAAGCCTTTATCCAAGTATTTTCCCAAAGATCCCTTCCAAAACAAAACTGGCATAATTCATCTTTTATCCAAAAAATATTTATTGAGCATCTGCTATAAGCCAGACATGCTCCTAGGCCCCGAGGCGCCCAAAGTAAACAAGAGGACAGCCTTGGAGTTCGTGTGGGTATGATCATGTCTAAAGTGCAGCATGAACTGAGGGGCTGCTGTATTTCTGCACTGCGAAGGGCTTTCTATAGTCATCTTACTTCACTCCTCACAGCCTCCTCTGGGGTATTTCATTCCTATTCGACAGATGAGATTATGGCCCAAGACGACACAGCTAGGAAGCAGCAGGAACCAGCTCGGAACCCCAGGACTGTCTGGTTCAAAAGCTCACGCTTTTAGCCAGTGTGCTCTGGAGGCCACATCAGCTTCCAATTCCTGCCAACAGTAAGCTCTCCACATAGAAACCTTGAAGTTGTGAACATTCAAAGAGGCTAACATGCCCAGAGACAGGACATAGACAGACAAGAGGAAGACGAAGTAACTTGAGGAATCACAGAGATTCACAACACAGGAAATGGAGAAGGGGTTTTCTTTATTTGAGGCAGCACTGTTCATTTTTGAGACACATGACTGAATATAAAACAGTAGGTGAAGGGTGCAGCAGCCATTCAGAATGCGATCCAGGGCTGCAGCGTCACTAGGACAAGAAAAAAAAGACCTCCTACCCAGACATCGCTGGACCATTTCCTCAAGAGGGTAGACAGAATTGAATCCAGCAAGGAACCAGAACCTGTACCATCAACGTCAGGCATCAGTGAAACTGAAGCTTGCCCTCCATCTCCTATTGCTGGCCATCCTTCATCTCTGCCAGCTTCCACCCCTCTCCCTCCTCCAGTCAGTAACTCTCGTTGCCTCTTCACTGGATGC
Organism: Aepyceros melampus; assembly: GCA_006408695.1. Classification (NCBI taxonomy): domain Eukaryota; kingdom Metazoa; phylum Chordata; class Mammalia; order Artiodactyla; family Bovidae; genus Aepyceros; species Aepyceros melampus. The sequence goes on along the minus strand of SJXQ01009690.1, from coordinate 170,607 downwards.
CAGTTCCTGAACACCAGCTGATGTACTGTCGAGTACCGTGTTGTAAGATTTAAAATGTTTTCTTTGTTCTTTATTATGACTTGTGTGAAACATATTATAAATCTATTATGGTACAGTACTACAAAGCCGATCGTGTTACTTGGGTAGGTAGCCTAACTTTTGGATTTACGAACACACTCTCGGGATGGAACTCATTTGTGTGTAGGGGACTTACTCTACTCTGTCTTCATGCTGGACCCCAGGCTCTGCAACACGGCACTCAAAACCTTCCTATGGCTTTCGACTCTGATGTCCCAAAATGTCTTTCAGCCCCCTGGATTCCCGCCATGAGGAAGGACTCACATTTCCTGAAAACACCCTCATGCCTCCTCTCCCTCCTGCAGCGCCCCTTCACCCACCTGTCCTCCCCAGTTCTCCTCCATTCCCAAACTCCAGCTCCACCCTAACAAAAGATCTCTTTAAACAAAAATTTAATACAAAATTTACCTCCTTAGTTTTGCTTATGAGGAAAGAGCAACTACTCTATTATTCTATTCACATCCAATGCCAGGCCAGAATACTAAATGAAAACCATGTACTGAGGTTATTTTTCCAGTTTAAAATGAAAGTCACCTCCTCCAGGGAGCCCTCCAGCCCCCCAAACAGCAGTGTGTTTTCCAGCCTATATTGTTCACTACTCTCTTTTTCTTCCTGGCCTCTAGTCTTTATCACCATCTCTTTTACACTATGGGCATTTACAAAGTTTTTGAACTGTGGTGCTAGAGAAGACTCTAGAGAGTCCCTTGGACAGCAGGAGATCAAACCAGTCAATCCTAAAGGAAATCAGTCCTGAGTATTCACTGGAAGGACTGATGCTGAAGCTGAAGCTCCATTACTTTGGCCACCTGATACAAAGAGTCAATTCATTGGAAAAGACACTGATGCTGTGCAAGATTGAGGGCAAGAGAAGAAGGGGGTGATAGAGGATGAGACAGTTGGATGGCATCACTGACACAATGGACATGAGTTTGTGCAAACTCTGGAAGCAGTGAAGAACAGGGAAGCCTGGCATGCTGCAGTCCATGGGATCGCAGAGAGTCAGATATGACTTAGCAACTGAACAGCAACAACAAAAAGTTTCTCTGACCCAACAGTGATCACTTCCTTACACAATGCCGAGCTCCATCAATCGGAGGGCCTCCCACAATACACATGCCACTGTGCCTTGCACAAGCTCTTGCTCAATAAATGTTTGCTGAAAAAACTCTGTAAGCACTTTCATTTTCACACATTTCAACAATATTTCCAAAGCCAGGGTCCTCAGCCTGGGGCCTGCTTCTTCTTTCACCAGAGTCGACATGAGCTCTTGGGGAAAGCTCATCACACTCCATGACAGCAATTACCACTGACAGGCAACAGGTCCCAAATCTCTGTCCTGAGCCCAGATCCAGCCCAAAGCCCCAGGTCTGAGGATCACATTCCAGCCAGTCTGTGCCATTTGGACATCAATTAGGCACCTACCACGGGAACTCTGAGTTCCCTCAAAACATGTTACTCTGCCTATGGGTCCCATCTCTGTGAACTGCACTACCAACCCACCCTGTACCAAGCTGGAAGCCTGGGAGCCACCCCTGACTCCTCCCTCTCCCACGCTCCTCCCACTCCCCTGCCAATCACCAAGGTCTCTCAACCACATTCCCTAAACATCCCTCCAAGGCTCCTTCCACCTCACCTTCCCGACTGCAATCCAGGCATCAAGTCCAGCCTGGATCACTATACCCGCCTCCCCACCAAGCCCCCTCCTCCAGCCTTGCCACCAGGAAATTCACTTTTCACTGCAGCCAGAGTGGTTCTAACAGGCAAATCCAATCATGTAACGCTTTATTTAAAAAAGACTTCTGCACCCTCAGAATAGCATCTACGATTGTTAATGGGACATATGAGCTGTTTATGAGCAGGCTCCTGCCTCCCTCTTTCCCGAGCAGATCCCCCACCTAATTAATAGACAAGGACAGATGCTGTGTGCCAGTCGAGACAAACTGACTTTGGTTCCTGAACCTATCTGTGGCCCTGCATTCGCTGTCCCCCCTGCTGAGAACCCCTTCTCCTTCTCTTCACACCCTCCTGCTTTACTGAGTTAAACCTGTCACCCTGAAAGCTAGGCTTGAATGTCACTTAGCCCTGGAAGTTCCCTGAGGGCTTTACTTAGATGCCCCAACTCTGTTCACCTCAGGATCCCACACTTAGAGGGGCCACAGCAAGGAGGCCCTGCATGAGTGCCTGCCTCTTCATGGGTCTGTACTCTCTACCAGACAATACTTTCATCATCGCAGGGACCTACCATTGTGATCACTGTTGGACAACGCCCCCCACCCCCACCACCCGACACAGCAGGGATCAATTAACACTTCAATGGATAAATAAATCACAATAAATAATTGTACATTGAGGCCTCTGAGAAAATTCTTGATTTAAATAATCTTGCTGGGCAAGATTATTCTGAAGATATTCTGAAGCCTGGAAGCTGTCTGGCAGACTGAGATCTTTGCTTCGGGTTTTTAAGAAATCTCCTTGTTTGGAAGAGGGACAGGACGATCTCCAGCAGCTGGGGTTTAGCATCACAGGGCTGACAAGACAGTGTCGAGGATGGAGTCCCTGGCGCTCTGCTAGAAATTGCAGGAATACAAGCTTTCTTTCCAACTGTAAGAACACACACACTGTGGGACTTCCCTGGTGGTCCAGTGGCTAAAACTCTGCTCTCCCAAAGAAGGCGGCCCAGGTTCAATCCCTGGTCAGGCAACTAGATCCCACATGCGGCAACTAAGAGTTTGTATGCATGTGTCTCAACGAAGACCTGCATAGCCAAATAAATAAACAATTAAAAAAAGAAAACAGAGAGAACACACACATCATGGTTAACTAGGGAGAGTCAAAGTGTGACTAGGACGGGAGGGGACATCCACGGCCAAGATGCATCATGGCCAGCCAGGCCTGAGGGCATCCCAGAGGGGTGTCCTACAGAACAAAAAGGGAGAAGGATGCCTCTTTCTGGGTAGTGATGCACTGAGACGTTCCCAGAGTAAAGAGCAGGAATCCCTATGGAAGACACCCCTGGCAGAGATTCTATAACGAGAAATAGCTCCAAAAAGGATGATTGCTCTGTGTTCCTATTTAGGGCACTTTCTGTCTCCTTTGCCTTCCCCCCATCTCTCAGCATGCTTCTGGGAGCCATGTTCCATTCTCCCTGCATTAAGGGCTCAGGATTTGAGGTAAATTACAAAGTGGCTAAATAAATGTACCCAAAATGTGCTCATGGTCAGATGCTGCCCTAGAAGCCTCTGTCTAACAGAATGCAAAAAGGCTCAAGGAAATAGCCAATCCCAACAGCCTGCTAAAGAGTTTTACCCAGATCCAGAACAAAGCTACATGGGGTCTACTCGCTAAATGAGCAAATGATGTGCAACTAGGTGGGCCTAGAGAGGCTTCAGATTTTAAAATCAGGATCCAGAGCTGACATGGGCTGTTAGGAAAACAAAACAAAGATGACTATTAGACTCTTGTGCTCAGTCTTAAAAAGTTAATTATATATGTCAATAGAAGAAACAGAAATGGTTAGCACGAGGAACACAGAAACAGAAGTTCAGTTGGCTAGTGGACACTAGGGCAAAAGCTCTGACTACCCTTCCTTCCAAGCACGGAGCAGTATGGTGCCTGCCCACCTGCTTTGAAGGTAGGTATGGCCATGTGACTTGCTTCAGCTGATGATATGTGTTTGGCAGTGATGGGTACAGCCAGCGAGAACTTCAAGAACCACTACAAGATGTCCTTTCTTAATGATTATGTAAGCATACTTCAACTTAGAGGGTCTGTTGGCCAGGCCCTTTTGTGACCACAGTGGGCAATCTCTCCCCTCCCATCCTAGCTAAACCATGCTAATAGTCGTTGGGACTAGAAAGAATGCCAGGGACTATGGTGATGCCAACATCAGCTCAGTATCAGAAAACTCTCTGATGACTTGTGCAAAAACACTACTTTGAGAGCATAAGTTAGTAACTCAAGATTGTATGGTCACCATGATACACTGTGAAGCATTAGATGGTATAGTGAGTACTTACTTAACCTTCTTTTAAAGATATACCTATTTGAATGCAGAGTTCCAAAGAATAGCAAGGGAAGATAAGAAAGCCTTCCTCAGTGATCAGTGCAAAGAAATAGAGGAAAATAACAGAATGGGAAGAACTAGAGATCTTTTCAAGAAAATTAGAGATACCAAGGGAACATTTCATGCAAAGATGGGCTCAATAAAGGATAGAAATGGTATGGATCTAACAGAAGAAGATTTTAAGAAGAGGTGGCAAGAATACACAGAAGAACTATACAAAAAAGATCTTCATGACCCAGATGATCATGATGGTATGATCACTCACTTAAGAGCCAGACATCCTGGAATGTGAAGTTAAGTGGGCCTTAGGAAGCATCACTATGACCAAAGCTAGTGGAGGTGATGGAATTCCAGTGGAGCTATTTCAAATCCTAAAAGATGATGCTGTGAAAGTCCTGCACTCTATATGCCAACAAATTTGGAAAACTCAACAGTGGCCACAGGACTGGAAAAAGTCAGTTTTCATTCCGATCCCAAAGAAAGGCAATGAATGCTCAAACTACCATACAATTTCACTGATCTAACATGCTAGTAAAGTGATGCTCAAAATTCTCCAAGCCAGGCTTCAGCAATATGTGAACTGCAAACTACCAAGATGTTCAAGCTGGTTTTAGAAAAGGCAGAGGAACCAGAGATCAAATTGCCAACATCCACTGGATCATGGAAAAAGCAAGAGAGTTCCAGAAAAACATCTATTTCTGCTTCATTGACTATGCCAAAGCCTTTGACTGTGTGGATACAAAAAACTGTGGAAAATTCTTCAAGAAATGGGAATACCAGACCACTTGACCTGCCTCTTGAGAAATCTGTATGCAGATCAGGAAGCAACAGTTAGAACTGGACATGGAACAACAGACTGGTTTCAAATAGGAAAAGGAGTACGTCAAGGCTGTATATTGTCACCTTGCTTATTTAACGTATATGCAGAGTACATCATGAGAAACACTGGGCTGGATGAAGCACAAGCTGGAATCAAGATTGCCAGGAGAAATGTCAATAACCTCAGATATGTAGATGACACCACCCTTATGGCAGAAAGTAAAGAGGAACTAAAGAGCCTCTTGATGAAAGTGAAAGAGGAGAGTGAAAAAGTTGACTCAAAGCTCAACATTCAAAAAACTAAGATCATGGCATCTGGTCTCATCACTTCATGGCAAACAGATGGGGAAACAATGGAAACAGTGACAGACTTTATATTAGGGGGCTCCAAAATCACTGCAGATGGTGACTGCAGCCATGAAATTAAAAGATGCTTGCTCCTTGGAAGAAAAGCTATGACCAACCTAGACAGTATATTAAGAAGCAGAAACATTACTTTGTCGACAAAGGTCCATCTGGTCAAAGCTATGATTTTTCCAGTAATCATGAATGGATGTGAAAGTTGGACCATAAAGAAAGCTGAGTGCTGAAGAATTGATGCTTTTGAACTGTGGTGTTGGAGAAGACTCTTGAGAGTCCCTTGGGATGAAATGAGATCAAAGCAGTCAATCCTAAAGGAAATCAGCCCTGGATATTCATTGGAACGACTGATGCTGAAGCTGAAACTCCAATACTTTGGCCAACTGATGTGAAATACTGACTCATTACAAAAGACCCTGATGCTGGGAAAGATTGAAAGTGGGAGGAGAAGGGGACAACAGAGGATGAGATGGTTGGATGGCAGATGGCATCAACCAACTCAATGGAGATGAGTTTGGGTCAACTCCGGGAGTTGGTGATGGACAGGGAGGCCTGGCGTGCTGCAGTCCATGGGGTTGCAAGAGTCAGACATGACTGATTGACTGGACTAAACTGAAAGATGAAATGAGAGGAACCGTGTCCTGATAACATAATGAGTCCCTGAATCAAACTATACCTGAAGGCAGATACCCTTAGATTTCTCAGTTACATAAAGCAATGAATTTCCTCCTGAATTAAGTCAGTCACCTGATATGCCTTTCAATAAGGCATCTACTCTGCAGCTCAACACAAGTCCAATCATCACGTTTTATATCCAACCCACTTCACTCATTTATGCTTCCTGCCTGACTTCTGTAGGATCTGAGTTCAATCCTTTTACATTTACATAAGTGTTCACATATAAATATGAACATGTCATTTCAATCATCCAAAGTGTTTTCTGCCAATTGAACTTCAGTGTTTTCACAATCTTACTTAGTGTTCCATTGTACCACAACACTCAGTGTAACACACAAACATCTCAGTGTAATTAACCATGAACTATCATGGCCGCAACCCTTTGCCCTGCCTGTCCTGCCCTCTTCCTAAGCCTTTGCTGGCTAGGAACCTGCAAGAGTTGAGCCTGCAAGAGTCAACTCAAATGCCTTCTTCTCATGAAGCCCACTCTGATGCCCGTCCAAGAATGATGACTCAGAATTAAGGTTCATTCCCCAGCATTCTTGTCACCTGAGAGCATATCACATCTTAGCCCCTATTTCTTTCTACTATGCGTTTTGTAGGAACCAGGCTGTCTCTTCATGAGACCAGTAGATTTCCAAGGGCCAAGACCAAGTCTCTAGCACCTTCTTAATAACATAATCCCTCACTAGGTGCCAGTATTTTACTCGCCTTTTCTTGTTTAAACCCCACCACGACCCCTATGAGGTAGAGCCTATTAATGTTCCCATTTGACAGATGAAGAAACTGAGGCCTAGAAAGACTCAAACTCTGCCAACTTCAAATTGGCACTTGGCATGGGTGCTTGCCATCTATCTCTACAAGGATTAAATCATGTGCTGCTGCAGCTGACCTTCAACACTCCCCTGAAGAAGTTCAGGGTGGAAACAGAAAAAAGGCACTCTATGCTCTGGGAAAACTGGCAAGACAGGTCCTCAGATAGATGTTCTCAAGAGCTGATTTTATGAGCCCAATTCTTGTATCTCCTCATATGTAGTAGAGCACTAAAATCCTTCACGGTGACAACCATTTCTTGTGACAAGCAGAAGCTTCATGAGACCAGCAGAAACCTTCTGCAAAAAATATGTGCTTGATTGCATGTACTTCCCCTTCACCAAAATCACATATATCCCATCTTTTCCCGCTACCTCTTTGGAACAGTTTCGCAGAGCTATTCGACATGCTGTCTCCTAGGCTGCAGTCCCCATATTGCCCCAAAGAAAACTTAACTCTCATGCTGTGCATCACTTTTAAGTCTACAAGTCCAAGAGCAGTTTTCTTAATCAGCATTCCACCAGGGCACATTGCCTACATGACCCTGTACTTAGAAGGCAGTGGAATCTGTTGGGTGAACGAGCATTTCCACGCAATTCTGCAGGACTCTTGAAGGATTGCCTTTCCCCTCTTCCATCCTCTTTCCCCGAACTCTGCTTCAAGCCCTCGGGGGACTGCAATGGGCTGTCTCACCCACTCTCCTCCCTAAGAGCCTGCAGAGAACACCACTCTCTGCTCCCACACGCCGCCTGAAAGCAGAGCTGGGTAACCTTCCTTCATCACACAAGCCTTTCCAGCAGCTCTGCTTCCCTCTGAAATTACATTAAATTGTTCCATTAGTGTCAAAAAAAAAAAAAGGAAGATACATGATACTTTTATGAACTTCCTTTTTTAAAAAAGTTATCTTCAGAACTGTGCTCGTGCTGACTGCTTCCAGAAAGTTGGAGGTTATTTGGGGGCAGAAATTATTTGCAGAAAAACCACAACATCGGTCTAAACGCCAGAGTTTACTCCAGTTGACTTGCTTGAATCAATACAGATGTGATAATGCAAAGTCATGGAAATTGACTTGAACAGACATTTCTCCGAAGATGATACACAAATAGCCAATAAGCACATGAGAAGATATTCAACTCACTCACGCATGCATACTAAGTTGCTTCAGTCGTGTCCAACTTTGCAACCCTAAGGACTATAGCCTGCCGGGCTCCTCTGTCCATGGGATTCTCCAGGCAAGAATACTGCAGTGCATTGCCACGCCCTCCTTCAGGGGATCTTCCCAACCCAAGGATTGAACCCGTGTCTCTTATGTCTCCTGCATTGGCAGGCAGGTTCTTTACCATTAATGGCACCTGTGAAGCCCCCTCAACATCCCTTATCAATAGGGAAATGCAAATCAAAACCACAATGAGATACCACCTCACATCCATTAAAATGGCTACTATCAACAACAGAAAAAGAAGGACTTCCCTGGTGGTCCAGTGGTTAATACCCTACAAAGGACACGTGTTCAATCCTTGGTCAGGGTACTAAGATCCCACATGCCACATGATATGGAAAAAAAAAAAAAAAAAAAAAACAAGTGTTGGTGAGGATGTGGAGAAACTGAAACCTTTAGACACTATTGATGAGAATGCAAAATAGTCTGGCCACTACGGAAAACAGTACTGAGATTCCTTTAAAAAATTAAAAATAGATTTACCATATGATCCAGCAATTCCACTTCTGAGTATATAGCCAAAAGACAAAAAGCACAGCTTGAAGAGATATTTGTCCACCCGTATTCATAGCAGCATTCTGAATAGAACAGCCAAAAGTTTTCAGAAGCAATCCAACTGTCCAAAAGTGAATGAAATGGCTAAACAAATTGTGGTGTACATATACAATAGAATATTACACAACTTTTTAAAAAAGTAAATTCTGACACCTGCTCCAATATGCATGAACCTCGAAGACACTGTGCTAAGTAAAATATACCAGTCACAAAAATACAATTCCTTATCTAAGGAACCTGGAGACAGAAGGTAGACTAGTGGTTGCCAGGGACTGGGGGTAGGGAGGAAGGAAGAATAAAGACTTCTTGCTTAATGGGGATAGTTTCAGTTTTGCTAGATGAGAAGAGTCCTCTGCACTTAGAAACAGTTAAGACGGTAAATTTATGTTGTGGGTATTTTACCGCAATTTTTAAAAATCATGGAAATCAATAAGTACTCTCTCTTTATGGTAAAAAAAAAAAAGTTTCAAGCCGGTAAGGGCTTCAAAAGTGCTTCAGTGATGCCCTGTGGGGGTATGGGAGTTTGGGTTTATGTTGGGGGTGAGAGGTTGGAGACAAGTCGTCAGGAGCAAATTGCTATTCTCAGTGAGCCACGATCCCAAATATTAAACAAAGACCATGAGGCTCAGAAATATCGCGGGAGTCTCTACAGCTCCCCACCCACAGCACGTGGTGGAGGAGAGATGCTGAGGGGAAGAGGCACAGAGGAGAAACATCCTGGGGGCTTTGAGCTGCAGAGGTGGGGGGCAGGCGATAGCTTAAAAGAGACTGATGTGGGGAAGCGCAAAGATGAAGCTGTTGCCCTCTATCTCTGCTCCTTCTCTCTCCCCCCCGGCCACTTCCGAGTATCTAAGCTGACAAAGTCAATTCCCAGAGGTCTAAAATTTCTCTTCTCCTTTAGTCAAAGACTCAAATAGTGAAAAGAGAAACGCCCAAACTCTTGCAAAACCCATCTCAGAGCGCAATACCGGACAAATATAGACCATTCCTCTCTGCAAAGAACCAACCAGGGACAGGAAAGCCCCTTCGCCCCTGAGTGCATCTTCATTCATTCAAAAGTATATTTATTATCTCCAATTAAAAATCAGAAATGTGGAGAAGGCAATGGCAACCCACTCCATTACTCTTGCCTGGAAAATCCCATGGGTGGAGGAGCCGGGTAGGCTACAGTCCATGGGGTTGCAAAGAGTCAGACATGACTGAGCAACTTCACTTTCACTTTTCACTTTCATGCATTGGAGAAGGAAATGGCAACCCACTCCAGTGTTCTTGCCTGGAGAATTCAAGGGACGGGGGAGCCTGGTGGGCTGCCGTCTATGGGGTTGCACAGAGTTGGACACGACTGAAGCGACTCAGCAGCAGCAGCAGCAGTCTTAAGTTGACTCTTTCACTCTACTCCTTCACCTCATCAAGAGGCTCATTAGGACAGAGTGCTCAGGGCTGGTGCACTCACACGACCCAGAGGGATGGGATGGGGAAGGAGGTGGGAGAGGGATTCAGGATGGGGAACACATGTAAACCCATGGCTGATTCATGTCAATGTATGGCAAAAAACACTACAATATTGTATAGTAATTAGACTCCAATTAAAATAAATAAATTTAATTTTAAAAAAAGAAAAAAAAAATCAGAAATGATCTCTGTCCAAAAGAGAAAATAAACAAGAATCAGTCATTTTTTGTCTGGTAAAAATTAACAATTATAAAGCCAAAACATATAGAAAATGCTATGAATGAAACAAATTTGTCACACTGATGAAGACTAAGGGCAGGAGAGGAGTCCTTCTATGCCAGACCTGCTAGGTGCATACTCAATGTGTATCCCCTTTCCTTCCTACTAACAGAACCCTGATAGCATTCAGTGTGCCAAGATAGAAATATTCTAACCTGTTCGCCCTGCAGTCTTGGCCAATAAAGATAGAGACGGATTCCCTGGAAAGGGTATAATTATCCCTTCTCCAGTAAAAAAGACAAAAAGTCTTGCAAGAAAAAGGATGTAGGCCATTCCATATTCTACATGCCTGGAATGTACATTACATTGTAGGAGGTTCTGCAGCCATTTTGTCACCATGTGACAGAAAACAACCTGCTAAGGCTGATGGAGCAGGAAGAACAAAGGAACCCGAGTCCTTAAAGATATCATTTATCTGCTACACAAGTTTTGGTTTGTCTAAATTCTTACCTACCTTTTTTTTTTCTTTTTGTTTGATCCTATTTTCTTATTACCACAATGCTGATATGTTGTTTTGTTTAATAAAAAAATTAATATAGAAATATATTCAGTGGATAATACAGTTACATGACTATCTCAAAATACATAAATTTAAACAACAAAATGAATGCTTTGCCTTCAAAATATTCACCTTAGAAGATTTAATAAAGAAAACTGGGTCTACATGAAATTCCTAAAGAGGTATACCAGAAACTTTTCAAGCAATGACAGGTGCACTAGAATTAGTGAGTAGCCAAATTATGTTCAAATAGAATCACACAGATCTTTAACCATAAAAAGTGTTAAGGCTATAAACTTCTCTCTAAGCATAGCACTAGAAGTTTTTTTATATAGCACTCTATTTTTCTTCATTGACAGCCTCTCGGCAATTATAGTTTTGAGTCTGATGTAATTCAATAGCTATTTAAGAAAGCAATTTTTAATTGTTTAATAATTGTTTCATTGGATATTTGTTTCATTCCAACCCTCACAAAACAGGTAGCATTATAAACAATGAGCCTTTATTCTTGACTCGATTCCACTCAATAATGAAAGCTTGGTCATGTGGAATTGACTGAAATTCAGGGGGAACATAATAGAGCAAATCTCTCCTGGTGGACCTAGACTGATTCATCAATGACAGACCATTACTTCCTGGGTGTTCCCATAGAAACCCTCTCCGTTTCTCATCAGCACCATCCTGGTTTCCCCTCCATCCTTGTGGGCTCCGTCCCACCCCTCCAAGTGTGGGAAACGCCCCATTCCCGAGTCAAATTGCCCCTCGTGTTTAGAGAGTCACAAGATTCATTTACTTACACAAAATGATCCCCACTCTCTCTAGGAGGTCTTCACTGTCCTTGCTGACAAATCCCATTCAGTAAGATCCCCCATATTTCCCTCTGATCACACTAACTTGAAGTGTTTCCTCAACCAATTCAAAGCATTCTGGCCTACAGACTTAAGACCACCAGGAAAGATGAAGTCCAACACGAAATGCTTTGACTAGTCCATCACATGCCTTCAACTGGGAGGCAAGTGGATTTCTAAAGCAGACACACAGTTCTTTCTCACTCTGAATCAGCTTTATGAGATCACTTACCTTCTGACACCCTTCAACCTCTTGCCAGAAAGTGTAAGAAACATCTGATCCTCTCACTGGGCCTCTGCTGAAACCTTTTCTCAACCAAGTATAAATGAAGGTCACTGCCTCTGTTTTAAATGTGGTCCATCTGGAGAAGGCAGATAAGACACAAATGGCCTTTTGCCAGTGACCGCCACCTGGCATGTGGCTCAACCAGCTCTGCTCTTTGTCTTTGTCACTCAGATCCATCCAGGCCAATCCCATTCATAATCTGGACCTGCGGGCCCTCCTAATCTCTGAACGGGCATCCTTCCTTTAGCTGCCCCTGGCCAGGCCATATGGACAAGGAGCTTGGACAAAACCACAGGAAAGGTTTCTCTGAGTCAATACAGGACAATTTAAAAAATCTACCCAGCGGCATTCATTCCATGCACCACAATGCAGTCATAAAATAGAATAAGGACATTCTTTATGTAATGATACAGAACAAACTCCAAGGTATATTAAGTTTAAAAAGCAAGGTAAGCTAACACTTGAATGTGCGTGTTTTGGGGAGAGAAAACAAATGTATACGATTTGCATGTATATTCTGGGGCTACTTCCAGAAGTATTCACAAGAGATGGGTAATACTGGTTGCTATAGGGAGCAAACCTGAGTGGCCAAGGACCCAGGTTAGGAGAGAGGCTTTTCAAGGTAAACTCTGTTGTGCCTTTTCAATTTTTAACCCATGAGTGTATATTACTATTTGAAATTTGATTTAATTTAAACTTTCTCGAAGAGATTCCAGTACAGCCATATCAGAGGAGACAATGATGCCTGATAAAAGATGCCACTGATCTTTGTTTTCTTGTCTTGGAAAGATGTTCACATTACATTAATTGCAGGGAATGAAAAGCAGATTTCAGAATAACGTGTTTTAATTTTGGTTTCTAATTTTAATTTAAAATGCTTATTTTAAGTATTAATTAAAATCTGCAAAAATATAAACCAAAATGTTAATAATTGGTTTTTTTCTTGAGTAGTGGAATTATGGCTGGTTTTTATTTTCTCCTCTTGGTATCTCTTCATTTTCTAATTGAGAAGTTTTTAAATATTTTTAAATTTTTAAAAATGAAGCACCCATATTTATGTTTTTGTCCTAGGCAAAGGACTCTTTTCTAGGCAAGGCAGGGGTTCCACACTACAGGACCTCACAGTGAAGACCTTATTTGGAGGGAAGGGAGAAGGGTCGCCAGGAAACAGCCCCTTGGCCAGAAGCAGAGTGAAGGAGGCAGGATTTTTAATGGCAGAGCCGTAAACCTCAGCATAAAATAAGCAGCCTGGCTCTCATTTCAGCCATGTAAACAGTAATGTGTATTCATTAAAACTGCATTAGTCTAAGGAGTCCCCAGAGATTGGGGCTAACAGGCTGGAGGTGGGGAAAGAGGCTGCCAACTGCACCTGCTGTTTCCTAAGGCAAGGCAAACACTCAAAAACAGCCAGAGCAGGGCCACCCAGAGGGGCAGCATGGCTCTCATCAGATCTGTGAAAGGTAAATAAGGATTGAGAAAAAGGAAGCAACCAGGACCCTTGGCCCCAACCTTTCCTGTTAAATGGTTGCCAAGGAAAAAAAGTAGGCCTAGTGGACATCCCTGCTCAGCTGGACCCGATCACAAAGACAGCATCACAGGCAGGCTCCCCTTGTCCACCTGGAGGCCAGGAATCACCTGAATGAATGAAATCGGCCTGGCAGAAGAGCTTCGGCCAGCATGTGTTGAGGCTCACTGTTCGAAGAGCTGTACTCACCTTAACTCATTCAAGCCACCCAAAGTGCCCACCCTGTGAGGTGGGTACTATTACCATCCCATTTATGGGTAAAGAAAATGAAGCATAAAGTTAAACGGTCTGCCCAAGGATACCCAGCTATGTGGCAGTGTCCAGACTTGGAAGCAAATCTCAGTCCCTAGACCACAATCTAGGTCACAACACCATTCTGTTTCTTCCAAATCTTGCCAAGCAACCAACTTAAACCAAAGCTTTATGATGATGAGCCAGGACCGTGGGCCAAGGATCTTCTGGGCAGCTAATGAGATTGCAACCACAATGATCAAATCCACAAATGTCAATAGTGGGCTGCATGTGCCTCATTGTACAGATTAAGTAACTGAGACTTAAGGAGTTGGGCACATTTGCACGTACTGGGGAGCATTCTAAGCTCTTAACAGGAATGGAGGGTGGGTCAAACTCTGCCCTCAGGAAGGTGGCACAGCAGGGAAGAACTTAGACTAAGGCAACAGCCCCCAGCTATAGGGAGCAAAGTTTCCTTCTCATTCCTGGTGCTCAGAGTCAAAAATCACCTGAGCAGGAATTCTGAGAATGAGCTAAGAGGTTCCAATAGATGTTTCAATACCCCTCCCCCCCACAACCAAAGAGCCAGAAAAATCAAGAAAGCTTCCTTCCCCAGAAATGGAACTGACCAGCAGCTCCACGCTTCCCCTCCCTCCCCTAAGATATCTCCATCTGGAGTTTTCAGAGTTACCAAGTCTGATGTTAACTGTTTTTGTCACATCCCGCTCTTCTCCCACACTCCCATGATTTCCCTAGAGGCTAGAAAAGAAGAAGCTGAGGTTCACAGCTCCAGAGCTGCTCCTTCACCCAATAATGAACGCTACTGAGGGCTCAGCTCCAGGGACCCCACGCTGAGTACTCCACAGTATTGCTGCTATAAGATACCATTGCCCTAGTTTCCCGGCCACCAGATCTAAGCTGGGCCAATCAGATTCTTTGAAGGACTTTAGAATGGAGGCTGAGATTCCAGGGGGGTGTCACCTTCCATCTAAGATGCAGAGACGAGGAAAGCTGGAGGTGAGCATGATGAACACAGATGAGGAGAAGTAAAGACAAGTGATGGAGGCCCCTCAAAGTCTTTCAGTTCCCAATTCTCCTTCCAGTCACCAGGTTGACCTTCCTCTTGTACCCAAGCAACGTCCCTGTGTTGTTAATATTTATCTGTTTCTATTTATGTGTTTGTTGGCGGCATTGGGTCTTAGTTGCAGTACACAGGATCTTCCTTACGGCACACAGGCTTCTCTCTAGTTGATGCGGTGGGCTCAGTAGTTGCGGTGCACATGTTTAGTTGCCCCACCTCGGCATGTGGGATCTTAGTATCCCAACTGGGGACAAATCCATGTCCCCTACATTGGAAGGCGGATTCTTAATCACTGGACTACCAGGGAAGTCCTGTCCCTGCTAAATTCCCCTTCCCCTTGTGCTAAATTCCCCTTTCAGTGGTAGCTGACTTGAATTGGTTTCTGTTTCTCGCATCTAAAAACAATTAACTAACCCCTCTCTCCTGGGATGTGAAGACCTCTGGCTGATACACCCAAACAGGTGGAAATAAGTTAATCGAAGGGTAAACCACAAACCCAAAGTAACACAAACAGGCCAAGAGCCAACCCTGTGGCTGGTTCCAGGCTGAGGGGAGGCTCCAAGGAAGGGCAAGTCACCAAGTGTCTATTAAGCACCCACCAAGCAAGGGGAACAATGAACTACTCAAATATAGATGCAGCTGTCAAGAGCTTACAGTGGAGGGAGAAGGTTCACGAATAAAACCATTAGTGAGAAACAAGAGGGAGAGAACACACAGTTGAGGGTTAAACTATAGATTTAAGCAAAAGGTGCATTTTGAGAAGTTTAGTTCTCTGGAGGATAAGCAAGAGTTGGATCGCACCCCAGGTCAGGGCAAGAGGCGGCATCTTTGAGGAAAGAGCACTTCTTAGGGACAATGAGAAAACCAGTTTGGCTTCACTGAGGCTCCAAGGAGTGGAAGGACATAAGGGTGGAGAGACAGGTGGGAAACAGTGTAAGGAGCGGGTCATGTCCAGGTGAATGGACTGCACCCCCCTCTCGGGGCATCTGCCATATTCACATGCCACTTGCAATGTGATTCGTATTTTTCTTTAAATTAACTTACTTTTAAAATTCCATATATATGTATTAATACACGGTATTTGTCTTTCTCTTTCTGACTTACTTTACTCTGTATAACAGGCTCCAGGTTATCCACCTCATTAGAACTGATTCAAATGCATTCCTTTTTATAGCTGAGTAATATTCCATTGTGTTTATGTACCACAACTTCCTTATCCATTCATCTGCCAATGTAAATAAAGTGTTTTTAAGGTGGAAATGGCCTGGAAAAGGTAAACACAGAACATAAATCATATGGCCCAGCAATTCCACTCTTAGGTAAATATCCAAGAGATTGAAAACATAATCACACAAAAGTGGTATGTGAATGTTCATAGTAGTATTAGTTATCATAGCCAAAAGGTGGAAACAACCCCAATGTCCATCCGCTGATGAACAAATAAACAAGATGTGATCAATCTTGATGGAAAACTTTCCAGCCATAAAAAGGAATACTGACACATGCATGAATCTTGAAAACATGAAACTAAGTGAAAGATGTCAGTCACAAAGGACCACCTGTTGTGTGATTCCATTGATATGAAACGTCCCAAACAGATAAAAATCTAGAGACTAGAAACAGATTAGTGGTTGCTAGTGGCTAGAGGAGGGAGAAATAAGGAGGAAGAAATAGGGAGTGACTGCTAATGGATTTGGGTTTCCTATGGGACTGATGAAAATGTTCTGAAATTTAGATAGTGGTAATAACTACACAATACTGTAAATACAAAAACTGCTGAATTTTACATTTTTACATGGTGAAATGGTGAATTTTGTGTTATGTGAGTATTCAAAAATTTTAATAAAATTTAATAATTTTAATAATAATAATTTCTTCAAGGAAATGGAATGAAAAAAACCAGCATCTCTTACCATGACCAGAAGGCAACCACAAACACACACAAAGAAAACAAAATAATGTTAGTTCATTCTGTTTTGACATGATCCCATGAATGCAATTAGTATGCCTATAAGAAGAGACCCTAGAGAGTCTGCCTCCTATCTCTGCCCTCATCAGATGAGGAAACAATGAGAATACAGCTCTGAGACTCAACAAGAACGCCCTCACCATGCTGGCACCTGGGTCTTGGCCCTCCAGCCTCCAGAACTGTAAGCAACAAACTGTTAAACCACCCAGTCTGTGGTTTTCTGTTCAGCAGCCTGAACGGACTGAGGCATTTGTAATGGAGAAATGTGGGGGAAAAAAAAAACTCAAAGAACAGGAGGATTTGGCCCAGCACAATATGGCCTTGGGCACAGCACAAGAGTCTTCACCATGAAAACCTTGTGTCACGGGAAGGTATCTGCTCACATGGACATGGATCGTGAACCACGAAGTGAAAAGGATAAGCGACCTCAGGTTTGCAGTCTGGATCTATTCATCCATCAAATGGGTATTAAGCATCAGCTGGGGACTTCCCTGGAGGTCCAGTGGTTGAAACTCTGTGCTTTCACTGCAGAAGGCAAGAGTTCAGTCCCTGGTTGGGGAACTAAGATCCCTTATGCCCTGCAGTGTGGCAAAATTAAAAAATGCCATGCACCGTTCTAGGCACTGTGCACAAAACAAAACAAAGCTCTGCCTTCAGAGGATATATATTCTAGTGGTGTGAGGTGAGCACTCTAATGACATGTGGGAGGAAAGGGGGTGGTCCCCGGAGGCGGGGGGAGGTGACAATGGGCTGTTCTCCACTGACTCCTTGTTGCACACCTTCCTCCTATGGTTTTCCCATATTGAGTAGCTGAGGGGTGCTTTGAAATAAAAGGAAACCTGACCCCTTAGCAAGGCATCCTGAGCTTGGCTCTCTCTCTCCCATCAGAAGCCGCATTCCATGTTGGAGCCACACCTGGGAGGATGCATGTTGGTGCAACACACTCCACACGGGTGCCTCTGCAAGAGCTGCTCAACTGCCACAGCCGCTGTCTCCACTCTCTCTGCTTGATCCATCGGACTCCATGGGACCTTCAGGTCACTCTTACCCAGCTGCATGGCCACGCGTGTGAGCTCAGTGGCTCAGTCAGTCCGCTCTATGTCTGACTGCAGCCCAACAGGTTCCTCTGTTCATATGGGTTCTCCAGGCAAGAATACTGGATTGGGTTGCCATTTCCTTCTCCAGGGGATCTTCCCAACCCAGGGATCAAACTCACATCTCCTATAGTGGCAGGTGGATTCTTTACCACTGAGCCACCTGGGAGTCCCTACCCACCTGCACTCTCACCCTCCCCCAGTAACAATTGTTCACACTCAGCAGTTGTCAGGAGGACGTCAGGTCCCATTCTAATCGGCTAATCTCAGCAGCCACTGCTCCCCTCGGGTATCTTCCTTCTCCCAGGCTCCAGGGCTTCACCCACCTCTCTTTCCTCTTTCCTCTCATGCCCACACCTGCCTATTTAATATGGAATTTCTCTCCCCACCTACCACCCCGATCTCCCAAACACATGACTCTTTTACTCCTAAAACAATAAACTGACACACCCTCAAGTCACAAAACTTCTGCCACCTCAGGTTTCTGAGTCACTGCTCCTGGATGCCCAGCCAAGTGTGGCCCTTAGACTGGGGGTACACTTGTCAGGGGAAAGGCTCAGGCTGCCCCAAGGGAGTCCCCGGAGATTCTCTGCAAGACCCAGGGGGTGGGGGTGGGGGGCAGGTGGGAACTGTAGTCTCTGGTCTATGAGATAGAACGGCAGCTCCCATCCTGGCTCCTAGCCGTCTGGCACCCTTGAGATTGTGGATGGCGGGATATCAGAACAGGAAAGGGCTTGACTTGTACCTAATCAAGAGTCTGCTCAACCCTGGTCTGATAAAAAAGTAGTTCTCAACTGGAGATGATCTGAGACCCCTGGAGATATTTTGGCTACATCTGGAGACATTTTTGATTGTCATAAGTTGGGGGAAAGGTTAATACCAGTAGGGACAGGTCAGGGATGCTGTTAAACATTCTATAATACACAAGACACCCCCAATACAGATTTATTCAGCCCCAAATGTCAGTAGTGTCAAGGCTGAGAAATCTTGCTCTAGTTAAACCTCTCCCACCACTGGGAACTCACTTTCCCCTCTTGTCCCCTAAGCAACCCCTGCTCCAGCCCACAGAGCTTGTCTGAACCACTGCAGGCTTTGGTTTCATGTCCTCCTTGAGGTCATCAGGGCCTCTGCCTCTACTCAGCTGAAACCTTCTAAAATCCTTGCTGACTCCGGAGGCTCTCAGAAAATGAGTACAAAATCCCTCCTCCACAATTTAATATATGATAAAGGCGGCATTTCAATTCTGTGGGAAGCGATGGATTATTCAATAAATGGTATTGGGACAACTGGCTGGCCATCTGGTAGAGAATAAAGCTAGATCCTCACCTCCCTCCTAAACCAAAATAAATTCCAGATGGATTAAAGATTTAAATGAAAAAAAAAAAACAGTTGAAGTAGTAAAAGAAAACGGGGGAGAGTTGCTCTATAATCTCATTGAGGGGGAGGCCTTTCCAAGCGAGACACAAAATGTAGAATACAGGAAAGGGAAGATACGTAAACTTGACTAGTTGAGAATGTTTCAAAATCTGCAGAGTAAAAAAAATTTCATAATAAACCGACTTTTTTCAAAGTTAGAAAACCGATTTTATAGTCTATACTACGCCATTATATATGAAACATACACCCAGTTAACAGATGTGTTCGTCAATAAATAAAAACCCATTAAAAATTAATAAGAAAGTAAGAGGAGGAAAACTGGCAAAAGACAAGAGGCAGTTCACAGAAAGAGAAGTACAGAGAGTTTTCAAACACAGAAAAGGTTCTCGTAAACAAACAAAGGCAACTGAGGGAGACAGTGAGATGCCAGTTTTCCACCGATCAGGTTGGCAAAATGGAAAACTCTGATACTATTCTGTGCCAGGAAGGATCTAGGGAGGGGCTGTCTGATGCAAGTGCAAACAGACCCACTATGGAAAGAGATTCAGCAGCATCCAACACATCTTATATTTACTGCATTTACTTATTATTTGGTTGCGCCTGGTCCTAGTGGGAGCACACAGGATCCGCGAACCTCGCTGAGGCATGTGGGAGCCCCTAGTTGCAGGCATGCAGGATCTTCCAGCTGTGACATGCAAACTCCTAGTTGCAGCATGTGGGATCCAGTTCCTCGATTAGGGATGGAACCGAGGTCCCCTGCATTATGAGGTCTTAGCCACTGGACCACCAAAGAAGTCCCTCCATCCACCCTTTAAAGCACATACCTCTGCCCAAGTGATCCCAATGCTATATCCATCCTTACATAGTATCCAACCCAAATCCAACGGGTAAATACAGTGAGGAACACTCAGTACCGCATTGTTTATAATAGCAAGAGACTGTCAACCCTGCCAGTGCCGCGTGTCAAGGGACCACGCGTGGGTTGTGTCCAGTCATTCAGGCCTGTCTGGCTCTGTGCGACCCCATGGACTGTAGCCCGCCAGGCTCCTCTGTCCATGGGATTCTCCAGGCATGAATACTGGAGTGGATTGCCATGCCCTCCTCTAGGGGATCTTCTCAAGTCAGGGATGGAATCCAAGTCTCTTACACCTGCACAGGCAGACGGGTTCTTTACCACTATCGCCACCTGGGAAGCCCAGTCAAGGGACCATAGTATTCATCAAAGAGAATACTATGAAAAAACTCTTAAAAATAACCGCGGTAACTCTATCAATCCTATGAGATTGCAGTCCCATGAAGGAAAACAATATGAAATGTTTTTATATTTTCAACCATGTAAAAAAAATGGGTGGGTACATTCACTCCTCCATTCAACCAACATTTATTAAGTAGCTACAACTTGCCAGGTTCTGCTCCAGATGCTGGGGATTCCCCCAGCAGTGAGTCCATCAAAGTCTGTGTGGGTTGCACAAGCTTGGAAAATTACTAGAAAGAAACACAGGAAACTGATAACAAGGGAGGCACTGGGTTGTCAAACTTGGCAAATAAAAAGTTTGTCCTACTTGTATGCACTGCTATATTTAAAATGGATAACCAACAAGGACCTACTGTATAACACATGGAACTCTGGTCAATGTTATGTGACAGTCTGGATGGGAGGCAATTTGGGGGGCAGAATGGATACATGTGTATGGATGGCTGAGTCCTTTGCTGTTGACCTGAAACTATCACAACATTGTTTGTTAATCAGTTCTGTGAAGTGAAAGTGAAATGTTAGGCGCTCAATTGTGACTCTGCAACGCCATGGACTGTAGCCAGCCATGCTCCTCTGTCCATGCAATTCTCCAGGCAAGAATACCAGAGTGGGTTGCCATTCCCTTCTCCAGGGGGATCTTCAAGACCCGGGGACTGAACCGGGTCTCCTGTATTGCAGGCTGATTTATGCTGTGCTTAGTCACTTAGTCATGTCCAACTCTTTGCAACTTCGTGGACTGTAGCCCAGCAGCTCCTCTGTCCATGCGGATTCACCAGGCAAGAATACTTGAGTAGGTGGCCATGCCCTCCTCCAAGGGATCTTCCCAACCCAGGGATTGAACCCAGGTCTCCCACTGCAGGCAGATTCTTTACCATCTGAGCCACCCAGCAAGCCCAAGAATGCTGGAGTGGGCAATCTATCCTTTCTGCAGGGGAACTTCCCAACCCAGAAATCAAACCAGGGTCTCCTGCATTGCAGGCAGATTCTTTACCGGCTGAGCTACCAGAGAAGCCTAAGCAGATTTATATCACAAAACAAAATACAAAGTTTTAAAATTAAATAAATATATTTTTAAATGTTTACCCTATACAATACTAGAGACATACAAAGTCTTTATTCTTTGTTTATTCAAACTTCAGATTTCACTGGGCATCATGCCAACTGGGCAATCTTACTCTGGAAGTGAGGGGAGGGGAATGAGGCAGCCAGGAAAGGAAGTTTTCTTCATGCTAATACATGTGGAAATGCACTGCATTGTTTGGAATGATAAGCAGGCGTGTATATTATTTTATTTTTAAAACTGACAGGAAAGAAGAATAAGAGAAAAGTTCCATGGACAGGAGACTCAACTGTGTATAAGCTGCAAAGTGCATTCCTGGGCAGCCAGGCCCTGGAGTCAGCCTGGCAGGCCCGCAGCTGCATTCCAGGACCAGCTGCTTCTCTAAATGGAAGTGCTCTGCTCTGTCCCAGGCAGCAAGCTAGCAAGCAAGATTCCGAACTGGGCTATTTAAAAAAAACAACAACAACAGGCCCAATGCAAAGAAACAAATGTAGAAAACAGTGGGGAAAGAAACACCAGGCAAGCTAGAAACTAGCCTTTTCGAGAGAACAGGGAGACATGAGATGTCACATTTCTTTAACAGCCTGGCTTTAAGGATCTCTGGGGCCTCTCAGATCATCTCCATCTCTCCTCACCTCTTTCTTAGGGGAGATTTTATCAAAGAGGAAAGGGCCTTTTATATAAAGATTCCCCAACCTTCACATCCCAAACAATTTTGGGTTCTAACCACAAAAATTGATAGCTATGAAATACAAACTATATGTCAGGTACTCTTCTAAGTATTCTAACCAATATTAACTCATTTAATTAACTCAGCAACCCCATGAGACAGATGCTAGTAGCATGCCTCTTGTACACATGTGGAAACGCAGAGGGACTCAGCATCTGATGAGGATCACACAGCTCATAAGCAGAAGATCTGAATCCAGATAATCTGACCCCGGAGCCCACACCCCGGCCCACAGGCCAGGCCTGTCACCAGCACTGGTGGCACATGAGACTGACACCCCTGCAGGCTTTCAGTTTGGGAGCGGATCTGACCCTCCAAAGGAAACAGACAAGCCAGTGGCTGAAGTGCTGAGTTCCAGGACAAATAAGGACTGAAATAAAACATCATTCATTTAGTCAACAAAGACATAACAAGGGCCTAAAATGCACATAATAGCAGTAGTGAAAGTCGCTCAGTCGTGTCTGACTCTTTGCGTCCCCGTGGACTGTAGCCTGCCAGGCTCCTCCATCCATGGGGTTCTCCAGGAAAGAGTACTGGAGTGGGATGCCATTCCCTTCTCCAGGGGATCTTCCCGACTCAGGGGTCGTACCCAGCTCTCCTGCACTGTAGGCAGATTCTTTACCATCTGAGCTAACAGGGAAGCCCTAACATGCACCCGGCATTGCTCTGTGCGGTAGAGGACACAGCTGGAAACACAACAAGCAGATCCTTGACACTGAAGCTTACGGTCCAGTGAATATGTGGGAGGGGTTTTTTTTGGGGGGTGTGGTGAGCGTTCGTTGCTGCCTGTTGGCTTTCTCTAGTTGAGATGAGCAGAAACTATTGTTTGTTGCAGTGCACTGACTTCTCCTTCTCTTGTTGGGGAGCACAGGCTCGAGGCATGCAGGCTTCAGTAACTCCAGAGTATGGGCTCAGTACTTGCAGCACATGGGGTTAGTTGTTCTGTGGCTTGCAGGATCTTCCCGGAGCAGGGATCGAACCTGCGTACCCTGCATTGGCAAGCAGAGGAACTTAACCGCCAGCAGGAGGAACTCTGGAGATTGTGTCAGCAAAGATCTGTCTGAGGAGAGGCCATCTGAGCTGGGGGTGGGGGGTGGGGGAGGTTGAAAGGTGAGACTGCACAGCAAGGGCCCAGCATTTGAAAAATATTCCAGGCAGAGGGACCCACAGGTTTGCAGAGACCCACAGAGGGCTGCAGAAACCTTGGGTGGAAAACAAGTTCAAGTTGATCCCCAGCCCCAGCCCCAAGAACCCTTCCCCTGCCACCTGGGCCCCGAAGCATCTCCTCCTCTCAATCCAAAACCCACGGACCGCACTTTGCTTTTATGCTGATTTCCCCTGCCAGCTACCGACAAGATCTAAGGCAGAAACATCTTAGCCTCTCACGGTCTCGAGGCATGTGCCTGCTGATTAATTCAAGTATGTTTTTTAACTCTCAGAATTAAGGTACTCTGCCTGTTCGCATTCTGACCAAGCTTTGAGTATCTTTGCCGCTGATGGAAGAGGAATGAAGTGGCAGTACCAGCAGGATTGTGTATCTTTCTCCTAAGCAGGAAAACAAAAGTGCTCTTCACCAAGGCCCTCTGAGTAATAGAAAGAGAAAAACAAAACCATATATTAAAGCATATATGTGAACTCTAGAAAAATGGTATGTGCTAAGTCACTTCAGTCGTGTCAGACTCTTTGTGATGCTATGGATTGTAGCCTGCCAGGCTCCTCTGTCCATGGGATTCTTTAGGCAAGAATACTGGAGTTAGTTGCCACGCCCTCCTCAGGAGATCTCCCTGACCTAGGGACTGAACCTGTGTCTCCTATGTCTCTTGCATTGGTAGGCGGGTTCTTTACCACTAGAGAAATGGTATAATTGAACCTATTTTCAGGGCAGAAATAGAGAGACAGACATAAAGACATGGGAACACAGGGAGAGGAAGGAGAGGGTGGGGTGAATTGGGAGATTAGGAATGACATATACACTATCACGTGTGCCATAGCTAGCTAGTGGGAAGCTGCTGTAAAACACAGGGAAATTTTAAATTC
>SJXQ01009690.1:77137-146078 GCA_006408695.1 Aepyceros melampus | reverse complement strand
GGTCCAAGAGGGAGGGAATATATCTACACATAGAGCTGATTCACTTTTGTTGCATAGCAGAAACTAACACAGCACTGTAAAGCAATTATACTCCAATTTTTAAAAATACATGTCAAACTTTGAGTCCAGCTCCTGAGCATCCACATCAAAAGATGACAGCTATTATCATCCTTTTGCAGAAAATAATGGTGGAGAATGAGAGTCTGGAGCCAGACAACTTCGGTTTTCATCCTAGCCAGAAGTGAGCTACAGAGAAGGCAATGGCACTCCCACTCCAGTACTCTCGCCTGGAAACTTCCATGGATGGAGGACCCCGGTAGGCTGCAGTCCATGGGGTCACTAAGAGTAGGTCACGACTGAGTGAATTCACTTCACTTTCTACTTTCATGCACTGGAGAAGGAAATGGCAACCCACTCCAGTGTTCTTGCCTGGAGAATCCCAGCGACGGGGGAGCCTGGTGGGCTGCCATCTATGGGGTCACACAGAGTCGGACATGACTGAAGTGACTTAGCAGCAGCAGCAGCAGAAATGAGCTGCACATGATCTGTCTGCCCAACAGCTCTGCCTCAGTCTCGCCATCTGTAAAATGTGCATCTTTATAAAAGTGCCTACACTTCACAGGACAATGAGTTCCTATAGGGAGAAAGGCTTAGTACAGGGCTTGGTGCTGAGTAAGTACTGTCTTGATTACTAACCTCCACTAATGCCACAACTATTATCAACATTTTGTTGTTGTTATTATTATTAACATTCAAACTGAAGACACTGGTGAATTCACAAAGGATTTCTGATTACTACAAAACAGCAGCAGCAAACGTGCCATAGTCATGCAAGATCAGCATCCGAGGGCACTGAGTGAGGCGTATGCAGGCCCTCTTCTGTACTGACTTGGCAACTTACCTGAGACTCTAGAAGTATTTCACAATAAAAAGTGGTTTGCTTATTTTTTTAAAGGCAGAGGCAACTATTTTCTCACTGCCTCCTCAGATCTTTCCCCTCATCAGCAGAGAAATCCAAGTTGCAGAAAGGACAGAACATCATCCATACAAATAAGAGCCATGCACACCCCCGCCCACTCCACACCAGTCTGTCCTCTACTCTGTAAAGCTGGTTATCAACGGGCTGTGAGTTAAAATCAAGTCTCTCCCCAGGGGTAGAAATGCCAACAGACTCAGAGCTCTATGTGCCATCAAGTTTCTCCTTTTTCAGTGAATATTTATTGAGCACCTACTGTGTACCAGGTACCCCCTCCAGGAGCTGAGAAATACAATGAGCAACACACACACAGCCCAGGTTATCTTTTGGCAGCAGGGACTGGAGCTTAGAGAATGTATGTGCAGACCAGAGTTCTGTGGCCTCCAATGCTGGGAAATGGTTAGTGCAGGGTTTCTTTTGACCCCTTGAACCTTTGGGACTTCAGAGCAGGTGCTGCTACCAGCCCATTCTTACAAGAGAGACTCCGGGGAGGGGGGGTACCCAAGCAAGCTCAGACAACAGTCTGAAGCTTTGGAAACCCAACCAGGCTGGCCCCTGGGAAGGTCCAGCAGAAGCAACCCAACTTCTTTCTCATTTCACTCCTGTTTCACATGCCAAAGAGATGGGCAGAGACGTCTTTAAAATAAGACATCTCTCTCCCACGGCTTCCTCCTCTTCTAATTTCCTCAGCTATCCTTCTCTCTCCCCTTCCGCTGCGAGCTGTTTCCTGCAGATAAAAACACCCCACAACTTCCAGTCTGCATAGCGAGATTGCAGCCAGCAAGCTCTAAATGCCGAAGCTCCCAATCAAGCAGCAGGCGCCCCCGTGGAGTTAACGCTATTTTTTTAAAGCAAAAGAACCCATGCTTTCTACTTACCCTTAGGAGAAAGCCCCCTGGGGAAAGGAGATGGGTGGGATTGATCAGGAAGGACTGGCTGCAGAGACAGGCTCTTGCTGCGCTTAAAGACTATGAGCAATTTGGAAAAATTATATCCAAAACCATCATAAGCTCAGAATGACAGACATAGTTCCTATTTCCAAAGCATCCTTGGGCACTGCATTTTGATTGGGGAAAAATGTTCATCTTCTAGAGTGATCAGTTCCAAATGGGGGAGAGGTAGAGGTGCTGCTTTTAGCTCAGAAACCCCACAGGAAAAGGGACTAGAAGTGGGGCCCACGAAGAATGACGTACAGCACACAGAGTCAGATCCGACTGCCATCAGAACTGTCCAGCCAAGTTTAAAATGCGCATGCCTTTCTGCCCGGCAATTCTGTCTGCAGGCCTTTGGATGAAAGATGTGTTCACACATGTGCATCCACGGTTTGGTACCAGGATATTCACCGGAGCCTTGTTTGTTAGAGCAAAAGACTGGAAAGAGCCCAGTGTCCATCACCAGAAGACATGGAACAACCGCAGAAGGGAAGACGGTGCCGCTGTAAAGAGAATGCGGTGGCTCTATGTGTGCCTGAAGACAGAGCGCTAAGACGCACAGTCAAGTACAAAAAGGCAACAAACAAAAAACAACGTGCAGAAGGCGCTGCTGACGGCATAAAGAAGATCCACGTGTGCAATTTCTCTTTACTGTTGTTGTTCAATCGCTAAGTTGTGTCAGACTCCTATGGACCCCGAAGACTGCAGCACACCAGGCTTCCCTGTCCTTCACTATTTCCCAGAGTTTGCTCAAACTCGTGTCCACTGAGTTGATGATGCCATCCAACCATCTCATCCTCTAGTTGCCCTCTTCTCTTCCTGCCCTCAATCTTTCCCAGTATCAGGTTCTTTTCCAATGAGTCAGCTCTTCCCATCAGGTGGACAAAGAAGTCTCTTTATTTATACATGCAAAACTAGTAACAGTGCTATCCTCTGGAGAAGGAATTTAAGGGCCCGGGGACAGGGCTGGAAGGGAGATTTGTTGCTACTGAATACCTCTGTCATACCTGTAGGATTTCAAACTTTGCATCATATACTGAAAACGAACTATTTTAATGGCTAGTAGATAAGTAAACACCTAGGAAAATAAGGTAAAGGAATTATATCAATTAAGATAAACACTGCAGCAATTATCCTTCAATTAAAAAACAGATACTTTTTTTAAAAAGAAGACCAACACATGCATGCACACACATGCACACAGATGAAATTCCCTAGAAACGGTGATAATTGGTGCCAGTCCCTCTCTGTTGGTTCTACAAAATTGGGTCTTCATAGCGTGAGATCAGGGTTTCTCAACCCTGGCACATTGCCATTTTGGAATCTACAATTCTTTGCTGTGAAACTGTCCTATGCACTGTAACGTGTTGAGCAGTATAACCTGGCCTGTACTTTAATAGATTCCAGCAACAACTCTCCAAGTTATGACAAACCTAATGTCTCCAAACAGGCCTTGGGGACAAATCACCAGAGTTAGATGATGGAGTGCCTTCTTTATTTCCTTCTCTCTCCACACTTAATAACATGCAACAGTTCTTATGGATAAATAACTACAAATGGCAGAAACCAACACAATATTGTAAAGCAATTATGCTCCAATTTAAAAAAAGAAAAAGAATTACAAATGAACAAAAGTCATTCACAAGGGTTTGTTCAAATTTTTACACACACACACACACAGTTTGACACTGGAGCTGTCTGAATGCTCAGAAGGGTACATCTACCATTCTGTTTATACCAGTGAGCTTATATTTGATATCTGTAACCAGGGAAATGGCCCTGGTTCTCAGCAGAGAGATTTAGGGGAAATGTCTTCTTGCAGTGAAAGAAAAGGGAACGGATGTATTGGTCTTACCACCAGATAAGGAATGGAATGTGCTCTTTGCCCTAAGCCGTCTGTTCTTTGATCATTACTACCCCTGACCGCCACAATGCCAACCAAC
The DNA here is from genome assembly GCA_006408695.1 of Aepyceros melampus. Taxonomy (NCBI): domain Eukaryota; kingdom Metazoa; phylum Chordata; class Mammalia; order Artiodactyla; family Bovidae; genus Aepyceros; species Aepyceros melampus. The sequence goes on along the minus strand of SJXQ01009690.1, from coordinate 142,227 downwards.
GTGACAAATGCCAACAGCTACCCCTGAGTTCCACGACACCTGACACCCCCTCCTTCCTCAGAAGCAGATGGAGAAGCAGTTGTTTCCCATGCTTGGCTGCGCTGAGTGGCAGACTTCCACTTCTGCAGAAACGCCAAGAGTGACCCCCAACAAAGAGATCACCCACAGGATGGAGGACAGGTCCTGAGCCCCAGGGAGAACTATCTCTCACTCAACACTATCCGTCGAAGAACAGTAATGAAATGGAGCAGGACCTTATGGGTCTTGTCCCCCGTGTCCTCTGCAGACCTTTATAGAAAAACTTTAGCCAAAGAATATGTTAATCAGAGAAGTGAGAGAGAATGCAGAAACAAAGGACTACATTCAAAAGAGACCAAATAATAAAAATGTAGTCACTATGCATATTCTGTTGCTAAGTCGCTTCAGTCATGTCCGACTCTGTGCTATCCCAGAGACTGCAGCCCACCAGGCTCCCCCATCCCTGGGATTCTCCAGGCAAGAACACTGGAGTGGGCTGCCATTTCCTTCTCCAATGCATGAAAGTGAAAAGAGAAAGTGAAGTTGCTCAGTTGTGTCCAACTCTTAGCAACCCCACGGACTGCAGCCCACAAGCTCCTCTGTCCATGGGATTTTCCAGGTGAGAGTACTGGAGTAGGGTGCCATTGCTTTCTTCGTATGCATATCGAGGAACTTTTAGTTCCTTCTCAAGAGCTATATATTCTGAGCCATGTTCTGTGGGCTGTCTTATAGACACTAAAACCCCCACCAGGTGGAAGAAGTTGACTCCATGATGGCCAGACTGGAGGCATGACATAAGCTGCCACAATTCCAAGCAGTGGCCTTGAGGAAAGGGGACCAAACCAACCATGGAACTGAAGATTAACTGTACTTAATCTTGTCGTCTGACCAAGACGACAATGGTCAGAGGCTTCCCTGGTGGTCCAGGGGCTAAGACTTCAAGCTCCCAATGTGGGAGTCTGAGATTGATCCCTGATTAGGGAACAAGATCCACCTGCCACAACTGAGTCTGCATGCTGTAACCTAAGACCCAATACAGCTGAAAAAATAATTAAAAAAAAAAAAACCAAAGATGACAGTAGTTAGACCACTGATGAGCAATTTCAAGATGACTGTCAGAGCTGACTGTGACGCTTCTACATGGAGCCCCTCCCTCAGTCTATAAAAGTTCTTGCCTACTGATTGTCAGTAGGGTGGGGAATCCAACTTTGGACAGGGGTCCACCTTCCCCCCAACCCCTGTCCCCAGCTGCTGGCCTCCAAACTTAAGCAAACTCTCCTTTCCACCAACCTGACCTCTTTACTGGCTTTCGAGTAGTGAGAAGCCGCACTCCACTTTCAGTTACAGTAACAACTATTGTCTTTGGGGGGCACTTACTATGGTCCAGACAGAGTGCTAAGGACTTCACAGTCGTTACTTCATTAGATCCTCAAGACAACCCAATGAAGTAAGTACGATCATAATCACCCCTACTTTATAGACGACACACATTAAGGCACAAGGAGGTGAAACGGCTTGATCAAGATCACAGAGTGAAAGACTGCATAGTGCCTGGCAGACAGCAGGTCCTCATGAAGTGCTTGTCTTATTATCTTAGTAATGTTGCCACACTCTTCCTGTCTCGGGGCCTTTGCAAAGACCATGCCCTCTGCCTGGGATGCTTTTCTGTCAATCTTCACCGACTGTTTGTTTAAATTTCCCTTTATGAGGACAGACTCCTCTGACCCCCAAATAAGATACATCATCTTGATACATACTCCCACCCATTCTACTCTTCTTATTCACAGCACTTACCATAACAGTAATCATATTGTCTATATAATTATTTTGTCTGTTCACCCTTATTAAACGGTAAGCTTCATAAGGTAGGGACGGGGTCTAATTTGCTCACCATTGGTGAGCACCTAGCACAGTACCTGGCACACAGTAGGCCCTTGATTAAGTACTGCTGTTGCTAAGTCAGTACTAGATGGACATAAAAACGGATGCAAGAAAGGGAGAGAGGGATGGAGGGAGGGAGGGAGGGAGGGAGGTAAGGAGGAAGAGTGAGTGAATAAACAAATGACTGAACTTTAAAGATAAGGGTTGGGAACTCCCTGGTGGTCCAGTGATTAAGACTCTGCACTTCCGCTGCTGAGGGCCTGGGTTCAAGCCCTGGTTGGGGAACTAAGATCTCATAAGCCAGACAATAGAGCCCAACAACAATAAAAATAAAGATAAGCAGGGTCTCAAGAGATGAAGTAATCTACTCCCTCCTTATCTTACAGTTGAAGACAATAAGGTTCATGAAGGTGAGGGTCAAATAAGACAGGATCCAATATTAGGATCTGTTCAGTTGCAGAAAAATCAGTCGGTTTCCAGAACTGGAGAAGGGCTTCTGGGTGACAGCCAGATGCAGCAGCAGCAGGTGCCTAAGAGAACCCTCAACAGGTAATACCTGCATTGGACTAGGGCTCCACCCAATACAATGGGTGCATTTAAATTCACCCCAAGTACCTTTTGCCACACTTATAAAAATCAGTCTGATTATCTCCTCACAAAGTCTAAAAAAGCAAAAAAAAAATTCTTTCACACATCAACAAGCTGTAGTCTTTAGATTCAAAATGCCCTTGCAAACCCACAGGAAACGCTGTTTTGTGTATCATATCACAGCACGAAGTCCCCACTTCCTTCAGGGGGAAGAATGAAGCCATCTGGCAGGAGTTGCTCTCAGCTCTTTCCCGACACCCCCCTCCTGCTCAGGGCTCTGCAGAGCTTGCACATGCCTCCCCCACCCTTGGTCCATCCCACTCCTACAGAACCACGAAGCTTTATCCTCATGGGCCCTCTAGCCTGTTTATACAACTAGATTCTGCACTCTAAAGGGCGCTTTTTTTATACAGTCAACAGCTTGCACCGAGCCCGGCACAAGGGAGGCACTCAATAAATGGTTATTGGATAGATGGATGGATGGGTGTACGGATGGAGACCATTCCATCTAGCTTCCAAATGCCCTCTCCAACCCTACGTTCGGTAACCTACAAGAAATTAGCTGTGCTTCTGTGTATGCCTTTAATTCAAAAGACAACTGGTGAATATAAAAAAGAACTAATTGGAAGCAACATTAGAATAAGGCTATTTCATCTCTCAGGGCCTTCGCACATACAGGTCCTTCTGCCGGGAAGGCCCGTCTTCCCCTCTTCATTCACAGAGCTAATTCTACCTCTTCCTTAAGGTGCCAGCATAAATGTCACCTACACAAGAAGCCCCCTGATTAAACTTCCTACACATATACCCCCCCACATGCTCACTATTCTCTCCTCAAGCCCCTAATCTGTTTCCTTTACAGTTGCTTTTAGCTTTCAGTGTATTTTTCTCTTTACTTCTTTTTTGTCTCGCTCATCCTCTAAGGAGGTCTGATGAAGACACATAGTAGCTCTACACCACACACTTTTTTCCTACAGCACCCAGTCTGGTGTGTGCAGATAGTATGCATTCAATATCTGTTGACTCAATTAATGAGTCAATCAAACTCATCAAGAGGGAATAGGCCCCCTGAAATAAAAGGTGAATAATGAAACGAGTAAATTTTAGGAGTCGCATCTCAAAAAGTCTTCTTGAATCATATGAAATAATGCAAATATTAATAACAACTCATGTGAAATAAAATTGTTGTTTTGTTCAGTTGCCCAATCATATCCAATTCTTTGCGACCCCATGGACGCAGACACCAGGCCTCCCTGTCTCTCTCCATCTCCCGACGTTTGCCCAAGTTCATGTCCATTGCATCAGTGACGCCATCCAGCCATCTCATCCTCTGATGCCCTCTTCTTCTTCTCATTCTTTTATTTCATTGGAATGAAATAAAATACATCCCAATTTTTCCCCAAAATTCAATCTTCAAAAGAAGGAGAGTAGATTGAGAGAGGGAGGAGGTAAAAGCTTTCAAAATCCCTTGTCTTGCAAAAGTGTGAATGAGTTGAATCATTCCATTAAAAGACAAAGATTCATAATTTGGAGGGAAAAAAATCAAAATTCAAATATATATGGTTCACAAGAGACGTGTGGAAAATAAAATGACACAAAATGAAAACAAAGAAATGAGAAAGCTGCCATTAGTAGAAATATTAATATCACACAAAGAAAATTTCAAGCATGAAAATATTACACAGAACAAAGAGGGGTGTTTTATATTCATAAAAAGTACATCAGGGGACTTCCCTGGTGGTCCAGAATCCACCTGCCAATGCAGAGGACATGGGTCCATCCCTGATGTGGGAACTAAGATCCCACGAGCTATGGGGCAACTAAGCTCACGTGCTGCAGCTACTGAGCCTGGACTCTGGAGCCCAACTCGAGAGGCCCACAGGCTGCAGCAGAGTCCACAAGCCACAGTAAAGACCCAGCGCAGCCTCACTCCCCAAAAAAGTACATCGGTAATAAAAAGTATCAGTGGTATCACGTGCCTGGTATTCTGTTAAGCCCTTTATACTCATTACATCATTTAACTTACAAATCCAAAGTTACACTGGCATCATTAGAACAGCCAGGAAGGATTTAAGCTTAGGTCTGTCTAACTTCACAATGAAAACTGAAACTCTGACTCCTACAATATAAAAATAAATTCAAAATTCTAAAGCAAAATTTGTTTTAAAAAAATACAAAGATGGTTTCTTTAAAAAAAAAACACCATCATAATGGAGACTAGCATACAATCCAAACTTTGACAAATCAGTAGACATCATTAAAATTTAATGAGACCAGTTAGCTCAAGAAACTAGAAAGAAGTCATAAAACTGAGAAAAGAGTGAGGAGGAAAATAGGAATTAAAATATCAGGAAACAGAACAGGATAAATTTAAAGTGTGGTTATTTGAGGGGGAAAATAAAACTAACATTTTTGCAAAGCTCATCAAGAAAAAATTCAAAAATCAAAAATAGGAACTTTGCAGTAAAAATGAGAAAAGAGAACTACAGGTGGCAAGGAGATTGTTCAGATCACTACAGAACAATATATATAGCTCCATACTAATAAATTAGAAATTTAATTAAATACTTATTCCTGGGAAAACATAATATATCTGAATGTATATCAATAATGGTCATGGAATAAATTATTAAAATTGTTAAATAAGCAATACTCAAAAGTATTGCTCAGTCGTTCAGTCATTTCTCATGCTTTGCAATCCCATGGACTGTAGTCCACCTACCTCTTCTGTTCATGGAATTTTCCAGGCAAGAATACTGGAGTGGGTTGCTATTTTCTCCACCAAGGGATCTTTCCAACCCAGGAATAGAATCTGCATCTCCTGCATTGGCAGGCAGATTCTTTACCACTCTAGGTGAGGGTATAAATTATCAATACTTACAAACTCTCTGTAAAGCAACCTGGAAACACAAACTTTTTAAATGGTCATACTCTTTGACTCAGAAATTTCAATTTTAGGAACTGTGATGGGTTGACTGCAATAAAGGTCCTGTTTGTTTGTTTGTTTGTTTATCCAGTAGCTTTGTCCATTGGTAATGTCCTCTGAAACTAGCTCAAGGCTTAGCCATGTCACATGCTTTGGTCTATGAGACAGAAGCAAACTCGTCACAAGCACAACCTTGAAAACAGTTTGGGTGTCAAGGACTTCCTGCTACTCTTGCATCTCTGTGGCAGCTGTGTAAACAAGGCTGGTGCGCTGGAAGATGTGATACCAATCATCCAGAGCAACCCACTGCTGACTGGATACAATCCACCAAATGCACACTCGACCCTAACGTACATCTGCTGATTCTAGCACAGACCAAAAGAACTGCCTGGTCCATATTGCAGAACTGCGGAGCTAAATAAATAGCTGCTGCTCTATACCACTAAACTGTGGGATTATTTGTTATGCAGCAAAAGCTAACTAATACATGAATGTATCCTTTGGAAATATTCAGAAGTAGCCACACGTAAAGATAAATATACAAAGATGCTATTTATAACAGTGATTACATAATGTTAAATAATAGGGGCTGCTCAGGTAATTGAATATCTATTCAACAAAAGTCTGGAGCTATAAAACAACTTTTAGAGAACCTGAGGCTACAAAATATTTACAAGATATCACTCAGTGCAAAAGAGGATATAAAATCTATAAACTAATATTATGTTATGAAACTGTTTTTATAAAAAAATGAGAATATACATATTTATATGCATGGAAAAAATACTGGAATGACAAAAAAAATGCTAATCAGTCTCTGAACATGATTTTTTCCTTTCCTCACCCCCCTACACTATTCCTGTTTTTTGCATTGATCCTAAGTCAGAGCTTGTGAATAGTCACTGGGCTGTTCTGGGAGCTGAACTTGGAATACTCTGAGCCCACTGAAGGCCACTGCTGAGAAATCAGATAAGGGGTAATCCAGGCATGGATGTTAGGAAATCCTCCTAGTATAATCCCTATTAAAGCACCCTAAGCATGGTGCTTGTCAGCATAGCTGGGAAAAGGAAAAAGAGCTGAAACAGGCTACCATGTTGCTGGCAAAGGCCTTCACCATGAACAATTTATGGACTCCAAGTCCAGCAAGGTTACTTGGCTTTTTCCTTCTATTCCTCAATTCTCAATCTCTCTTCCAGCCTCTCCCTTCTTCTCCCTGTCATGTGTCCTTCTTACTTTTCCCTTTATTTACTCTTAATTAGGATTTTCTCTGAGTTCCTTTAAGAAAAAGAGGAGGGATTCAGTCAGGAGGGTGGAGGGAACAATCCAAAGAGAAGCACATCCAGGGTCTTAACAAGGCTTCCGCTACTCTCCATCAGACTATCCCCGGAATTCAAGAATAAGCAGCAGTCATTCCAAGTTCACCCTTAGACTAAGTGACCAGTGGAGGCAGATTTCCAATCCTGTTGAAAGGATAATGACTGACCTTCTCCCGTATAATAAGCTGGTTCCATTCGCATGCTACTGTGGAGACAGGACCTGGTCAGATAACAGGCTGAGATCAGACCTGGATAACAGTCTAGTTCTGATGCTAACTTGATATAGAACCATGAATTCGCTTCATCTCTCTGAGCCATCTTTTCCTCCTCTGCAAATCAAGTATGAGAGTTGGACCATAAAGAAGGCTGAGCACTGAAGAATTGATGCCTTCGAATTGTGGTGCTGGAGAAGGCTCTTGAGAGTCCCTCAGACAGCAAGGAGATCCAACCGGTCAATCCTAAAGAAAATCAACTCTGAATATTCACTGGAAGGACTGATGCTGGAGCTGAAGCTCCAGTGCTTTGGCCACCTGATGCAAAGAGCCAACTCACTGGAAAAGACCCTGATGCTGGGAAAGACTGAGGGCAGGAGGAGAAGAGGGGTGACAGAAGTTGAGATGGTTAGATAGCATCACCGACTCAATGGACATGAGTTTAAGCAAACTGTGGGAGATAGTGAAGGACAGGGAAGCCTGATGTGCTACAGTCCACGGGGTCACAGAGTCAGAGACGACTTAGCAACTGAACAACAAACAACATCCCCCTAGACTCTGTTACACTCTGATGAAAACTGATGTTTGTCTTGTTTGCTTAGTGCTATATACCAACAGGTACTCAATATGTATCTCTTGAGCAAAATAAATAAAACTACCTATCTATTCACTCACACAGGACTTTGTATGACGAAGAGAGAAATGAGAATGCAAGGGCTTTGGCTGTATAAGTCACATTACAAAGACAATATATGTTTTAATAATTTTTTTTACTAACATGAAATAGAAATAACATTGTCTTGGAAAGAACATGCTCATCCCTTGAGAAAAGCTCTCGGGCTTTGCAAAACAAAGTTTGAGAATCACTGAAGTAAGAATTAAACCTCATGACCTTAAAACGATTTAATCCACCAAGTCAGCCAACATTGCATCCTGAAGCAACAGAGTTTTGTTTTGTTTTCTTTAACCAGTCATGTTGTCAGCCTCTAAAGTCCAGGACACAAAGCACAGAAGGGCAAAGGGTATGGTATTTCACAACATTCTTACTGAAACAACTGGGGGGAAAAAAGCAAGTTTCCCAACACATCAGTCTACCACCAATTAAAATGTTGCTTGCTGAGACCCTCGCCAAAGGTCTCCTCTCAAGGGCTCCTGATAACAGGTACAACTTTATTGTCGAGACTAAGGGAGTCATGCCACTTAACAGTCATCTGTTTCAGAAAATCTCCCCAGGAGAGGTGGGATCCAGCCATCTCCCAATCTGCACACTCTTGAGACCTGTTGGTGTTACAGCTCTTGAGAGGGTGTGGGCAGCAGGCCTATAGTTTTTCACACATTACCCTAGAAAGGATTCTAACTCCACAAGGAGGTAAGTTGTGGGATGTCAGCCAAGTGAAATACTGACAAATACCATTCTGGTCAGTTCAGTTCAGTTGCTCAGTCGTGTCTGACTCTTTGCGACCCCACGGACTGTAGCACAACAGCCTGCAAAATTTTTGTTTAGTCTTGGGTGAAAACTCCTTCCTGGGTCAGTGTGATGGGCAGACACACAGCATCTTCTTCCACAAACGGCTTCCTTCAGATGCTCATCAACCTCCACAGGTCAATACAGCCCCATGCAACTGAACACTGGATCTAGAGCTGAAATCACCACAACTGACTAGTTTGTCTAATTAAAAACTCCTGCTGCATTTTTGTTGAACTGGGGAGTCTAGGAAAAATAATAATAATAAACCCTGACAAACTCCTGATGTGTGTGTGTGTGTGTGTTGAGTCACTCAGTTGTGCCTGACTCTTTGACATCCCCTGGACTGTAGCCCACCAGGCTCTCCTGTCCACGGAATTTCCAGGAAAGAATACTGGAGCAGGTTGCCATTTCCTACTCCAGGGGCTCTTCCCAACCCAGGGATAGAACACACGTCTCTTGTGTCTCCTGCATTAGCAGGCAGATTCTTTACCACTAGTGCTATCTGGGAACCCCAACAAACTCCTGGAGATATACCCAATATAGGAAACTGGGCAATGTACCTTAGGAAATAGCCAAGAGAACCTCGTGCACATCAGTTATGATTTTTATTGTTTTATATATATATATATATTAGTACATGCATAAAGGGAAAAAAAACTAGAAAAAGATGCATGCCCTACAAATATACACACACACACACATATACACACATACATATATATAATACATACATATACACACACACAAACAATAGCACACATAACCTCACCACTTAACAATAAGCATGTATAAAAACATATAAGAACAACTTATGTTCCTTTGCTTTTTCCCTAAGCATACATATTAAGATAAACATCTTATTTCATAACCTAATTTTTTCCTGCTTAGCCATGTATCATAACCATTTTTCTAAGGAAGGCAATAAGTATTTTTTTTTGTAACAGTGTAACAGTCTATCTCACCCCACTCCAGTACCCTTGCCTGGAAAATCCCATGGACAGAGGAGCCTGGTGGGCTGCAGTCCGTGGGGTCGCGAAGAGTCGGACACAACTGAGCGACTTCACTTTCATTTTTCACTTTCATGCATTGGAGAAGGAAATGGCAACCCACTGCAGTGTTCTTGCCTGGAGAATCCCAGGGACGGGGGAGCCTGGTGGGCTGCCGTCTATGGGGTCGCACAGAGTCGGACACGACTGAAGCGACTTAGCAGCAGCAGCAGCAGCAACAGTCTATCTCATGCCTTAACATTATTTACCTATTGGATAGCTTGGATATTTACAATTATTCTGTCTTACAAATAGCAGCGCACATCTTTAGTATATCTCTCTTTCCTAACGGGCTCTGGGAGTGAAGATAATTTAAGTGAGGAAGTAGAAAAATTATAAAGTTAGGTATGCCTTATGGATGGGCTTCCCAGGTGGTGCTGCTGGTAAAGAACCCACCTGCCAATGCAGGAGACATAAGAGACGTAGGTATCAATCCCTGGGTCAGAAAGATCCTCTGGAGGAAGGAATGGCAACCCACTCCAGCATTCTTACCTGGAGAATCCCATGGACAGAGGAGGCTGATGGGCTACATTCCATAGGGTCACAAAGAGTCTGGCATGACTGAAGCGACTTAGCACGCACACAAACACACACATGAACATACACACGGCTTTGTGGATACTGACATATCCTAAGATGACGGTAGGCACTGGTGTGGGAAGGAAGACTATGAGTCAGATCTCAATGTTTTCCATAAATGAGAGGAGAGGCTGGTGGTTTATAGATGAAAGAGAGGAAGAAGCAAGGGGTCACTGAATAAGAGGCTTAGAGGAGAGTAACTACAAAGAACAAGAGGAAAGCAAACTTCTGACTCCAGAAAAGTTGTTCCTGAGTGGACTGACATCCCAGGAGAAAGTCAGGATCCTCTGCAGGCAGGGGGAAGGGAAAGCATTCAACATAGGCAAGTCCAGACAGTAGAGTCGAGTCCACCAAGGGATCAACAGAACCAGGAACCAGGTATGAAGGAGGCGAGTGATGGCACAGGAACCAGCGCTACCTCTCAGCCCATGACTGAGGATAATTGATACAAAGATGGGAAGTGTGATTGGAGATGACCAGTCTTCGAAGTCTTCAGTGGGACACAGGTCATTTTGCTTCCAGAAATAGTTAAGAGTCTTAGGGAGTATCTCTCCTAGTTTCAAAGAAGTGGCCGAAGATATGCTTAGGCTTACCAAGACCCAAATGCTCTGGGTGACAGCTGTCACAGAGATGGCAGAGGCCCCTACGAGGTTCAGAGCAAGAGAACAGAGCCTAGATCTGGACACGGACAGTCTCAGAGCATTCGGGCAGCTCCTTGCAATAGGCTAAGGGAATTAGGAGGCTTGCAGAGAGACAATGAGATCTGAGGGATTTTTTTTTCTTAATCGGGTAATAAATTGGAAAATGAAAAGTCAGTGTGTTCCTTCTCAAATATTAGTTGCCTCAATGAGGATTTTCAAGGGAGCTGTGGAATGTAGCATTCAGTTGAACTTTCTAAAAGTTAAATAAACCTATTCATTAATTGACATTCATTTAAAGAATACGTATCGAGTGTCTACTATGTGCAACGCTCTGATGCTCGATTCTAAACACTAGAATTAGAGAAGTGAACAAATGACAATACACTGTACACAGATAACAAAGGAATAAACATATAGTAAAATGCCAGCTAGTAATAAGTGCTGCAAAGAAACGGAAAAGGAAATAAAGTAAGATTGTGGTGTTACTTTATACAGACAGATGAGACAAGAGTCAGTGAGGAGAGCTGGGTCATATTGCTGGGTAATACACAACCCCCAAACAAAAGGTTTCTTTTCCTTTCACCCTACATGCTCATGCCAGATTGGCTAGGGGATTTCCTCTATGTCTCTGGGATCAGGTTGATAGAGAGGCCTTAACTCAAGTATCACTCTGGAGAGTCAAGAATCAGCAATTAAATACTCCAGCAGAAAGTGACATACATCACTCTGGAATACAACTCACTGGGCAACTCACTCATACGGCCCAACTTACCCACAAGGGAGCCAGAAAGTGCAATTCTACCAATGGCTTGCAAAGACAAAATCCAGAAACACTTAGTGAAAAGCATGAGTGATCGTGAAAGACAATAGTTAAATGGATGGACAGATGTCATAATAGTCATCGTTAACACACAGCACTGCCTATGAGGCACGCACTGTGGAAAGTGCTTTATACATCTAGACTTCCATAACCCTCACAACAAAACTATGAGCAGGCTCTACTATTACTTTCAACATCAATCCCATTTTACAGCTGGGGAGGCTGAGATAAGGAGAGGTTAAAAAAAACTTATGAGCGATGAGGCTTCCCTCATAGCTCAGCTGATAAAGAATCCACCTGCAAGGCAAGAGACCCCAGCTAGATTTCTGGGTCAGGAAGACCACTGGAGAAGGGGCAGCTACCCACTCCAATATTCTTGGGCTTCCCTTGTGGCTCAGCTGGTCAAGAATCCGCCTTCAATGTGGGAGACGTGGGTTTGATCCCTGGGTTGCGAAGATCTCCTGGAGATGTGAAAGGCTACCCGCTCCAGTATTCTGGCCTGGAGAATTCCATGAACTGTATAGTCCATGGGATCACAAAGAGTCGGACACAACTGAGCACTTTCACTTTCACTTCACGAACAAACTTAACCAAGATCACGTACTTGGGAGTGGCAGAGTTGGGATTCCAACCTAGACTGTATTACTGCAAAGTCTATGCTCTTAAACATTACCCTGTGTTGAATGTGGATAGAGGATGGAAGGATGCATGGATGGATGGATTGATCAATTGATCAATCGATCGACAGGTGGATATATGGATGGATGGATGAGTGCATAGGTGGATGGATGAGTGAGTGTGTGGATGGATAAGTGAGTAGATGAGTGAATAGATAGATGAATGGGTGGATAGGTGGATGAATGGATGGATGAAGGGATAACCAGTCATGTTGACTAGCGATACTAAAGTCAACTAGGAAAAAAGAGCTTGACTCATGCCACCAGCAGAAGGGGACTCACACACCTGCAGGTCTCATTCATTTCACCAGTCTTGGTCATCCAACTGTGTCACCACTTAACATGCTAAACAGCTCCAGCAGTAAAACAAGCTGTCACAGGCTTACAAGCAGAAGGCCAGAGGCCCACACTGCATGCTTGCTACTGAAACCCTTTCCAGCCTTCTTGGAAGCACAAGCCTGCTACCCAGGCCCCACACAGAAATTCCTTCTTGGTAGGTGGGGTGCAGTAACTGCACAGACAAAGACAGGGACGGCTCAGACAGGCTGTGGTTGTGAACAGGCAGACGTGACTAGGACGGTGGAGGAAGGGGGACAAACTGGTGGTTATGGCAAAACCAAGGGTGCCTGAGTCAAGAGCAGTGGGTTTTGAGGATTTCCCCTTCTCTGGCACCAGCACACACTTAAAATGGGAAATACTTAACAGCACCATTGTGCTTGCTAACAACATTCAGCTTCCTGGCTAAAGAGAATACAAAAAGGCAGCAAGGAGGAAAGCCTTGAATGTTCTACCCCCGAAACACAGGCCCTGCTACAGCCCACAAGGGCCCTTTATCTCCCAGGGGAGGAGGGCTTGTCTGCCAACTCAGGAAGCCAGCAGGCCCACCCAAAGAGCTTTTACGGAGCTTCCTCTAGCTGAGCCGAGCTGTGCTTTCCACTGCTCAGCCCAAGTATCTCACCAACTCAACAACTTCAAAAGCTACCCAGATGCAGCCTCTGTACTAGAAGGCAAGCTGAGTCAAGAGAGAGGATCAAATTTATCACTGAGGTTGCAGCAGTCCACCAAGGGGAAAGGACTTCCCCTCTAGCCAGGCCCTGTATAACCAGGCTGCGTAAATGGAAAGGCAACCTGATTCCCTAAAGGGAAAGTGGAAAAGCAGAGTAAAGCAAGTCAGATTCTTGCAGATAGCGGTAGCACCCAGGAACACTCAAGGAAAAAAAAAAAAAACAGGGACTTCCCTGGTGGTCCATGGTTAAGACTCCACACTTCCAATGCAGGGGGCACAGGTTTGATCCCTGGTCGGGGAACTAAGGCCCCACATTTCACTCAGCCAAAAAAACATTTAGATATAGGAAGACACCTGGAACCCAGCTGGGGAGAGAAGAACCAAATCCACACAACTGCTCGTCGTGGGGCCGGCACCCCCAAGTAAAGAGATTCACTCAAGGGCACTGCCTGTCAGCTCACTTTATGCAGTGCCTGGGAATTTGGCGATGAGTTCCAGAATCATCTTTGGGAAGGGAATGGTATGAGAGAACGTTCATGGCCCAAGTGACTCCCAACTGAAAATAAACTAAGACGACAGCTAGAGAACTGAGTCAGGCTGAAATGTACAAACAGCGGAAGGAGAGCCACGGACCCAAAGAAAAGAGACCACCATTGTGCAATGCTCTGGGCAGAAAAGAAGGGGAAAGGTACAACCTGAGGCACCAAAGGGAAAAAAAAGAGCAATAATAATAATAACCTTTAACTGAGCACCTACTGAGGCCAAGAACTCTTTTAACTCCTGAACATGTTATATCCCAGCCCTCTTGATGACTCTAAAGAGGTAAGATGAGGTTGAATGCCTTGCCCAAAGTCATACCAGCAGCAACTGGAACCTCAGTCTCTCTCACTCCAGAGCTGTTTCCTAGAGTAACAGAAGCAAGTGAGGAACCAGGCAAGAGAAGCCCCTCTCAAAGGAAGACTTAATCCATCTACAAGTCAAAATGAATTCCGTGGCAGACTCAGTCAAATGCCAACAAATAGCAGAGATGCTGGTTAAGAACACTTTTTAGTGTAAGACTTGGGTTCAAATCCCAGCCCCCTGACCTCAAGCAAATCTGTCAACCTCTTAGAACCTCAGTTTTCTCATCTTTAACACAGCAACAACAACATATTTATCTTAAAGGGTCGGTTTGAGGATGAAAAGAGAAAAGTGCTACGTAATGCCACATGCACAGTGCAGGCACATGGCAATCAATCAGTGAAAGTTAGCGAGTGCTAATGTTATTACTATCATGCTCCTCAGACCCGCTGGTGCCTGACACAGAATCAAAAAGAAATACACCACGACCCAGGCCACTTCATTACAAGGTCAGTTTGGTGGGGCTCAGAAGAGCTTACGGGTTCTAGAAAGACATCCAGAACATACTTTGCCCACCAGCTTCCTACCGCCTGAAATATACATTTCCCAGCACACAGGAAATATACATTTCCCATTTTAAAACAAATTCAGTGCAGACATAGGTTACACTGGAGGGAGTATGGGTGACAAAGCTGAGGGCCAACCAGGATTGTAAAGAGTGTTTAAAAAAAAAAAAAGTTGAGGAAAATAGTAAAAAGTCTCAAAAATCTCCAATCTGTCTAAGAAACACAGGATTAATTAGGCTAATAAAAAAGTATAAAGATTAGAACATTTTACCCCTAAAGAAACAGTAAGAGTAGGAGGGGACTTCCCTGGTGGTTGAGGCTAAGACTCCACGCTTCAATGCAGGGGGCCCAGGTTTCATCCCTGGTCAGGGAACTAGATCCCTGCAACTAAGACTTCACATGCTGCAGCTAAGAGATTCTGCATGCCAAAACTAAGACCTGGCACTGCCATATAAATAAATGAATATAAATAATAAGAGTAAAGAGAGAGGAGGTTAACATCATTGAGATAGTGACTGGCGCATAGCAAGCTCTGATGAACAAAATTTGTTATTATTATTAAATAATTGTTATATAAGATTAATAATAATTATCTCTGCTATTACTTCTATCATTATTATTATTGATTCCTTTCAGTGATACTTTACATGTATTATCTAGCATCATTTTCACAATAACCCCTGAAAGGGAGATGTATCATTTTCGTTAGTTCCCTGATGAGGAAACTGGAGTCGCCCAGAGAAATAAAATAACTTGCCCAAGATCATCCATCTATTGAACTTGATTCTCAAATCCAGGTTTGTCTGATCCCAAAGCCCCTATATCTCATCTCTCCTGACTATATCCATCCAATCATCAGTATTTGCTGAACAAATGAACAACCCCATGGACAAAAAGGCTGCTGGAATGCCCCTAAAGACAAGGAGATGGCCAAGTTCTCAGTGTCCTCAGGATGCAGAGTGCCAACAGAAAGACAAAGAGAATGATCACGTTTTTCTGATGAAGTAATCTCTACAAAGAGAAGCTTGAGCTAAGGGAAGGGACTTGGGGTTGATCTGTTTAAAAAGGAAAACATAAACTTATGACAAATGTAAGTTCTCGGCCCCACATGTTTACAATACAGGGGAAAGTCTACGGAACTTCCTATGAGCTTTGCTTACATCATGAAGGCCTTAGCCACTGGGAATGGGCACAGTGCCGCAAGCTTAGTATGGATTTCAGAGTCAAGTTAGGGCTTACATCCCAATGCAATTTAGAGGAAGTAACCTACACTTTCTGACCCTCTGTTTCCTCATCTACAACTCTGCCAATATAGTAGCCACCAGCTACTTGCGACTTCTGAGTATCTGAAATGTGGTAGTTTGAACTGAAACATAGGACAAGTGTAAAACATGTGCCAAATTTGAAGACACCATATTTTTAAAAAGTAAAATATTTCATTAATCATTTTATATTGATTATATGTTGATATGCAATATTTGCGATATAATGAGTTAAAACATTAATCAAAATTAACTTCATTTGTTTGACTTTTTTTAATGGTTATTTAGAAATTTTTAAATTACATGTGTGGCTCATGTTATATTCCTATTAGCCAGCACTGATCTACAAAATGTGAGGAGGCTGACAGGAAGTCAAAAAAGATGTTACATGTTAAGAGCCCTAAAAAAGTGGACGGGACTTCCCTGGTAGTCCAGTGGTTGAGCTGCCACCGCAAGCGGCAAACATTTGACCCCTGGTCAGGGAACTAAGATCTCACCTGTCTCACAGTGTGGCCAAATCTCATAGTGTGGCCAAAAAAAAAAAAGAGTTCTAGCCATCTGGTTTTGTGTTCATTTCCCTCCCCACCTACATCTGATCCAGCAAGTCCTTTCAACCCCCAAGCCTGCCAGTGTCTCCCCAAATAGAGCATGTCTCTCTCACCATCTCTCACCTGGATGTCTGCAGCGATCTTTTAACTCATCATCTGGTCTCTACCACTCAGCAGCCAGTGGGAGATGTTTTAAATACAGATCCAATCCTTTCCATTCCCCACCTAATGCCCACTCCCACTGCATTCAGCACAGAAGCTTATCCCTGCCTAGAAGGCCCCAGTGTGACATGGTCTCTGCCCACCTGCTTCTCCATCCACACCCACTGGAACCCAGCTACACAATCATGTCAAGTCGGCTTCCTCCTCATGGCCTTGATATGGCTCATCCCAAGGGCTCAGAACAATTAGTTTCCCCATTCTGCATGGCTGGCTCCTTCTATCTTGTGGTTCTCAGGTCACATGTCACTTGGTTAGGAAGATCTTCCCTACCCAAAGAAGCCACCTGCCACATCACTCTGTTGCCTTCTCCTGGTTCAGTCTCGCCATGGCATTTATCACAAATGGAATCATCTTGTTTTTTTATTTCCAATTTGCTTACTTGGATATCATCTGCCTTCTTGCTGGAATATCAACTCCAAGAGGGCAGGGATCTGTCTTAGCCCTCCTATCTCCACAGCCTGGACTGGTGACAATAACATGGCTGGTGCCCAATAAATGCCAAACGATCGAATGGATGTGTTAGCTGGAGCTGTGGAGGAATTGGGGGCCAGATCCCCAGAGTAGCCTGCCAGAGACGCTTCCACTCCAGCCGTGCCAGTCTGGATACACATTCAAGAGAAGTGAAAGCAGGCACTCAAAGAGATGTCCACACAGTCATGTTCAGTTCAGTCGCTGAGTCACGTCTGACTCTTTGCGACCCCATGAACCGCAGCACACCAGGCCTCCCTGTCCATCACCAACTGCCAGAGTCTACCCAAACATCCATGTTCACGGCAGCATAATTCACAATAGCCACAAGGAAGAAACAACTTATAGTGTATATGTAAGATGGAATATTATACAGCCTTTAAATGGAGAGAAGCTGACGCCTGCTACCACGTGGAAGAACCTGGAGGACATCATGCTAAGTGAAAGAAGCCAGTCACAAAAAGACTACTATACGGATCCTCTGTAGGCTGCGTCTAGTACAGTCAAAATCATAGAAACAGAAAGTAGAAGGTTGGTTACCAGGGACTGAGGGTAGGGCTTAAAAAGGAGTTGTTTACAATGGGGACAGAGTTTCAGATTTGCAAGATGAAAAAGCTCTGGAGCCCTGCTGCACAGTAATATGAATATGTTGAACACAAGTTACTGTACATTTAAAAATGGCTAAGGTGGTGAATTTTATATGTTTTTTTTTTACCATGAGTTTAAATTATCTCAATATTTTTTAAAACAATAAAACTTTCACTTATCTCAGGGAACTAAGTAGAAAGCTACCTAAGCCAGCTAAAAAGAGAAGGAAAAAAAAAAAAACTAGAACTGGGGAAAGAGCCAGAAGAAAAGAAATTAACACAGAGGCCAAATAACCATCCTGTCCATTTTCTGAATTGGGAAGATGAACACAGAGCCTCAAGAATCTGGGCCCCCATGAGCATCAGGGGGAGTGAAGAAGAGGCAAATACTTCTATTAGCATCACCACTAAAGACTTCTAGAAATCTGCTCTGAGGACCTAATTAGGGATGCAGGCATGAGATAAGCTTATAATGGCGAGAAAGGGAAACACCTCTATGACCATCCTTGGGGCACCTTTTAAATAAAGGAGTCAAGCCATGCAATAAAGATTCTAGACTCACATGAGAAAAAAACAACAATGGGGTTTCCCTGGCGGTTGAGTGGCTAAGAATCCACCTTGCACAGCAGGGGACACTGGATCGATCCCTGGTTCGGGAAGATCCCACAGGCTCCTAAGCACAACAGCTACTGAAGCCCACAGGCCTGGAGCCACTGCTCCACAATGAGAGGCCACCACAAGGAAAGCCCGTGCACTGCCACCAGAGAGGAGCTCCTGTTTGCCACAGCTGCAGAAAGCCCACATGCAGCCAAAAATAAAATAAACACACAAATCAAATTTAAAAAACACAATGAAATGTGACTTGACAAACAGTCAGTCTCAAGTGTCATCATGACCCCGTTTGTGTGACAGAGATGGAGAAGGATACGCCAAGGTAGTCACACTTGGAGGAGAGGTGAGATTATTTGCTTTCTGTGTATTTTATCATGTTCTATAATGAATATGTACTTCTCCGGCAATGAGAAAGCATTATTTTAAAGAAGAAAGTATATGGCAGAAGAAGGTTTACAAGAAAACACTAGGGATCCCAAAAGAAAATTCTAGTACCCTGAGAGTCAAATTATAGCACAGAAAGAACCCCCAGCAAGGATCAGAAAATACAAAACTTCAGTTATGTAATTCAGAGAGGCCCGCAGAGGCTGCCAGACACCCACAGAGACCCAAACAGACCTTTTGGAACTCAAACCAGGGCAGAGAAAATGCATAATACAGTAACAGAACCCATCCAGAGATGAAAGATTAGGCATGCAGAAATACAGGGATAAAAGTGTGAGAAGAGGAGGCAAGAATCAACATTCAGACTTCTTTCAGGTAACAGTGGCAGCTGGGGGAGAGGAGAGGGAGGGGAGAGCTGGTAAGCGTACTACCCACACCCCCTTCGAGGGAGCCCCTATAATTAAGCTAATGCTAAGAGGAAAGAGCCCTTTTATTTAGCTGTCATCTGCATGAGCAGAGGAGGTGAGTCAGGCAGCCCTTCAAGCAGAGTGGAAAAGACCCAGGAGCTGCCAGCTGACCCAGCTTCCACAGTGATTGCTGAATGGGTGGGGATACACACACCAGTGTCTAGTGGTGTGAGTCTCAGAGCTGGGGACAAATAATAGTAGTAAACACTTTCAGAGCATGTGTTCTGTGCCAAGCCTTATTCTAAATTTTATAAACATGTGTGCATGTATGTGCTAGTCACACGGTCATGCTGACTCTTTGGGACCCCATGGACTGCAGCCTGCCAGGCTCCTCTGTCATGGGATTCTCCAGGCAAGAATACTGGAGGGTTGCCCTTCCCTTATCCAGGGAATCTTCCCGACCCTGGGATCAAACCCGGACCTCCCACACTGCAGGCAGATTCTTTACCATCTGAGCCACCAGGAAAGCCTCTCCCTCTCTCTTTCTCTCTCTCTCTCTATATATAATTTAATCTTCTCAATGACTTTATGAGATAGTTATTACTATTATCCCCATTTTACAGAGGAGACAACTGAGGCACAGGAAGGTTAAGTAACCTACCCAAGGTCACACAGTTAATTAATGGCAGAGCCAGGATTCAAACCCAGGAAGTTGAGGCTCCAGAGACTATGCTCTGAACCATTCGCTGTTCTCTCTTAGAAATCCAAAAGACCACAAACAAGTGTTCTTCTCAGACTACTCTGATGTCTGTTTGTAGAAAATTCATCTCAAGGAGAAATTACATAGAAAACCTCAGGGTCGCGTATCATTGCATCTCATCACAGGCTATGAAAACAGCCCAAGTTTACCCGAGAAAACCACTTTACCACTCCCACTGCCCTCTTTCTTCAAACCTTGGCCTAAGTATTCTCTGCTTCCTAAGTACCCACAAAATATGAAGGGCCCCTTCTTGGCAGGGGCCACACTGCACTCACCCACCACACTCCACTGTCTTAAGAACAACACAGCTTCTGCAAGCAAAGTCAGGCCCTGCTCCACAATCCCCACTTGCATTACCCTCAGAAAGTTAATTCATCTCTCTCTACCCCTCCATTCCACTTCATTTGTATAGTAAGGATAGCAGCATTAAAGTCAATACTCATTACTCACAGATTCCATATCTGCAAATTTGCCTACTTGATAAAATTTACTTATAGCCCCCAAATCAGCACTCATGGGACTTTCATGATCATTCTTGGACACACACCGTGATGAAAGATTTGAGTCATCAACGTACACATTCCCAGTTGAGGTTGGACAAGGCTATGTTCTGCCTCCTTGTTTCAGTTTTCATACTGTAAACAAGTATTCTTTTTTCGGGAAATCAGTACCATGTTTTTTGCATTTCTGTGCTTTTTGGTGGAAACTTAGCTATTAAAAATGGCCCCTAAGGGCAAGAGGGTTGTTATAGTGTCTTTCGAAGAAAATACATGTGGTTACACAAGTTTCATTCAGTTGTGGTGCTGCTGGCCATGAGTTCAACATTTAAAAAGTCAACAACAGATTAAATAAAATGACTTTAAACATAAACACACAAAAAGCAAGGTTACAGATTTGTTGACAAAAATGTCATGGCCAGAGGCTCACAGGAACCTGACCCCATAATTCCACTAGAAGCAATGGTTCCATATTCACTAATTCAGCGTGTGCAGCAACTTCATGGAAACTACCAATCACAAGTAGCAAGAACTGACTGTACTTCATAGTACTGTTGGTCTTAAGTGAGTGGGTATCGTCAAGACATTTAGAATAGGACTCCGGCAACACGAAGGACCATGTAGGCATTTTTCCTTTATCACTTATATAGATTCTTCATTTGAAGACTAAAATGAAATAAACGAGAACTAGAGCCCCACCCAGAAAAACTAGCACTCTTGCCTGAATCAAACAGGACAATCTCGTGAACCAGACAAATACTCAGAAAGAAGCTTTGATGGTATGGCAAGCCACTGGTGATGAGCTCAACAGTGAGTCGACAGTGGTTGTAAGTTGACGGAAGAAGACTCCAGGGAACATCCACAAGGTTCAGCTGCCTGAGATCCACTCTCCTTGGTTCTCCTTGAGGGGTAGTATTGCATGGGGTCTTGGTGGGGTCAGCAATTCTGAGATAGTCATGTGACTCAAGCAAGGTAGGCCAATCAGAAGCTCACTCCCTGGATTTTGCATCTTGAACAAAGTTATTCATCCTGCCTATGGTGTCTTCAAGAAATGAACCATTAAATCCTGCTTTCTGCATCCCCAGAACATCTCTAGTTCCAGATCTTTCCAAAGTCTAAGTCTTCATCTTTTCCTTCACATAGCTAATTCCTCTCATGTCCTGCTAATAAATTCATTTCTGCTTAACTTAAAGTCAGTTTATGCTATTTGCAACCAAGGATCCTAACCAAGATAGGAATTTCAAGGGGTAACCTTTTTCCATCCACTCTTCCCTTAGACCCAGACCTCAAAATAAAGGAAATTCCAGCACAAATCACATTCCCTACTTGTTTTGAGTGATGGTATTCTGAAGGGAGAAAGCAGAGCAAATACATCTTTAAAACACCCCCAATGCTCTTATATGCTCCCAGTATGGGGGGCCCAGATGAATTTCATACCTGAGTCCCAAGAGATCTCACAGAGATCTCCAAACCACTGCCTTGGACCCCCAAAGAATCCTAGAGAACAACCATAAAAACAATAACAACACTAAAAGGCACATCAGTGTCATTTTGTTTTTCAAAAAAGGAAACAGTGGACTGTGCAGACAAAGAGCCCACATGAGGAGAATGAGATTTGAGACATATCAGACAACTTCATTTACTTTTTGTGTTTTGCTTTCTGTGTTTTTGCTTTGTTCTAGGATCGGTGCTAACCTGGTAGATGAGGGAAGTATGATATGGAATCTGTCTTTGGACTTGAGAAAACCTTCCTCAAGGTCACTCGTGACGGTCTGTTGGAAAAGTGCGAAAAATGTACCCAGTCTTCTCAGACACTTTGGTGGACTAATGAACAAGCTAATCATCTAAGTCAAGTGGCACCCGAACACAATTTGCCTTTGTGGCACTTCTAAGGAAATGACTGGCATCATCTTTTCATATCTAGCTTCCCCAGTTGATTGTGGGATCCTTGAATAGAGGGATGGCACCTGTCTTGGCCACCTCTGTATCTCCTCCAGTGAGTGCTACTCCTGCCTGCCACATAGAGCAGGCTTCCACGCATGCATGCACGAATGAATGAGTCAGGGAATTTATGTCAACCTGGGGAGAGACCGCTACAAGAGTAACAAACGTGATGCCTACAGGGACAGCCTGGCCACAAAAAAATGCAGCAAACAGAGGGACTGGAGGAGCCACATTCAGCCAAAGAGGTCAACCACACTGGATGAGGCCCTGCTGTCTGATGAGCTGCCAGTTATCACAGTCTTTCAAAAGGTGCCTAAATACAGGTATTTGATTGTGAAATTCTGTTCTTAAATACAGCTCGCTAGTTTTTAATATTTTATCTCTTTTTAGTTGAAGCTGTCAGGGAAAGGGAAATTCCACCCTCCCCCCCCATCTCTCTGGAATTCTTGTGGCTGAACTAAGAATAAAACTGATACAAGGGGCTTCCCTGATGCTCCGGTGGTTAGGACTCCATACTCCCAATGCAGGGGGCACAGGTTCAATCCTTGGTCTGGGAGCTAAGATTCAACATGCTGCATGGTTCAGCCAAAAAAAAAAAAAATGACACAAGACAAATTAACAGGAGAAAAAAGAAACAAATTTTATTCATGCACACAGAGGTCTCCTAGAAATGGGACCTAAGAAGTGGTCAAAGCAGGCAGTTTTCATATTTTTAGGCCAAGAAGCAATAAATTTGTGAGCAGATGACAGGACAAAGAAACTTAGGTTTTTGGATGTTCGATGAGTGAAGAATATAAATAGAGTTTGGGCTCTTGGAGCACAAATTAAAGAAGTAAGAACGTTTGTTTGTTTAGGTGCTCAGGTTGAAGTCCCTTCTCTGGTGATACAACTGAGTGTCTTCCACCTCCAGAGGCAGGGAGGCCCCTTTCACATGAGAGATTCGTGTCCTGCCTTCACAGAGACAGAGAGAAGGGTCAGAGCATCCTTCCAGTGTTTGTCATTTCTGAAGTAACTTTAATTCAAAATAATCAGTATACCATTGAGGTACATTTAAGGGCAGCCTGCCCTGGATCCCAGCAAAGCAAAATATATTTAGGACCAACAACCAAGCTCTGCTAAAGGGGGACACCAGCTGCTGGTCCTCAGTTCTGTCTCTCTCACCATTTTTATGATAAAACTTGAAGAAAGAATCAAATGAGTGGGAAGACAGAAGTACCATCATTTTTTCTTTTCAGAAGTAGCATCTTAAGCACATGTAACAGGATGGACTTAGCACAAGCAAACAGAAGGTCCAGAAACCCAATTTCTGAGTCCAGGAATGCAACTTGGATTAAGCGGATTTTAGATTAAGCACTTTTGAATCACTGAAGGATTTCATCAGACAAAAAGCTAGTGAGTCAGCAGTATGAGAGGGCTGCCAAAAAATAGTTAATGATTTTAGACTAATTGAAGTATATTATCTACCTCAGTGATTACTCATTGGTGGCCCACATATTGTTTGGTCTGAGAACTGTTTTTTAGTTTTAAAAAAGTAAATAAATGATCAGTACTCCTAAATTAGAAGATTTCCCATAAGTATTCTGATTTCCTATCTCTGCTGAAAAATGAAACCTGGTAAGGCTAGGCCAGTGCTCCCACACTGGCAACAATAGGCCTGAGTTACATAGCCACTCCTTTGAGATGGGGCATTCTCCCTTTATTTTGCCATAGTCCCCACCACTCCCTGTGGTCTCCCCATTACCAAGACTTGCCAGTTTTACCTCTCATTACACTTGGATGGTTACTTTCCCTACAGTGCACTTAAAAGAAATCATTCTTCTGTACCCATATCTTTTAAAAAGACAAAAATAAAGCTTGCACTCAAAAAAAAGTACATGTTACAAAAAATTATATACCTCTTTGGATAAGTGAAGAAAACTCTTATGGTTTAGTATACAGGTATTTCTTAAATCTAGGATGTTTCCTGCAATTAAGTTATCTGCCCAGGCAGATATCCTGCCCAGGCAGGAATTCGAATTTGTGAATTTGAATTTGAATCCCAATCTATGACATGTCACCAGTTCAGCTGAGTCACTCAGTCGTGTCTGACTCTTTGCAACCCTCTGGACTGCAGCACGCCAGGCTTCCTTGCCCTTCACCAACTCCCGGAGCTTGGTGAGATATCATGGTTCATCTCTGTTCAGGGATAGACAGACTCTTGATGAAGTGTTACACAGGATTTCAGAATCCATTATTTATAAAGTACATGGACAAGCTGGAAATTTAAGGACAAGTTCAAGAACTCTTAGTTCAGGCATACAATGAAATTCTCACATAAGCTGCCCATTCCTTTCAATACCTCAGAAACTTGTGGAAATGAATGTTTAGCCTAATACTATTTTAGTAAGTACACGAATATGTGAGTGTGGGTGTCTATTTGTTAGAGGCTTAGAAGAGCAGTTTCCCCACCCAACCTTGAAATTAAGAGACTATGTGACATTTCCATATTCATGACAGCCAAATATAAGATTGGGAAATGACCAAGTGATTCACAGAGGAAGAAGGCAAGAAGAGTCTAGTATAATTAAAGGTAAGAGTGCTGGGGAATATTTAAAAATAATAATTTTGATGAGACTGAGTGGGACAATATGTTCGAGAGCCTCAACAAGCAGGCAGAAGAGAAGCCTTAAAGTAGATGTATTGCTGACATCTTTTGAGTCTCTGCCAATCCCTGGAAGACTGCTCTGAAACTTATAGGGGCAGGATCCCAGCTAGAGTGTCTTCCGTACCCATACCCCCTACACACACACACACACACACACACACACACACACACAGCTAAACGGCCTGAGTGCAGGGCACCTGACCGAAAGATGGGCCATCAGTTATCCCAGAAACTTAGAACTGGACCTAAGAGATGCTATCTGTCCCAGGTGGAAAATAGTGGGAGCATAGTCAGAAAGACACGGCTAACCCCAGATAAACACAGGCCGAGAAAGCCAGAGAAAGGAGAACAAGCGAGGCATGTGGGAACAAAGAACTCAGCGACCAGAAACAGAGACACTGAAAGAGCACAGTTTCCGATGGTCGGTTTTCCAGTTCTTCCATCCAGTCACTCCTGAAGCCTGGCTGAACTTCCTGCCCTTTGATCACACAGGAAAGCCTCCAGTGCTAATCGTAACGACAGCAACAGTGGCTCAATTCAGAGATCCTTCCCATCTGCTCAGCAGTAAATACACATATGAACTCATTTAATTTTCCTGAAAACCCTGAGGCAGCTGTTTCCCCTTCCTCCCCCTCCCTTGTTTGTAGGTAAGGAAACTGAGGCACAGAGAGTTTAAGTAACTCCCCATAGAGCATCAGGCTAGGAAGTGGCAGAACCAGAATCGAATCCAGTGTAGCTCCAGAGACCTTGCATTTAACTATGAACTATTCTACCTCTTGGCCTCAGGCTGCATGAGTGAATTTCCATCACTTGTGACCCAAAAGCCCTGCCTGAGACACACAGAGGCCACATGGACTTGGAGGAAAGCAGCCACCTGGAAGGCGCTGTCAAGGGAACCCTGCCAGTCCTCCCTGCTAAGCTGGCCGGCAAAGGATTACTTCCTGCAGTCAGAGTGGCTGCTGGACAGGGCCTTCAGACGCCAGCAGAGCCATCGGGAAGCCATCCGGGCACTGAGATAGCATCCTCTGGACCAATTTGTGTTTTGTGCCAGCTTCTGTTCTAGGAGCTGAAAAATTAACAGAGAACAAAACAGGCTAGAGCCCTGATCTTCTAAAGCTTACTTTCTAGAAGAGAGAGACGTACAAATGATTCTATTAGAGGAAGCAAAGACTGAAACTGCCCACCCTGACCAGGAAGGACAGTAACCCCTTTCATGAGTTATCTTACAACAGGCGGTCCTGGAAGGAAGGCAGAACTAACAAGCTCCCACTGACCGGACGAATTCGGGAAAAGTCAAAAGGAGAGTGGAAACACGAGTCCACATGGCCTACAAATCTCCAAGAATCCTCTCGCTGGAACATCTTGGCGCCACCAGCAAGGACCCCGAGTCAGAATGATTGGCCAGGGACAACCCAGAAACGAACCCCATCACCCTAAAAGGCGAGACTGCGAGCCACGCAGCAGCACAGTTCTCCTGGGTTCCCTTACCCTGCTGCTCTCCACCTGGGCACCCCTTCCCAATAAAGCCTCCTGCTTTGTCAGCACGTGTATCTTCTCGGACAATTCACTCCAGAGTGTTAGACAAGAGCCCCCTTTTGGGCGCTGGAAGGGGTCCCCCTTCCTGCACAATTCTGCATGGCTATAGATGCCACGGAAGGAAAAACAGGGGGTGGTGTGATGAGAGTGTTGAAAGGGACACTTAGGGAGCGTAGGTGGAGAAGGCTTCTCAGAAAGGTGATGACTGAGCTGAGATGGAGATGATGAGAAGCCACCAGAGTCCAAAGGGGAATCAGAGAGGCACCGAGATGGGAACAAGCGTGGCGAAGTCCAGGAACAGGAGAGGGCACGGTGGCTGGTGCACAATTCACTCTACCCCTTGGGCGGCTGAGCGTATGGAGAGAGAGGCGGCCCTGCTCCACAGCCTGAGTTCAGGAGACTCAGAGGCCAGTGAAGGAGCAAATACAGTAGCTGCAAAGACAGCCGGGTCCACATTCCTCCCTGTGTCCACAATCTCTGCAGTGTGGCTTGATGGCTCCTCTCCTCCATGCCCCACTTCCCAAGTCCAGAATGGCCCCTGACTGGTTTCTGTGCAGTAGCAACAGCAGAAGGGACAGTGTGCCAACTCCGAAGCATTTCTCAAGAGTCCTTGCATGCTTGTGCTCTTAGGACCCTGGAACCGTGCCCAGCAGCCCATGAGCCAGGCTGAGTAGCCGGGTGGAAGGGGAGACACACAGCATCCAGTCTCTCTTCTGCTCCAATAACACCATCCCAGTGAGAGGAGCCATCCTAGGCCTTCCAGGCCCCAGGTAACCTAACAGCTGACCACAGACACACAAGTGAGCCCAGCCAAAGTCTGCAGAATGCCCACTTCCATGCAGTTTGGGGGTAGAGTGTAATAAAGAAATAGCTAGTTCATACACCAAGGTGTATGACAGGAGGAAAAGGGGATGACAGAGAATGAGATGGTTGGATGGCTTCACCAACTCTATGGACATGAGTTTGAGTAGGCTCCAGGAGTTGGTGATGGACAGGGAAGCCTGGCTTGCTGCAGTCCAGAGGGTTGCAAAGAGTCGGACATGACTGAGCGACTGAACTGAACTGAACACCAAAATGATGCCCAGACAGAGGAAAGCACAGGAGACTGTAGGAACAGCCAGAAACAGTCCATGACAGCCTGCTCTGTGGCTGTGCTTGGCAGCCTGGCCAGGGTCCAGATCAGTGAATACTGCTACAGGGAGACCCTGCCAGGGCCCCAGGCTGATGCCCCGGAGCAGGAGCTGCTCTGACATCAGGAAACAGCAACACCCAGTGGCTTCATTCATTGAAACTCCCCAGTGAGCAGTGAAAACCAGACACACCTGGCTTTAAATTCCAACCCTGCCTCTTGCTAGGGGCTTCCCAGGTGGCTCAGTGGTAAAGAATTCACCTGCCAAGGCAGGAGACACAGGAGATGTGGGTTCGATCCCTCAGGAAGATCCTCTGGAGAAGGAAATAACAATGCACTTCTTGCCTGGAAAATCCCATGAATAAAGGGGCCTGGCTTGCCAGAGTCCAAAGAATCACAGAGAGTCAGACATGACTGAGCAAGTGATCATGCATGCCTCTTGCGAGGCTATGGCTAAACCTCTCCCACCTTTGTTTCCTCACCTGATAATGGGGTAAATACTCAAAGCACATTAGAGAGGACCTGTCACATGAACGTAGCACGTCTGTGCTGTAGAAGTTTACAGTCATTAACATATAAACAAAAGGGAGGGAAACTCCCCATGAGAGGAGGCACGCATCATCGCTGGCCATATGCGAGAGAATTTTAGGTGGAACATAGACATGGCATTCAATCACAGCAAACTGTAATAACTGGGAATTGTTCCCTTTTAAATTATTTTCAATCCTCATGATTCTTTCAAAAGAGAAAGTCTCTGTTTGGTGCTTGTATATTTTGAACACCACTTTGATATCTGCTAAATTCCCTTTTGGAACAAAGTTGAGAGGATGTTTCAAATTCAGATCCTTGTCAGCCAACAGTAGCTTGAGAGAATTTCATAATATTTTTAATTATGTTCATTTTTTATAGTTACTAATTCTTTATGGGTGATATTGTTTTTCCATTTATATAGTGATAAAGTTTCTTTGAAATGAATGTGTTAAATGAAAAAGCAGACCATTAAAAAGACATTTTTTAAAGGACACAGTGCACACAGCAAATACAGTTAAAGCAGAATACTAGGGAAAACTGAAATAAGAAAAGAACATTGATGGAATTGATAGAATTTGGTATTCAAGCTAGCTCAAATTCCAACGTAGTCAAGTTACCAGCTACACAACTGTATTAGTCAGCTTTTGCTAGGTAAGACTGCAATGACAAGCAACCTCAAATTCCAGTGGGGATTTACAATATGCAAAGCATAGTTCTTGCTCATGCTACACGTAACTGCAATTCCTGTGGCTCTGTGGCTTTGCTTCATGTGTCTTCTTTCTCGCTCTCTCTTTTAATTTTTAATTGGAGGATAAATGCTTTACAATTTTGTGTTGGTTTCTGCTGGGTAACGTGAATCAGTTTTAAGTGCATACACACACACACACACACACATACACACACACCATCCTTCTTGAAACGCCCTCCCACTCCCCCCCAACTCCATGTGTCTTTTATATGCCAGGATATAAGCTGAAGAAACAGTCCTCTCTTGGTCCCGAGGCACGGGGGAAAAGGGCAAGGGCCAAACCATGCAGTGACTCTGGAAGCTTCTACTTAGTTATACAGTATATCACGGCTGCTCGATTACATTGGCCAATGGGTATCACATGCCACACTTCACATCAACAGAACAGGAAAGTTCATTCCTCCTGTAGGCAGATACTGTGTTATCATAAAGCAATGGGTGAGAATATATAATCCTCTTACAGGGAGAAAGCAAATAATTGATTCAATAATATAATCCATCATAATGACACTGTGCAAGTCACCTCACTTTTACTTCTCCATTTTTTAGACAAGAATACCTACTTCAGAGTCAAGCTCAATAAATATGAATTCCCTTCTGCTTCTGAGATTCATTCAGAACAGCTCAAACCAAAATAAAGAGCTTGGTAGACAAAATAAAGAGCTTGGTAGACAAGCTGCATTCAAACTTTAGTCCGAGATCTGTAACCAGTTAAAAATAAACCCCGTGAATGTTCATGTGAGATGAATGTACTCCCCTCCTAAGCTAGCCACAGTCTCGTCCATGTCACTCATGTCAACACCTTATGAAAATTTTCCTGGAAAAACACTTACCCTTTTCAGAACTAAAGAAAAAGTGTAGAGGAAATGGTTACATAATTGACATTGTAGTATTAGTGTCATGATTAAAAGCATACATCTGGGGACTTCCCTGGTGGTCCAGTGGTAAAGAATCCTCCTCGCAACGCAGGGGACAGGATTCCATCCCTAGTCCAGGAAGACTCCACATGCCTCGGAGCAACCAAGGGACAACTACTGAGCCCATGCGCCAAAACTGCTGAAGCCCTCATGCCCTAGAGCCCGTGCTCTGCAACAAATGAAGCCACTGCAGGGGGAAGCCTGCAAACAGCAACCAGAGAGTAGCCCCGTCCACGACAGCTAGAGAAAGCTCACACACAGCAACCAAGACCCGGTGCAGCCAAAAAATAAAATAATAAATTTTTAAAAAACATATATTTTGGAATTGGAATCATGGCTGTTACTTATTTGTATATGACCTTGAGGAAGTTAAATAATTCAGCCTCAAATTATTCACAAAATGGGACAATGGAACAACAACAGACTGGTTCAAAGTTGGGAAAGGAGTAAGTACGTCAAGGCTGTATATGTCACCTTGCTTATTTAACTTATACGCAGAGTACATCGTGTGAAATGCTGGGTTGGATGAAGCACAAGTTGGAATCAAGACTGCCAGGAGAAATATCAATAACCCCATATATGTAGATGACACCACCCTAATGGTTGAAAGAGAAGAGGAATTAAAGAGCCTTTTGATGAGGGTGAAAGAGGAGAGTGAAAAAGTTGGCTTAAAACTCAACATTCAAAAAACTAAGATCATGGCATCTGGTCCCATCACTTCATGGCAAATAGAAGGGGAAACAATGGAAACAGCAGCAAAGTTTATTTTCTTGAGCTCTAAAATCACTGCAGTCAGTGGCCACAGCTATGAAATTAAAAGACACTGGCTCCTTGGAAAAAAAGCTATGACAAATCTAGACAGTGTATTAAAAATGAGACATCACTTTGCCGACAAAGGGCTGTATAGTCAAAGCCATAGTTTTTCCAATAGTCATGCACAGATGTGAGAGCTGGACCATAAAGAAAGCTGAGTGCCAAAGAATTGATGTTTCTGAACTGTGGTGCTGGAGAAGACTCTTAAGAGTCCCTTGGGGTGCAAGGAGATCAAACCAGTCAACTCTAAAGGAAATCAGTCCTAGATAATCATTGAAAGGACTGATGCTGAAGCTGAAGCTCCAATACTTTGGCCACCTAATGCAAAGAACCAACTCACTGGAAAAGACCCTGATGCTGGGAAAGACTGAAGACAGGAAGCAAAAGGGATGACAGGGGATGAAATGGTTGAATCACCGGCTCAACGGACGTGAGTTTGGGCAGACTCTGGGAGATGGTGAAGGACAGGGAAGCCTGGAGTACTGCAATCCACTGGGTTGCAAAAAGTTGGACACACGTGAGCAAATGAACAACAACAAACAGAACTATTTTAGTCACAGGTTACCATGAAACTTAAATGAGGTAAGTCATATGTGTGGCTTATTACTGTGCCTGGTCCAAATAAATACTCACATAGAAACTCTTAAAAAGCTGGTACACATCCCAAAGTATCATTAATATTTCAAATCAACATCTCACATCCAGTATAGGGAGGTCCTCGCTTACACCAGTTGGAGAAGTCCAAGTTCAATTTTTGTTTCCCACTTTGTAACACAGGATAGTGCTCTGCTCCCTGGAAACCCTGCAGACATGCCCTGACCTTGTCTTTAACGATAAAGCACTTTCAATTCGTTTTGTGAACCTGTAGAAGTAAAAGTTACAAAAGTCATTTCTGAAAGTGATAAATGGATATGGACCATGAATGGCAACATTGGGATCCCCAGCCTTCTGTTCACAAGGCATTTTAGTAAGAGGCTGCTGTCGGCACACAAGGAGACCCTTGGAAGACAAACCCCCAGCGAGAGAATTTTCTTTTACTCTTCTTTGGAGCTGGAATGTCTGTCTTATGTGTAGTGGACGATTTTAGCAATAAAGTGTATTCCATCTCCCAGCTGGAGAACATGTTACCAATTACTTGGAAAAGAGATGAATAATTAAACAGACTTTTCTCTCAAGACAACTAAGTGGAAGTGTCTGGGTAATAGTGAAAGGTCAGAGATGATAATTTCCCTGTGGTTCACAGCAGTTTGGTCTATTTCTCTTTTTTCCTTTGTGGCCACACCCCACAGTTTGTGGGGCCTTAGTTCCCCAACCAGGGATGGAACCTGGGTCATGGCAGTGAAAGTTCTGACTCCGAACCACTGGACAACCAAGGAATTCCCAGTCTAGTCTATTTCTGGGTCTGCTCAAGCTTTCAAAGGTTCCTCATGTCTGCACCAGCTTAGGCTCTGAGTTAATCACATATACTCTCTGAGCCTCGGTTTTCTCACCTTTAAAGTGGGAATTATGGATTGCTTGGAAACACTATTAGGCTTTAAGAGCCAAATCAAGATAAGGCAGTCTGTCATGTCAGATATTAGAGTGACACAGGACTCAGGATTTGATGAATATAGACCGGCACAAACACAGACACAAGTAACTAGTGTAAAACAAAGAATGTGGCTCAGCAACCAGTTCCACCAGGATGGAGTCATCAGCCATGCAGCTGCTGACCAGCAGAGCACCCAGAGGGGAATGCAGATGAGAGACAGCACAGGGCACTCAGCCTTGGGAAAACAGGCCCCTGTGAGAGTCAAATATGTATCTCAGGAAGAATTTTGATGAATCCAGAATCTTGCATCTGCCTATAAATAGTAAAGCATTAAAATCATTAACTTGGGATATCTGTGCCTTGCGACTACAGTCATCTTTTACTGAGATGTATGCGTGGCACATACACCCCCCTGTCAAATATCGTACATACACTGGCTTCTCCCCCCTCTCTGCAGAGCTGGTCTCTCCGAGCTGCCTAGAGACTGTCTCCCAGGCTAGAGTCCCCAGTAAGGTCCCTGAGTAAAACTTAAATTCACAGCTCCTTTTGTTTTTCAATGTGGCTGACTGGCTTTGGTTTTTGTTTGTTGGCTGTGCTGGGTCTCCATTGCTACACACGGGCTTCTCTCTAGTTGCAGCGAGCGCGGGCTAGCTACTCTCTACTTGTGCCCAGGCTTCTCACCGCAGTGGCTTCTTGCTGTGGAGCACTGGTTCTAGGGTGCTCAGGCTTCAGCAGTTGGGGTGCAGGGGCTCCATAGTTGCGGCCCCCGGACTCTAGAATGTGGACTCAGTACTTGGGATGCACAGGCTTAGCTACTCCACAGGATGTGGGATCCTCCCAGATCAGGGATTGAACCTATGTTTCCTGCATTGGAAGGCAGACTCCCCGCCACCAAGCCACCAGGGAAGCCCTCACAGCTCTTAAGATCCGCATTTTCTTTCAATCAACGTGAGTGAATGACTGGTGTTTAGCAGACTGAAGTAAAAAATTCCTACAAAGTAACAAGAAAATGTGAAAGGGGAGCATTTAGAGAAGACGAAATGCAACTGTGGAAGAAATGCATAAAAAGAAACCTCATTAGTAATCAAGAAAATGCCTATTAAAATTAAATGCCATTTTTTCTCCCTTCAGATTGGCAAAAATGTTAAAGTTTTGAGGCAGGAGATAGATGGGCCCCAGGCTGAGCAGCTGAGTTTGTCCCCTGTGGACAGACACTGAGATGAAATATAATAGGAGAGGCTGAGGCCTGCCCAGATAAAAGACAGAGGCCACATATTTCTCATTCTCGAGGTCAAAGAGACCTTCCAAGACTATACATGTGCAGAAAGACTCCATGGAGGTCAAAAAGGGAGTGATGCTAAGTGATTCTAGCCTATTTCCTAGAATCCATCTTGGCTAAGAGATGTATGTGCATACAGAGCAGGATCCTGAATTAAACCAAATACAGACTTATAACCAGACAAAGCAAGATGACTGATCGAAGGAAACCCAGAAGACATGCTCCATATAAGTCATTTCATCTACCACAAGCGTTCGAGTCCCCCTCTCTGAGCTCACCTGTGTGTGCCTACTCACACAGATTCTTTTTCCTCCTAATAAACTCTTTGTTTCACTACTTTCTTTGTGGGAATTCATTTCTACAACGCGAAGAGCCAGGGCCTTGCCACTGGCCACTAGTCTAGTGGCCAGGCTTCAGTGCTCTTGCTGCCCACTGCCTGACTTCAATTTCTGGCCACGAACCAAAATCCTACTTCAAGCCGCAGAAGGCCAAGGCCACCCAAGATCCGCCTGACCACGTTACGATTTAAGAAGTAGTGAAAGAGAAACACACATGGCTTGGGGGAGTAACACCAGTCACTTTGGAGGACGTCTGTTAAAATCTGAATCGTGTATACCCCATGCCATTTGACTTCTCAGGAATTAGAGAAACACGTGGATGTGTGTAGACATGAACAAGGATGCTGACTGTAGTACTGTGTATAACAGACCCTGTAAGGAGTAACACTGACGCTGCCCGCCCTGGCCAGGCACCATAGTAACCACTTGCGTGAGTTATCTTAACAACAGGAGATCCTGGTAAGGAATGCAGAACTAATAAGCTACCACTAACTGGAAGAATTTGGGGAAAATCAAAAGGAGAGAGGAGATGCCAGTCTGTATGTCCCACCACCAACCTTCCAGAATCCTCCTCACTGGAATCCATCTTGGCCAAGGATGTGCACGTCACCAGAAAGGACCCTGGATCAGAACAATCGGCCAGAGACAATCTGGAAACTAATCTCATTACCATAAAACCTGAGCCTGCAGGCCACGTGGCACAGTAGTCCTCCGGGGTTCCCTTACACTCCTGCTCTCCAGCCGGGTGCCCCTTCCCAACAACATCTCCTGCTTTGTAAGCACGTGTCTCCTCGGACAATTCATTTCCAAGTGTTAGACAAGAGCCCACTCTCAGGTGCTGGAAAGGGTCTCCCTTCCTGCCACAACACCACCCTTAGGTAATCTAAAGGTTGCTAAACACAGAGTAGCCATAAAAAATGGGAATAGAATAGTAGGGAGTACATAGTTAAAAGCGTAACAATAGAGACTGCTCTTCAAGACTCTGCTACGTGAAAAAATCAAGTCCCAAGATGATGAGTGATATATGACACCATTTAGTAAGACACATACACACTATCACATAATCAGTATGGATACAAATATGAACAGAGAAAAGGTTCTAAAAAGAGACACCAATTATGCAAAGGGAAAGAGTACCTAGACTGGGATGTCAAAAATGCCAAAAAGATCTTTAATACCATGTCTTATGATAGTTAATTGATCTTAGTGAGGTGGTGTTGTTGTTTACTCACTCAGTCGTGTCCAACTCTTTGCAACCCCCTGGACTGCAGCCCACCAGGCTCCTCTGTCCATGGGATTCTCCAGGCAAGAATACTGGAATGGGTTGCCATTTCCTTTTCCAGGGGATCTTCCCGACCCAGGGATGGAACATGTGTCTCCTGCATTGGCAGGCAGATACTTAAGCATTTCTTATGAATTTAATTTTTTCCTTTAACACAACAGGACGATCTCACTGCGTCACCTATGGTGGGTCACAAAGTCTGGTCGATTCCATAATCGACAGAAGAGCTGTGCTTACGGGGATGAATACGGCCATAATTATTACTACATGACTGAGACTTCTGTCTCCCCCACGCTTTCTCTTTACTCTGAGAAACAAGAGGCCAAGGCACACCAGTTTTGTGCTGTTAATTGCCGAAGGCCTACAGGCTTAATCCCTTCCCAGGGGTGATAATTAACATTTTTAATACAGGCACTTTACAATCAATAGAGTTAACAACTGCTGCTCTTATCTACTTATACTCAGGTGTGAAAAAGAAAAGCGGATGGGATGGATGCTTTAGGAATGGAGAATAAGAGAAAGGGATAGAATTCGAAAGGAATCCACAGAGCCTGGGGGCAGTCTGGTGAGGCCAAGGTTCTGAACCCTGAAAGGGTTGAGACCAAGTTTACGTATGGCAAAAACCACTACAATAGTGTAAAGTAATTAGCCTCCAATTAAATAAATTAATTTTTTTTGTTAAAAGACCAAGTTTAAAAGGCAGATCCTTTAGCATGACATCCAGAGCTTTCCATCTTCTGGGCTTATGTCTACTATTCCAGAACCCTCACTCAGCTCTATCTAGCACGAACGGGTGCCAAGCGTGAAGGGTAAGACCTACGACAATGGAAGGGAGTAACCAACCATCCCAGAGGCATCAGTTGAGACACAGGAATCAGCTCCAGCAGCACATGCAGGGACTTCCCTGGTAGTCCACTGGTTAAGACTCCACTGCAGGGAGCATGACTTCAATCCCTGGTCAGGGATTAATACTCCACACGCTGCATGGCTTAAAAAAAAAAAAAAAAGCAGCAGCAGCAGCACATTCAACCACAGTTTCTTGCATTATAAGATTTCATGGGATAAGAACTACCCTATCTCCACTAAAGGGCCTAAAGGGTGGGGAAATGGAAAAGAAGGGTCTCTCTTTTGTTTCCCATTTGATCACAGCACCCTAAAATAGGTTTCTGCTTTAAGAAATCTGTTTTTCTCTTTCCCAGCGCTTATCATCATACAATGTAATGATCTCTTTTCTTCCTTATTTGCTTGTTTACAAACAAGGAAAATGCAAGTTACATGAGGAGCAAGGACTTTTTCAGTCTTGCTCACCACAGTTTTTAGGGGTTTTTTTGGTTCTGTTTGGTTGGACACACTGAGCACATGTGGGATCTTAAATTCCCCAACCAGGGATTTAACCTGCACCCCGCTACAGGGGACGCAGAGTCTTAACCATCAGACCACCAGGGAAGTCCCTTGTCTTGTTCACCACTGTATCCCCAATCTGGCATACAGTAGGTGCTCAATAAGACTTCTTTTAAATCTTGAAGGTGGAGATACTTCCAGAAATATAGCAAGAAGCCTGAAGCATAGTACCTGAGGGTGATACAGATCACTGAGCAGAGAGAAAGGTTAAGAAAGAGAACTGCAAATGACCATTTTGGAGGGGGCTTTTTTCATTCCTAAAGTAACAGTAAAGGACATAAAATCACAAGATTTCACATGGATTCTTCTGGGTTCTTTAAAGGTTAGAAACATCATGCTAGTGGCTCCACAAAGAAGACCCTTAAAACAAATGTTCAAAGCTTGACCTCAGCTTAGCTAAGATTTTAATCCATATCCATTAGTGACAAGACTGGTACAAAAATAAGAACAGTCACTTCCTCTTTTATGTTTAAAAAAAAAAAAAAAAACTTACTGAACTCTGAACTTCCTCTCTTCTAACCACAACTTTAGTAAAATAATTGCCAACAAAATAATAAGGAGGCATCTTATTGGCACTGCTAAGTTTCTATCCAAGACTCTGCCTACAACATTGCCTGCTGATTCCAAGGTTTTCAAGAAGCCCATCCAGAGATCCTGATTGAAAGAGGAGAAAACTGTCCCAAGGCTGCCAAGAAACTGCTCAGCTCAGCTTTGCGTCTACGGCAGCTCCACTCACAGGGCGGACGCCTGCCATGCCAAAATGAAACTGAGCCCAAACTGGCGGACTACTCCGAGGCACAAATCTGCAGCCAGATCCCTGGGACGGAGCTTGGACACAGGGTGCAGCAGCCCAGGTCTGGGCCTGGCCCTGACACCTACTCACCACTTCTGTGATGTTGAGGAAGTGGCTTAACCTCTCTGGGCATCCATTTTCTCATATGTTAGAAAGAAAAAAGGCTTTTGTTTCTGGTACAGTCGACAAACTCCAATTGAACCCAAATTTCCTACAAATAACAAGTTTAACTCTGGACAAAAAAAAAAAAAAAAATTTTTTTTAACCTGAAAGTTCTGAAGAATGAACATAAGGCAGATTCGGGAGGGAGGGAGCTGAAATTTGAAAGAACAGAATAGCCATTTTGCAGCTTTTACCTTGAGAACAGGCTTCAGTCAGCACCAAATGGTAACTAAGACTCCAACATAAAGCCTTAAGTCTTCCTGACTTGCAGAGCCAGAGGACAGACTTCAAGTCAACCACAGCTACTGGAAAGTGCGGAGAGAATCCAGGAACAAAGCAAGCTCAGGGAGAAGCCTCAACTCCTGAGTACAGGCAGACCTCAGAGATACTGCGGGCTTGATTCTAGACCACCGCACTAAAGCAAATATTCCGATAAAGTGAATCACCCATGTTTTTTGGTTTCCCAGTGCAGATTAAATTACATTCACACTTGCTGTAGTGTATCAGGTGTGCACTAGCACTGTCTGTAAAAATAATGTACATACCTTAATTTAAAAATACTTTATTGCTAAAAGTACCAACACAATTACAGTAGTAACATCAAAGATTACTGATCACAAATCACCATAACAAATATAACAAAAATGAAAACATTTGAAATATAATGTGAATTACCAAAACACGACCTGAGGACACAAAGTAAGCAAATGCTTTTGAAAAAATGGTGTCAATAAACTTGCTGAAAACCTTCAATTTGTAAAAACAAAACAAAACTACAGTACCTTCGAAGCACAGTGAAATGAGGTATGCCTGTATAAGGGTTTCCCCCATGGCTTAGCGGTAAAGAATCTGCCTGCAGTGCAGGAGTTGCAGGTTTGATCCCTGGGTCAGGAAGATCCCCTGGAGGAGGGCATGGCAACTCACTTCCGTATTCTTGCCTGGAGAATCCCATGGACAGAGGATCCTGGCACGTTACAGTCCATAGGATCACAAAGAGTCAGACACAACTAAAGCAGCTTACCATGCACACACATCCTGTATAAACTTAAGCATCTGACTGACTCTTGAACCATGCACACATAGGGTAGCCTTAAAGAAGCCTCAAGATAAAATAAAAAACAGAACTGACATTTAGCTGGTGTCCAAGAGACAGTTTACTGTCCAAGTCAACAGCTTACGAAGGTGAAAAGATCAACTTTCCTCAGAGAAATACAACAGAATCCAGAGTCCCCACAATGTAACACTCACAATGTCCAGGATACATTCTGAAATTATGCAACATGTGAAAAACCAGGAAAATATGACCCACTCTCAAGAGAAATACAATCAACCAAGGGAAAGAAGGGAGGAATAGTTCCTATTAGGTTAGGGCAATATTCTGAAATTGTCTGAGATACAAGGCATTCAGCTGCAGGTTACAGAAAACCCATCTTGAAATGGCTTAAGCAGTAAGAGAATTCATGGTCTAACAAGACCAAATTTCTGCAAATAGGGCTATATAAGGATTACATCAGGGCTATATCAAGGTTAATTAATCAATGACATCATGAAAGACACAATTCCTCTCCATTTTTTTACACTATCACTCACAGCATGTCAGCCTTGTCCTTCATGGTCAGAGATAGCTGCCATGTTCCAAGGCATGACATGAGGTCCTTGAAGACAAATCCTTTGTCCTGGGTACCCTTCCTTCTGGAATTTTATGCTGTCCTCTGAGGACATGACTCTTGGTACTTATCACAGTCTTCCTGGGACCAAGAGGGCAGATACTGATGACATTTAGAGGATGGGGAATCAAATAACTGGGAGAATCCCCAGTCTTTCACGACTTTGTTAAGCCTCTAAGTAACCCTCAAATCACCTACCTCCAAATAACTTGTTAAATGTTCTACTATGAACACTCAAACCGTACTATCTGAAACCAACAGAATTGGAAAACTAGTAACATTAGCTCTACATAGAAGACAAGCACAAAAAACACAATGAAAATTATAATTACTAATCCCAGCAGCCACATATCTCTGAGCCTGAGGTTGCCTCATTCTTTTTATTTAAAAGAGAAATTAGCTGCATTAGAAAAGTGTCTAAGACATGATAGCACCACAGTGAGAAATTCTCCTTAACAACCAGAAGAATTAAAAAGAGAATTGAAGAGGGGAAAATATATGTGTGTGTGTGTTTCTGTTTAGTGTCACACACAACTAAAATCTTTGAGTACCGACAATAATATGCTTCAGGTATTTTGAAAAAAACAGCCTTGTACTAAAAACTTCCAAATATTTACTGTCATCTCTGACTTCTCATTATTCCCAATTACCTTTTGGACATCTATACCTGGAGATACTACAGGCATCTCAAACTTCACACAGCCTATGTAGAATTCACTATCTTTACCCCTAAGCTTTCTCCTCTTCTTGAATTGTCTGCTGCTGTTCATGATATCCCTCTTCATCAAGTACCAAAATGAGAACCCCCTCAACAGCTGACAATGATTCATACTCCTTTTATTGTTCAGTGTGCCAAAGTAAGGCTCTGCCTCACACAGACATTATTACATGTGATTGTTACAAATCTTTATAGAAGGTACTGTCCCTTATCATTTACCCTTGTTTCAAAGTGACCAAGTCAAGGATAAGAAATTTGCCTGGACTCACAGGATCTGAATCCAGATCTGTCTAATCCTCTTTTCCTACTTCTCAAAGCAAGTAGAGACCATCAAGCAAGAATCCCTCCACTGGCCTTGTGCACGCATGTGCGTGCTAAGTCACTTCAGTCATGTCCAGCTCCAACTCTTTGTGACCCTATGGACTGTAGCCCGCCAGGCTCTTCTGTCCATGGGGATTCTCCAGGCGAGAATATTGGAGTGGGTTGCCATGTCCTTCTCCAGGGAATCTTCTGAACCCAGGGATTGAACCCATGTCTGTCTCCTGCATTGGCAGGTGGGTTCTTTACCAGTAACATCACCTGGGAAGCCCCAACTGGCTTTGAAATTATTTTATTTCCCGCCCATTTTCCCTTCTTTTTAAATTCCACCTGTGCTCTCCCCTCTGTCTGATAGGGACAGAATAAAGGGACAAAGTAGGGGATTAATAGTAAAACCAGGGTCTCCTGCATTGCAGGTAGATTCCCTACCATCTGAGCCACTAGGGAAGCCCAAATCCCAGTATGGGATTGTAGGTAGAAAAATATGGAAGATCCCTGTAACTTAATGATTACTCAAGAAAGCAGGTTTGCTTAGCAACAAAACAGTCCAACAGAAGCATGGGACATGTCCCCAAACAGTAAAATAATGGTAGTATGAGATCCACAACCTGCCCAGTGAGCTCAGTAAGTTAGTGATCCCTAGGACACCCTCTCTGCAGGCATAAAAAAACAATAATGTGTGGACTTAGCTTGACAATGTAGGGACAAGAAAACTGCCCTGCTCAACCAGGAGGAGCTGATGATGGAAACATGACATCCACTCAAGACAAACAAGGGGCTTCCCTGATGGCTCAACAGTGAAGAATCCGCCTGCTAATGCAGGAGACGCAGGTTCGATCCCTGGTCCTGGAAGATCCCCCCCATGCCACAGGGCAACCAAGCCCGTGCACCGCAACTACTGGCCAGCACTCTAGAGCCCTCGGGCCACAACTATTGATTCACAAGCTGCAACAACTGAAGCTACTGGCTCCTAGAGCCAGGGCTCCGCAAGAGAAGCCATGGCAATGAGAAGCCCGCGCACCACAGCCAGAGAGTAGCCCCTACTCACTGCAACTTGAGAAAAGCCTAAACAGAAATGGAGACCAAGCACAGCTAAAAAAAATTAAATAAATAAAAACCTTCCACTGGGTAAAGGGCCACAGAGAACCAGGAGTCAAGAGAGGGTGTCAGAAGATATAGGGCACTGTCCCAGGATATTTAAAAAAAAGAAGAAAGAGAGAAAGACAAACAAGTTTTTCTCCCCCTCCCCACTTTTCCTTTGATTATGAAACTGTAGCCTAAGTTCTTGGGATGCCACAGTTCTCAACCTCTTGCTTGTAAACCTCACAAGTGTCCCATTCTAATAAGTCACTTCTTATCTATCACTCTGTCCCTCGCTGAATTCTTTTCTACACTGAGGCATAAAGAACGTGGTACTGGAGCTCTTTGGAGCCCCCCTGAAATGACACCAAACGGTTTCACCGTCTCCCAGAAGGAGGCCCTCCTTGGTCCTCTGTTACTTTACCATGCTCTGGCCAGCGCTTAGCGCTGTCAACCTCACCACGTTGAGAAGAGTTCTGCTCTTTTTGAACCCTGAAGAGTTTTCTCTCTCCTTTCAACATTCTCCTACCTTCTCTCTGCCCCTCCACATTTTCTCTTCTTCAAGCTTAATGTTCCTGATCCTTCAACTACTATTTCTTGGCCAAGTGTCCCTTCTCTCTCCTGCTTCTCTTCCCCCTTCACTGACACTCTGCTTCACTCTCACTGCTTCCACTTCCTCAAAACTCAACTTAGAACCCAAGCTCCCACATGCAGTGGCTTAGAGCTTGGCAGCAGCTCCTTTATCTCCATCCTGATGGTCTGATGGCTGCAGCATCCTTTTTTTGCCGATATAGAAGGCAACGTTTTTCATTCACATAAACCACACCATGATATATCACAATGCCCCAGCCAAAGGCTGATCAAGGGCCCTGGCAGAATCCTTGAACCACAAGCTTCAGAACAGATGGCCTGGGTTTGTCATCCTCTTCAAATTCTTCTTAGTTTCAAGACCTGGGGTAGGGACTTCCCTGGTGGTCCAGTGGTTAAGAATTCACCTTGCAGTTCAGGGGATGCAAGTTCAATCCCTGGTCGGGCAACTAAGATCCTACATGCTGCGGGGCAACTAAGCCCATGCACCACAGCTAGAGAGATCCCACATGCCACAACTAAGACCAGACAGCCAAATAAATAAATAAATAATAAATACTAAAAAAAAAAAAAAAAAAAAGACCTGGGGCAAGTTAATATCCCTGAATCTCCATTTCCTTTCTTTCTTTCTTTTTTTAATGCTGCATGGCTTGCAGGATCTCAGTTCCCCGACCAGGGATCAAACCTGTGCCCCCTGCAGTGGGAGCATGGAGTCCTAACCACTGGACTCCCTAGGGAATTCAGTTTCTTCATGGAGGGAAAAGAGACCCATCTCATCGGGTGATGCAGACTTTAAATGCAATCATATGTGAAGCATTCAGCTCAGGGCCTCGATAAATGAGCACAGCTCTTCAGGGAAGTATTATCATCCCACAGACATGTCTGCTGTATGTGAACCCTTCCTTCCAAATGACACCAGGACTTCATGCTTCTCAGCCTGTCCTCCCAGCTCAGCAACTCACACACAAAGAAATCAGCTGACTGTGGTCACATGACCATCAAGAGACCTCAGACCTAAAGCCACTTTCTGAATTCCTTATTCAGGGCCACAGCTAAAAATCTACCAATGTGCTAACTCCTTCACTGGTCAAAAACAATTTACTGAAAACATTTTCTTGCACAAAGGAGTTTTCTTGTCCGTCAGATTTTGCCAGCTTCACCCACTGCTATGGCAAACAAGCTTTCCTAGCTCTGAAGGATAAGCTAGATCATCTTCAAGCACCCCAGAGCCTGCCTGACCACGGTCCCCCTCCCTCTGCCAGAGCCCTTCACCCACCCAAAGGCTTTCTCCCACCTAAGCCCTTCGACTGGTTACTGGGAACTCAGAATCTGACTCAGACAAAAAGTGAAAGTCACTCAGTTGTGTCCGACTCTCTGCAACCCCATGGACTATATATATACAGTCCATGGAATTCTCCAGGCCAGAATACAGGAGTGGGTAGCCTTTCCCTTCTCCAGGGGATCTTCCCAAACCAGGGATCAAACACAGGACTCCCGCATTGCAGTTGGATCCTTTACCAGCTGAGCCACAAGGGAAGTCCAAGAATACTGGAGTGGGTAG
Organism: Aepyceros melampus; assembly: GCA_006408695.1. Classification (NCBI taxonomy): domain Eukaryota; kingdom Metazoa; phylum Chordata; class Mammalia; order Artiodactyla; family Bovidae; genus Aepyceros; species Aepyceros melampus. The sequence continues at coordinate 98,919 of SJXQ01009690.1, read as the reverse complement.
CCTATCCCTTCTCCGGTGGATCTTCTGACCCAGGAATCGAACTGGGGTCTCCTGCATGGCAGGTGGATCCTTTACCAACTGAGCTCTTGAATTTAGTGTGGGCCCTGCAGTTCTCAGGAACTGTAGTTCTCTCTTACCCTTCCTCACCGATGAATGGAGGTGATAATAAGGATGATGATTCAAAGGGATGAAGTCTGAAATCTCCAGCTCATTGCAAGCCCTCAATATTAGCTGTCATTGTCATCACTGTCACCATCATCATCTCTCCATTCCTTTTATGCAATCCTGAACTCAAATCTATGTTTGAACCTCTAACTTTGGAAACAACTCTTTAACTTTGTGCCTAGTTTTCTCAGCATAAAACGGGAATAATAAAGTAGTAGCTTCCTTGGGCTGTTGTGAAGATTAAAGAGGTTCAGTTCAGTTCAGTTGCTCAGTCAGGTCCGACTCTTTGCGACCCCGTGGACCACAGCATGCCAGGCCTCCCTGTCCATCACCAACTCCCGGAGTTTACTCAAACTCATGTCCACTGAGTCGGTGATGCCATCCAACCATCTCATCCTCTGTCATCCCCTTCTCCTTCTGCCCTCAATCTTTCCCAGCATCAGGGTCTTTTCAAATGAGTCAGCTCTTTGCATCAGGTGGCCAGAGTAAAAGGGTTAATATACATAAAACACTTAGAACCATGCCAGGAACATAGTAAGTACTCAATAAATGTCAATGTGAGTCAGCAGCATTTGAAAGACTTACTTGAAGATACCCAGGAAATGGAAGTTTCCCTGGCCAGTCTTCCCTTGCTGATAGAGACTCTCCTGGGAACACACACACTCAAGCAAGAACAGGTCTGACCCAGATTAATTTTTTCTTCTTTTTGTAAATAAATTTATTATTTTTAATTGGAGGATAATTGCTTTACAATATTGTGTTAGTTTCTGCCATACATCAACATGAATCAGCCACAAATATACATATACCCCTTCCCTCTTGAACCTCCCTCCCACCTCCCACTTCCCACCCCATCCCACCCCTCTAGGTTGTCACTGAGCACCAGCCTTGTGGTCCCTCCATCGTGCAGCAAATTCCCATTGGCTATCTATCTTACACATGGTAATGTATAAAGGTATATGTTTCAACTCTACTCTTTCAGTTCGTCCCTCGCTTTCCTTCCCCCACTGTGACCACAAGTCTGTTCTCTGCATCTCCACTGCTGCCCTGCAGACAGGTTCATCAGTACCATTTTTCTTTATTAGATCCCATTTGTTTATTTTTGTTTTTTCTTGAACCTGATTTTTATTTTTTTTTTGGTCTCATTTGGAGCACCTTGGCCCCCAAGTGGCCCTTAGGCCCCAAATCAGAGAAAGCCAAAAGGGAAACACAATGAGGCCAGCTGTCATTCGAGCCCTTACCTATCAAGGACACCAGAGAACAGAAACACCGCCTGAGTCTCAGCCCTTGGAAGGCCCAGCTGGAGGCTGCCCTCGGCAGAGAGGCACCCCGGCGACACAGCCCACCTCTTTGCCTGCATGCTCTTCCCACATCTCCCGGCAGCTCTGTGAGGCCCCTGAACACCTCCTCCTTCCACTCCCTGTGCTGATTCTGTTCATAAAACACTTCTTCCTCAACCCACATTATCCCCCAGGATAACCAGTTCTCCATCTGCGGAAGAAGGACAGCTCTCTGCCAACACCTGACGCAGCACTGGGACACTTCGCCCAAGAGACAGGTCAGGCCAGGCAGTTCCATCAAAACCAATAATTTCACTTATAAAAAAAGAAAAACTCCTATCCCACACTTAGAATTCTATGTGGAAAAGTAACTTTCATCAGTGATATGTTTAAAGCCCAAAGATGATCATTAGAATAATCTCGGGATGCGAGCACAATGTCTAATTATAAAGGACTGAAAACAATGCACTTACATCATCTCTAAAAATAAGTAAAGCCTCAACAGTCCATGAACCTCAAGAGTCAATTTCACCAGCTTTCAAACCTCTCATCTGTATTTCTCACAATGACTTTCAAACCACGTTGACCGTCACCCACAGTGAGAAACACATTTTATATCTGGCCCAGTTCACACATGCCTATAAATGTTCACATGAAATAAAAGTTTTATGAAACCATACTTGTTAGTGTAATGCATTCTGATATTTTCAAGTTTTTTTTTTTTCACGGTGTTCACGACCTACCAAATTGATTTCATGACACCCTAATGAGCGATGATCCACAGTCTAAGAAACATATTTAAAGGAATTCAAGAAAACTCCTCCAGTATGGAGCTGCAAGAAGGTGTAAGGGTGAAAGTCAAGGCACCAAGGTTACAGAGTCCAGGCTTAGAATAAAGCTGGAATTGCCTGGGACTCAGGAGAGCATGGTGGAAGGAAAGAAGGGGAGGCATGTAAACCCATGTCTCTGCCCGGTAGCTAGATGACCATGAGCAAGTCATTCCCATGTCCTGCTTGGATTAAGCCTACTTAGATTAAGGCTCTCTATATTTCAGTGCTGGAAGACACAGCCTATGAACCTACATGGCAACTAAATCAGCTTTGGGAAGGGACCAAGGATGAAAGCCCACAAGGTTACTAACAGTCAAGGAGACAGGAATCGGGATGTCTCTAAGAGACACCTGGAAGCAGGCTGTGGACCCCATAGAGGATGCCCTAGGCCCTCCTCACACTTGCAGGATCAGGGCACGAGTTCCCTCAGAAGGCCAAGGGTTCAGAGTCCTCCCTAGGACTCCTCCCTTGAAGAAGAAAGCTGCCTCAGGCTTCCGTGGCAGCTCGGTGGTCAAGAATCCACCTGCCAATGCAGGAGACACGGGTTCGATCCCTGGCCCAGAGAGAATCCACATGCCATGGAGCAACTAAGCCCAAGCTCCACAATTACTGAGCCGGTGTGCCTGAAACCTGTGCTTTGCAACAAGAGAAACCCACAGATGCAATGAGAGAGTAGCCCCCACCCGCTGCAACTAGAGAAAAGCCCACGCAGAAACAAAGGCCCAGTGCAGCCACAAATGAATAAATAATTGGAAAAAGAAGAAGAAAGCTGCCTTGCCCAAGGTAATTCCAGCTCCCCAAGAGCAGCCCACAGCCAATGCCCACTTGGTGCAGATTCCACTGTCCCATTTCTGAAGGACCATCACAGCTCCGGCCACCAGACTGGCCTCTATTACAACAACTGCACTGCAGTTCAACTTCTCCCTTCTCTGCTTCCCTCCCTCCCTTACAGATGTTGCTCCCAAGAGCTCCTCCTCCTATAAGCCACCTGTCTGCAAATCTCCATCTCTGAAGAAAAGCTGCAATGACATTGGCCAGGGTCACAGGAGGACATTTAAGTAAAAATGGTACCTTTAGGATATTTTTCAAAGATGTTTTTGAGAAATGTTTTTCAGAACTAACATTTAAGGAGCAATCACATGTTTTTTTTGCATTCCAGGTCTCATTCAATCCACACGGCATCCTGGGAGGCGGGCTCTGTGTTGTTACCTCCATTTCACAGATGAGGAAACCAGAGATTCGAGGGGTTAAGAAAGGCACCCAAGCCTTCACTTGTGATCAGTGGAGGGGCTGAGGTCTGAACTCAAGCCCTAGTCCTCATCCCACTCCACTGAAGCTCTGTGATCACATGGGCCACATGGAATGACAAGGATTCACTCAGGTCTGTCTCCTTCTCAAACGTCTCCCTCCTCAATGGCAGGGGCCTCGTGTTATGGAGCTTAAGTACTTAGTGGAGTGCCAAATCCACAGCAGGACCCGGGTGGTAGTAAGGTGACAATATTTGGTGGTGTACTCAGAAGTGATGGTGGTAGCAGTCAGCGCTTCGTGTACCCTAAGCCCTGGGCTATGCTTTACATAAAGCATTTGGCCCTTTCATTTCTCTGTGACTTGAGTCCTTTTATGATGTCTAAGCGGTGAGCGGGCTTTCCTGGTGGTGCAGCAGTAAAGAGCCCGCCTACCAATGCAGGAGACGCAGGTTTGATCCCTGGGTCGGGAATATCCCTGGGAGAAGGAAATGGCAACCCACTCCAGTATTCTTGCCTGGGAAATCCCATGGACAGAGGAGCCTGGCAGACAACAGTCCATGGGGGTCCCAAAGAGTCAGATACAGGCTGCAGTCCATGGGGTCCCAGAGACACGACTAAGCAACAGCAAAGCTCCCTTGGGACCCGCCACAGATTCAAGTTCAGTCTGGCAGCTGCACACTGTACTGGAGCCAAGGAGCCATGGGGGCCACGGTGAAACTGGCCTGGGAGGGTTCCCCAGAATGCCACACGGTCTTTGCGGCTTTTCCCATCAAGAGGAAGAGGCTCTTCCCTTTTCTTTCTTCCTTTATTTCTCGGGTGGGCTTGTTATCTGCTTTCACTAAGAGAATATGGGAGAAGTGCCACTGTGCAAGTTCTGAGCCTAAACTTCAAGAGGCCCTGCAACTGCTTCTCACACACTGGGACTGCACCCATCACCACGTGGCCGAGCTCAGGCCAGCCCGCTGAAGAGGAGACCACCTGGAGAAAAGCCCCAGGTGTCTAGGTGTGCCTGCTGAGGCCCCAGGCATGAAAAGCCAATCCTTGCCTAGACCAGAAGGACTGCCCAGCTGAGCCCAGCCCAAATTATTGACCCACAGAAACATGAGCTAAATAAAATGGTGGTGGTGTGAAGCCACTAAGGACTGGTTTGTTAAACACCAGATGATTGTGTCTGGTCAAATATCCAAAAGTAGAACCACCAAAGGATTCTTCCATAGGAGAGATGACGAATGAGCAAAAGACTTTTCCAAAGAAGTAACTGAGTGAGCTCATCTCTGACGCTAACCACAGTATCTGCGATGTCCACTGGCAACCAGAAGTGGCAAGAATTCTGACTGGCTGGAAAACTGGAAATCCTGACAAGAACCAGATTGTTCTACTAGCTAAAAGCAAAAAAAGAGTGTCTCTTTATTTCATCCTTAGCAACACAAACAGACTGTGTTCTCCTCCAAACATCCCCTCCTGTGTTTGATGAGATAAAGAGGTCTAGCATTTCACTTCTCAGGTTGAAAGAAGTCAAGTTAGAAGTAAAATCAAATACACCAGCTCCAAGGAAGTCCAAGGAAACCATGGCTCTGGGCACTTGAGGAGGGTTCGCTATTTCTCAGCAGGCACCCATTTGCTTTTACTCCCGAGCTAGTCGACACATCCCAGGACCCCCTGAGGTTGATGCACCCCTATGCCCAAGCTCCGGCCAAGAGAATGTGAGCAGAAGCAATACGCATCCCTTCCAGGCTGAACTGGCTGTGAAATGAGTGTGCTTTCTCATATTCCCTGTCCCCATCCTCCTGCCCAGTGGCGAGTGAGCTGGGTCCTGGGAGGGAGGTTGCCCAACCAGGACCGCCTGCAGTAGATCTGTGCCATGAGTGAGAAATAAATGCTTCCCATCAAGCCACAGAGGTGTCAGGGCTTATCTGTTACAGCAGCTTTCACAGACTCTGACTAATACCTTAGCAAAGAGAGAATGTTTTAAATGCAAGCCCAAAAAGTAGTTTATGAGCTCAAGTTCTCCTGGTAATAACAGAGCCACATTACTGGGTGGGAAAACTGTCAGGATGCCCTGGCTTCCTTGTTCTACAGTTTGCAATGGATGGGCAACATTGAAATGAAAAGCAGATGTCCCCCCAAGAAGGCAAACGGCACCATCCCTCTGTGGTTGACTCCAGAAGGTACTTGTCCCCCTACAGATTTCTGTGTGCAGAACTGAAAAAGTCCCCACTAACATTTCTCAGATTCTCAGTGACTTAAAGCTCTGTGCTTTTTTTGGCTGCATCACATGACTTGTGGGATCTTATTTCCCCAACCAGGGCTTGAACCCATGTCCTCAGCAGCGAAAGGGCAGAGTCCTAACCACTGGACCACCAGGAAATTCCCAAAGCTCAATGTCTTTTAGATGTTTTTGTTGAAGTGTAATATCATAAGAGAAGATGGGTACAAGTCTGCAGCTCAATGGATAGTCATAATCTGAACCCACCATGTAACCAGCACCCAGATCAAGAAACATCGTCCATACCCTGCTGTCCCCTCTTAGTCCCCACCAGTGTTCCTGTAGGTAATCACCATCCAAACTGCTATCACCCATGATTACTACAGATGATTACTTTCATCTGCCTCTGAACTTCAAGTACATGGAATTCCACAGAACACACTCTTGTGCGTTTTTTGCTAGTCATCCATGTTGTATACAGCTGGAGTTTACTCACTCTCATTACTGTACAGTATTCCACTCTGCACTGCTGACAGCCATTTTCATAGCTTCCAGTTTATATACTGTCAAAGGAAATTATTGTCACTCTGGCCTACCAGGGTCCTAAAGTCAGGGACTTCAGCGGAGAACTCTTTGTCTTTACCGAGAAACATGGCCAAGGCTGAGGTTAACATTGAAGCATTCACACACTTCTGAAAGTCACTCCTCAACAGGCTCTAATGAGGACAATTTTTGTTGTTGTTCAAACAAAAATGATCAGAGCTTGTAAACCAGGAAGTGATGCGCTCTTTAGGAAAACTGTAGATCAAGCTACAGCAGATAAAACCCAAATCAAATGACTCCCTCAGTGGACTTATGTTCCCCATACCATTCATTTAAAAGGTATCTACGAGTACACACCATGTGCCAGGTGTGGATCTCGGTACTCTAGGAAAGGCAGGAAGCGAGAGAGATGGAGTCCCACCTCTCCAGAAACTTATATTCTAGTGGGGAAGACAAACACTAAACAGTCAAATAAACATACAATTAGAATACGGAGGGGCTTCTGTGGTGGTCCATGGTTAAGAATCTATCTTCTAACGCAGGGGACACAGGTTCGATCCTTGGTCAGGGAACTATTAATAAGACTCCACGTGCCGTGGGGCAACTAAGCTCACACACAGCAATACTGAGCCCCTCAAAGAAGCCTGGGTGCCGCAAGGGAGGTCACACGAGATGCAACTAGAACCTGATGCAGCTAAATAAATAAATGTCTATTTTTTTCTTAGAAAATGTGAAAGTGACAAGGGGTTATGAGATTGTACCAGGGGAGAACCTGATTTGGAAGATCAAGGAAGGCTTCTCTGAAGAAGTGACAGCTGAACTAAATTCTCAACAATGAGTAGGAGGGTAGAGGGGTCAGAGGAGAAGAGGAGAGTGATTCAGGCTCAAGATAGAGCAGGTGCAAAAACCCTGGGCTGGGCAGAGCTGTGTCATACTGAACAAGACCAGCTGGAGCCTTCAGCTAGAAAGTGAAATGCAAGTTGCAGCGTGGTTCAAAGAGAGGCTTGTGAGGGCCCAGAGAAGGCAGGTGTTAAGGATGCTGACTTAACCCTGAAACAATGAAGAGCAAGCCAGCAAAAAGATGGACCTCTAGCCAAACTGGAAAATGTCCTTCCCCACCCCATATGCCAATGCTGCTTCCCAAAGAATAATGTTGCCCCAGATAGAACTATTAATGCCTCCAACCATACATTTTTCCAGGCACACACAAAAAATCCAGATAACTATCAAAATTCTCCTTTGCCACACTGCCTAAACTCTAAAGAATGGACCCCACCTTTAGGGAGGGAAGGTCTTCAAAATAGGGCTATTCCATAAGAATCAGCAACCCCACCATCACATCAAGAGAAGAGACAGTCCTGCAGACCTCACCCTCTACCTTCACCCACATTATATAGGAGTCTTCTTCAAAGGGCATGGAAGACCTCCCACCCATAGCCTAAAGGGACCCCCAAATTTTAAAGGGAAAACTGGTCCGAAATCTATTTAAAGTTGAAATGCCATCAACACATTTTCAAAATGAAGCAGCAGGTAGGGCAATCACAGATTTCAATTCAATTCAATTTCAATTTCAATTCTGAGGTTTGCCACCAATGAAAGCATCGAAAGCCAGGAAGCTAGCACGGAGAGCACTGAGCTCAGCCATGTTCAAATCGCCTCTCTGACCGCACCTGAGGCTCCACCCTCAAATCCACTGTCGGTTTCCCCGAGTGCTCTTGACCATGACATGTAAGCACCTTCATTCTTGCATCATGCCCTTGACTCGGGAGCATTCATCTTGCCTCCCAGCAAGATGATAAACTGAGTTAAGGACAAGACAGCGTCCAGCCGTGGAAATAATGGAATCAACTGTGTTGATCAAGTACTTACTGTGTATCAGCAAGGAGCTCAGGAAACACCGGCCACGAGCCCTATAAACTAGGTTCTAATGACAGCCTTTGACCTCTGAAAAAAACAAAAGCTCAAAGAGCTTCAGCAACATGTTCAAGGTCCCATATGTGTGTATTCATTCGTTCCGTTGTGTCCAACTCTTTGCAACCCCATGGACTGTAGCCCACCAGCTTCCCTGTCTGTGGAATTGTCCAGGTAAAGGCGGGTTGCCATCTCCTACTCCAGGAGATCTTTCCAACCCAGGGATCAACTCTGCATCTCTTGCATCTCCTGCATTGCCAGGTGGATTCTTTACCCCTGCGCCACCTGGGAAGCCCACTATAAGAAGCCAGGATTTAGGAACTTCCCTGGTGCTCCCGTGGTTAAGTCTCTGTGCTTCCAATGCAGGGGGCATGGGGTCCCTTCCTGGTTGGAGAACTAAGATCGCACGTGCCATGTGGCAGAAAAAAAAGAAGCCAAGATTTATATCGACGCCATCCTGTCTCCAAAGCACAACTCCTTTATCTCCAGTGGAACATGTGCTCAATAAACACAAGCTGGGTGCGTGAGAACAGGAGAGAAGGAGAAAAGGAGTAGGAGGATTCCTTCTAGAGACAACATCATTTCTGTGGCCTTCTACGATTAAAGACGCAGTGAAGAGTGATATCCCTATTGTTAGAACCATAAAAATAACCCAGTAACCACCTCCCAAAATAGAATAATCAACAATATGACTGACACGAAAATCCAAATGTCTCTTTAGGATGTGAAAAATAGCAGCAGCCCCTCCACGCTCTGGAAACAACTCCCCCCCACCCCGCCCCTGCCCATCAACACCACCACTGCTTCTAAATGGTCATTTCATTTTCTCTTATCTGACCTCCAACCCCACCAGCCTGGAATTTCAGGAACTGAGTCACAGCAATTACGGTTTCAGAATACATCTCATTCTCTTTTTTGAACATTTGGCCATCTCACTCACCCCCACACATCCCGCTCTACAGCAATGACAACAGTCACTTCCTAGTCACTATGCTCCTTCACAAGGTCCAGACAACCCCCCCAGCCCCCCACATGACGTTGCCCTCCCACCAGCTCCTCCTGCACACACACCCCCCGCTTCCTGTTCCCGCAGGAGCTCCGTTCAGTCTTCCAGGGCTCCACGTTGCTCTCCTCTGGCCAAAACACCCACCCCAGCCCCCACCCCCCTGTCAATCTGGGAACTCCCACTCCTGCTGGAAGACTGTTCCCAAATGTCAGCTCCAGTGTGGAATCTTCTCCTTCCTCCCAGGAGTACGGATGTCATTCAAAGCCTTTTCACACCCTTGGTGTAATACTTCTCATTTATGTACCGGAAGTAACTGGTCCTGCAGTTCTCCTCTCCACTCAAAAGACTAGAGAGATTTCAAGGGCAAGCATAGTGTATTCTTTCTTTCCAAAGCCCATAGGGCAACCTGATGTTATACAATGTATTTCTTCTAAGTTACTTAGTTGCTGTTCTTCTAATAAATGTCCCTGAGGGCAGGGGCTCTGGCTCCTTTACTGGTCCTTTAGTTTTAGTTCCTAGAACAGTACCCGATTCATGGTAGGCACTCAATAAATATTTACTGAATGAATGGATAGATGGCCAGATGGCCAGATGGATGGGGAAGTGGCTGGATGGATAGAGGGATGGATGATGGAACGGAATGGGTGGATAGAGGAATGGATTGGTGGGTAAATGGGTAGATGGATAGATAGATGTGAAAGTGAAAGTCAGTCTTTTTCGACTTTCTGCGACCCTATGGACTGTACAGTCCGTGGAATTCTCCAGGCCAGAATTCTGGAGTGGGTAGCCTTTCCCTTCTCCAGGGGATCTTCCCAATCCAGGGATCAAACCCAGGTCTCCCACATTGCAGGTGGATTCTTTACCAGCTGAGCCACAAGGGAAGCCCAAGAATGCTGGAGTGGGTAGCCTATCCCTTCTCCAGCAGATCTTCCTGATCCAGGAATTGAACCAGGGTCTCCTGCATTGCAGGTGAATTCTTTACCAACTGAGCCATCAGGATAGGTGTATAAAGGCAGGATCATATTTCACCAGCCCAGGGTCACAAGGCCATGGAAAGACAAAGCCAGGATAGGAAATCGTGTCTGTTTGATTTCTGAGCCTTCAGTAACAAGGCCAATTCTTACCGCCTATCTAGAGACCCAAAGTTTGGTTAACTGGGCAGCGGCAAGGTGAAAGAAGAGTCTAGAATTTCCCCCAGGAACATTGTTACTGTTGAGCAAAGTTAATTTTTGTTTACTAAGCGAATGCCAAGACTCATAAGGAGGATCAGAACCCTCCTAATCTGGATCTGAGTTCTCCTTCTGACTCAGTAGGGCAAATTTTTGCGTGTGGGCTACGGGAGAAAGAGACATCCAAAAGACATAAACAAGCAAGCAAAGGACAATTACTAGGACTGACATATATACACTACCATGTGTGAAATAGATAGCTAGGGGGAACCTGCAGTATAGCACAGGGAACTCAGCTGGCTGCTCTGTGATGACCTAGAGGGGTGTGATGGGGAAGAGGGTGGGAGGGAGGTCTAAGAGGGAGAGGATACACACACACACACACACAGCTGATTCCGTTTGTTGTACTGCAGAAAGCAACACAATACTGTAAAGCGACTATGTGTGTACACTAAGTCGCTTCAGTCGTTGTCCGACTCTTGCCAATCATACCGACCATAACCCGCCAGGCCCCTCTATCCACGAGAGTCTCCATGTAAGAATATTGGAGTGAGTTGCCATTTCCTCCTCCAGGGGATCTCCCCAACTCAGGGGTTGAATCCGCATCTCTTATGTCTCCTGCATTGGCAAGTGGGTTCTTTACCACTAGTGCTACCTGGGAAGCCCCATAAAACCACTATACCCTTATTTAAAAAATAAAAAAAGAAAGTGAAAAAGAAAAGGCAGCAACAACAGCAATGATAACAACAGTAACATTAATAAAGGCTATCATCCTGAATAAAGGCTATCATCTCTTCCAGACACTGTCAAGAGTCTGAACTGCTGTGCCTTTCAATTCTGTGCAACACAGCTTCCCTGCAACACCAAACATTTCTGGGAAGACATTGAAACCCCCCTTCCTGACTCACAAAGGGGAAGAGCCAGTAAGAAATGAGGCCCAGAGGTAGAACAGCATGAGGCTCAACATTAATTAAAAGTGGATTACAGGTAGAAACTAATACACCTGTATGTTTCTATAATTCCCTGGAGTTTCTTTATTTAAACACACACACACACACACACACACACACAGGACTCAGATTTGTATGAGAGAGACTGAGACTTTCTTCTGAAGCAATCATAAAGAAGGAAAGAGAACTGACAAAAGGATCTTCCTCTACATGTGAGCCAATGCTGCTTATTGTGAAATTACTTAAAAATTATCTTCCCAACAAGAGAAAACACACTGTCCAAGCTAGTGGAATGAAGCAGCAATAGGAAATCAGTCATGGGCCAAGGGCGAGGAAGGTATTCGGCAGAAAACGCAAGTAATCTTGTGCCCCTAAAAACTGGCTTTTAGCTCACCAGTGCCTTTCACTGATAGATTTTGCTTGCTCTCTCTCTCTTTAATTGAAATATAGTTGATTTACAATGTTCAGTTAGTTTCTGGTGTACAGCAGAGCGACTCAGTTGTACAATTCTATATCTTGTAATGAACTGAAAAGAATCTCTGTGTGTACACACACACACACAGTATAACTGCTCTATTTATTTTCCGTCTGTTGCCTCAGACTTGCCCCTCCATCTCTGAAATGGTGATTTTTTTTTTCCTCTAGAACAACCTCAAACAGCAATCCCTGAACAAAAAGGAAGCCAGCTGATCACCTGGGTTATTAGCTAAGAGGAGACAACGTTCTCTGTCTGTCAAACTGAGAGAGAAGCCATCTTAACGTAATTGTCTAATTCTACTCAATATTCATCGTACTTGCAACCAAGGCACAAACAGATTCAGAGCTTCTCCACAGAATGTCACAGAGATAAGACCTCCTGTGTATCTTTATCTAGGATATGAGCAGCTTCACAATACAGATTTTTTTAGCTCCGGTTCCTTGACAACTCAGACTTTCTCAGATTACCTCAAAGAATGAGAAGTTGTTTTGATTTTTAATTCCCTGACTCCACCCCAGCTGTTACATAGGTTAGCACCCCCTGCATGCCCCCACAGCACACTGAACATCCCTTGCAAAGTCCTTAACAAGAGAGGAGTTTTTTATTGGAGTGTAATTGCTTTGCAATGGTGTGTTAGTTTCTGCTGCGCAATGAAGTGTGGACGTGGAAGCAGCTGTATGTAGCCACAGATCCCCTCCCACCCCCCCCCCCCCCCCCCCCCCCCCCCCCCCCCCCCCCCCCCCCCCCCCCCCCCCCCCCCCCCCCCCCCCCCCCCCCCCCCCCCCCCCCCCCCCCCCCCCCCCCCCCCCCCCCCCCCCCCNATATATCCCCTCCCTCTTGAGCCTCCTTCTCACTCTCCCCCCTCCCCCGTCTCAGCCCTCTAGGTCTTCACAGAGCACTGTGCTGCGCTCCCTGTGCTTTCCAGCAGGTTCCCGCTAGCTACTTTACGCAAAGCAGTGCATATATGCCAGTCAGTCTCCCAAGTCGTCTCACCCTCCCCTTTCCCATCCTCTTTGCCCACATGTCTGTTCTTTCATCTGTATCTCTATTCCTGCCCTGGAAATAGGTTCATCTTTACCATTTTCCTAGACTCCACATGTATGCATTAATATATGATACATTTTTCTAACGAGAGTGAAATTAAATACTGCTGCAATGATTTGTATCAATAGAATGTCTTCTCTCTCCCATGACACTGGAAGCCCCACGACAGTAAGAATCTTCTCAATCTCATTCACCATTGTGCTCCTGCCATCTAACATAATTCCTGACACACAGAGTTTAATGAGTGAATACTTTTTGGAAGGAAGGAAGGATGGATGGATGGATGGATAAATGGATGGATGTGGTAAACAGACAAATTTCCCACCAGATTTCCAAGCATTCATCACATCACACCTCCAAATGCCACCTGTAAACGCTCTGGATGTTGTATATGCTATAAAAAGGTCAACAGTCTATCACACAATGTTTTTTTACTTTTGTACTACTTTATTTTTTAACCATGTGTGTTTCAAATAACACCCCCCTCCGTAAAAATAAATGTCTAAAAAGAAAGATGAGAAGGACACAAGGTTGCTATTTCCCTGGGGTCTCTCTGGATCCACTCCGATGGGGACCAGTGAGGCCTCATCTGTTTCTGGTATGTGTCTTTAGAACATAAGTAAGTGCTGGACCAAGTGGTAGGCAGGGCCTCCTTCCCACCTCATCACCAAATCCCCTTCTCACCTGCCTCTTTTCTCTCTAATTTTATCCATTTTCTTATCTTTTGTCAGTTTTTATGTCCTCTTTTCTTTTAAATTTAATCTTAAAGTTGGCATTCATATTAAGAGTTAGAAGTTGACAAAGTTAAGTTAAATGCGTTCGCATTTGCTCTTCAGTCGCTCAGACATGTCTGACTCTTTGTGACCCCAGGGACTGCAGCACGTCAGGCTTCTCTGTCCATCCCCATCTCCCAGAGTCTGCTCACATTAGGATTATTGTGAAACCTACTGCTAGGGTCTAAGGTAGCTCTATTCAACAGAACTTTCTGCAAAGCATTATAATTTTCAGTGGAGACACGGGATGAGTGAAGTTAAAGAAGCCTTGCGATTAGATCAAATGCCAAGAATGATAAGGGGCCAAGCTTTTGAAAACATCAGTCACAGATAATGAAATTCTCAGCTGGTTCCCCTCTCCAACCCAGGAATTAATTGGACTGCAAAGACAAAAGACCAGAGGATTAAAGTTGTACTTAATAATTTAACTACTTGTAGCTGAAAAGCACCCAAAGGAGTTGCATGTTATCAAAACTGTGGTCTGTTTATGTGTGTATGCACACGTGTGTGTACCTGTGTGCACATGTAGAGAGAGGCAGAGAGAGAAACAAAAAGATAAGGAGAAAGAGAGGCAGAGGAACCAGACCCCAACAGCAAGAACATGTACAAATTATTTTCAAACCTTCGATTTATCTTTTGACCAGCTAAGTTCTCTGAATCTTTTTCTTTACTCACCCAAATACACCATAAGCATGCTACATCTGCTTCCGGGCAGTACTTGGGAGTATCACTGGTACTCAGAAATAATATATTTTTTAATGAGTTTCTAATAACCGGTATATCATATCAACTAGATTTTCAAAGGTCATATTTTCCATATTTACTTAGAAAGGCATTTTGTTGCCCAGTGACCAAGCTTCAAGCTCTCCCTGAGTGCTCTACAGCTCAAAATGAACTGGCTGCTGCCTTTTCAACAAATCAACCTTTCTTTTTGTTCAGATCCAACGTTAATCTACCTTTAAAATTTTTTACTTCATTTGGGACTTTGAGCCCCAAATCCCATTTCAGGTGGAAAAAAATAAAAAGCAAACCAACAAACACAAATTCAAAAAGCCTGTGCCTTTTATCCACCTGGGACCCCTAGAACACATTCAGAAGAAGCCAACGGGTAAGTGGCGTCTCACTCACAGGTCCCTCAGATCTACCCCTCGGAATAGAGAGAAGTGGAATGATAGAGGCTCCAGTAACCTGTAGCCTGACATGTGACTGTACACACAAAAAAGGCCCTCTTGGTACTTCCCTGGTGCCCCAATGGTTAAAACTCCACGCTTCTAATACAGGGGGTTCATGTTCAATCCCTGGTCAGGGACCTAAGGATCCCACATGCTGCATAGCATGGCCAAAAACAGGGGGGCCTATTAATGATTTTACTGAGAAAGTTCAATGTGAAATTGAAGATACCATAAGTTCCTAGGGAAAAAAATGCCAAAAATAAAATGAACGTTTGATTCATCTTTGTTGTTTTTAAAAAGTACATATTCTAATTTCTATGTGCTAACTACAGACTAAAATAAACTTGAATCCTATAAAGTCAGTGTTGATGAAACCAGCAATGACTGGATTCATGAAATACTTTGGGGATTTTAAAGAATAATGTCTATTATAAGGTTTTAAAAAAGCAAAGTGAACTACATTCAATATCCTGTGATAAACTATAATGGAAAAGAATATTTAAAAAAGAATGTATGTGTGTAACTGAGTCACTTTGCTGTACAGCAGAGATTTGCACAACATTGTACATCATCTGTACTTCCATAAAAAATAAAAATTAAAAAATAAGGCTTAAAAACATGTTTTCTAATCTATGCAGGAAAGCGAACAGCTGGTTTATTCATTCTAATCATCAATGCTAGGTTTCCATAGTCAGAAAATTACTGCAGTGGGGTTTTTCTAGAGAGTCCATGGCAAGTTTAGATTTTTCTCACAAGAAGGGTGAGAAAATATAATCTAAGCAAGCTGGCTGTCTGGGGCCAGACTTACTGGTGTCAACTGAAGTCTACAAAGAAACATACCTAAGAAGAAAACCCACCTAAACACATGAAAGTCACTAGTCATTTAATGAGTTCCCGAATTAACTCTGTCCCCTTTTGACACAGTTCCCTACAGCTAAAGAAGTAACAATTATCATCTAACTTAGAATTATCGACAGCGGATATTTCTCTTGTACCACTTCATTACTTTTCACCATAACCCTATAAGGTAGATACTATCAGCCCATTTCACAGCTGAGCAAACTGAGCCCACGACATATGGAAGACTTGCCCGATTTCACAGTTGTAGGTGGCAGAGCATAGATTCAAACCCAGTTCTTTCTGACTCCAACCACATGCTAGGAATTCTAAATCTCTGTATTTTATTGTCTCCCTATTTCTAATGATGTCGCTTCCTTAAAAAAATTTTTTTTTCCTTCTCTGCTAAACTACAAAAGCTTCTTAGGGTAAGAGTCTAATTCCACCCAAAGCCTTGTCTCAATTACAACTAAGGCACAAACGGCAGGTCTGCAGCTCCTCTAAAGAATGCAACAGAGACAAGTCTGCCTTGCTTATCTGAGGGGTCCTATTTCTTATTCAGAATCTAGGCAGTTTCATAATAGAGATTCTCAGCTCCTGTCCCCTGTCACCAGAGACATTCTTAAACTACCTCACTGAGAATGCTTTTATAGAAAATACAGACAGTGGAAACAAAACGGGAGAAATTATGTGGCAGTCAGTCTAGATTTTTGTACAAAAGCAAGAAAATCTATTCTTCAGCTCCCTGAGCACACACAAATTTACAGTTTTCCATGGTTTATGGACTTTCCATCCTAGCATCCCCAATTTCCATGGCAGCACCATGGAGCCTGGGGCTCAGTGGTTTCCTTGCCTTATGATCATCCTACCCACCTCCTACCCAAGAATGGCAGAGGCTGGATCCCCAGTCCCTTCTGTTTTTGAGATGGGAAAACCCCCACCCTAGCTTTTAGCTGGGAATAGGGCTACCTGAAATTAACATGACATTTCCCACACAGTCCTTGCAGCAGGGTGTGGGTATCTGATTAAGTTCCAGCTAATAGCATTCAGGCAGAAGTGTAGAGGCAACTTCCAGGACAGTGAACATGTGTCTGACCTTCACCTTCCTTTACCATTCCTCCTATCGTTGGCTGAAATAAGGATGTGATGACTGGATAGTCCAGCATCCTTCTTGAACATGAGATAATTTTCACTTCTGGGATTGTAGAGTGGAAAACTGAAAAGAACACAGGGCCCTGGCCTTTGGATTTTTGACTTTGGTGACAGAATAAAACCTTAGGCATTTTCTATGCAATGCTGATCCCATTTTAATTAGATTCACCCTGAGGAAATACACAGTGCCGAAAATGCTTGAATAAAGAATAGCTCTGAGGTTCCAAAATTAGTCCCAGGTAATTTTGAGCATAAAACACTGAGCAAGTGTTAGTTGCTCAGCCGTGTCCAACTCTTTGCGACCCCATGGACTGTAGCCCACCAGGCTCCTCTGTCCTTGAAAATCTCCAGGCAAGAATACTGGAGTGGGTTGCCATTCCCTTCTTCAAGGGATCTTCCTGGCCCAGGGATTGAACCCAGGTTTCCTATCTTGGAGGCAGATTCTTGACTGAGCCACCAAGGAAGCCCCAGAATAAGAGGATAATCTTTCCCTTTCCTGAATATCCCTCAGCATGAAGTCCTAAACAACTCAATTTCAAGGGCTGTCAAATTGCCCCTCCCCTCTCTTGCTCCTTCCCATCCAGCCCAGTTGGAATATATGAGCAAAGCAGCAACACGAAGTGACCACATGTTCACAGCTGGATTTTGACTCTCACATGGCAGCTGGTTTCACAGCAAAGTAACCCTGCAGCTCAGCCTCCTCTGACACAAAGCTGCCCCACCACTAGGTTAGTTTGGAGACAATCCTAGGAGATGATGTCTTCTGAGTGCTTTGTCTGTGCTGAGCTCTGGTCCAAGCATCTTACATACTGTTAACAATTTGGAGCCACTTAGCAATTTTTAAAGGTAGGTATTGTTGTTACTGGACCCATTTTATAAATGAGGAGCCTGAAGTACAAAGAGGCTAAGTAACACAGCTGTGAAGTCTCAGCCAAGATTCCAAGCCACAGTGATAGCCCGACAGGCTGTGCACATGCCCACTACCCTGCTGCTGCTGCTGCCAAGTCGCATCAGTCGTGTCCAACTCTGTGCGACCCCATAGACAGCAGCCCACCAGGCTCCCCCGTCCCTGGGATTCTCCAGGCAAGAACACTGGAGTGGGCTGCCATTTTCTTCTCCAATGCATGAAAGTGAAAGTGAAGTCGCTTAGTCATGTCCAACTCTTAGCGACCCCATGGACTGCAGCCTACCAGGCTCCTTCACCCATGGGATTTTCCAGGCAAGAGTACTGGAGTGGGTTGCCATTGCCTTCTCCTGCCCACCACCCTACATTGCCTGGAGAGGAGATAAAGAAAAGCGATTTAAAAAATTAAGCATAGCGACCTCTTAAGCTGCCATATTTCATTAGAAACTTTAATTCTGCCTTACTTGCTGCACCAGAAAATGCTGACCACCGTTCCTTCTTTGAATAAAAGGATCTCCCACTTCAGATGTCTCATTACCTGCATGTTGCAAGCAACGTTCCCACCGTTAATAACTGCAGAGCAGGTGGGATAGAAAAGCAACATAAAAATGTTCAAAAATCACCCCAGACCTCAGCAAGCCACAAAGAGAGACTGATTCATGAAAGTGGGAGGTAACCTCAAAGATCTATGTGTTCCTGGGCTAAGACACCACTGGCATTCTTGCTCGAGGGGTTAACGCTCTAGAAAACAACCCAACAGTTTGCACCAGGACCAAAATGCTGCCATTTAAAGGGATGTGGGAAATCCTCTCACGCAGTGTGTAAAACTGGGGCTCCAAATCCTAGTAAAGGAGGAGGGGGATGGGGGTCTATGACACTTACCAGCTAAGTGGGCTCTGCTCAGATCTCAGGTTAGAGGACACATAAGGCTCAGAAGAAAGCAGTGCCACACTGCAAGCATTCTGTACAACTGACAATGCCACCCACACTCACCAGGGATCACTTCACTTTCTCTGGAGGGTGGAGGTGCTACAACTGAACTGTCAGTCGTGCTAAGTCACATGTCAGACTCTTTAATATTCAAATGCTTTCTTCCCCTGATCTCTGCCCAGCTTATCAGGGCAATCAACTTGTCCCTAAGACATTGCCCAGAAATGTGACAGTTCTCACCAAATTCAGCCATCACTGGTCTAAAAACGGGCACTTTCCAGACCAGAGGTTGAAACTCGAATGCCTTACAGGGGCCAAAACTGGGTGAAGCAGGCCCGGTCATGATCGCTTGAGACAAAATGGTGAATGTGCACCCTGCCTATGAAAACAGCTGCTCTCAGCTCCAAATGGTAGTTCTAAAAAGCAAGTGGGACCAACAGTCAGCAAACTTGAAGCTGCAAAGTCAGATACGTTTGTGAAATCTTCAGTTCTAAAATGTTGACATCAAATTAAAAACATGTTTGACACCCTAAAGGCTAAACAAGACTACAGGTGATTTGGCATCTGGAGAGAGAATCTGCAGCCAGCGACAGCCAAGTCACCCCTAGGCTGAGCATCCCTGGCTAGGGTCAAGGATCTCAGGCCTGATGCAAGGACCCAGGTAACCAGTCACCTGGAGTCTTCCTGTACCTAGCCGGAAGAGAGAAAGGACAATTTAAACCAGGATCTGAGAAGCACTCCATCTGGAACCACTTCTTCAGAGAGGGAAGAGCCCCAGGGGACAATCACGGTTACCTTTCTAGGGTTTACACCATCTGCAGAGGCAGAGGCCACCTGTAGAGACCTCCATGGGGCAAGCGATGTGGAAAGGCATGAGAGCAGGAATCGGTAGGGAAGGGCTTCCCAGGTGGCGCTAGTGGTCAAGAACCGGCCTGCCAGTGCAGGAAAGGTAAGGGACGCAGGTTCGCTCCTTGGGTCGGGAAGATCCCCTGGAGGCAATCCACTAAAATGTTCTTGCCTGGAGAATCCCATGGACAGAGGAGCCTGGTGAGGTACAGTCCATGGAGTCGCAAGGAGTTGGACACGACTGAAGCGACTTAGCACTCATGCACACACCTATCTGGCAAACTAACCAGGCAGGCAGGTTCACTCTTCAGATAGCTGCAGGAAGGGAGAAAGGGTGGATACAATTCCTCGGCCAGCTAGGCCTCTCAGCCCCACCAGCCTTTCCTGGATGGAGCATCTCTGCCCCACATTTGTATTAATAAGACCTTTCTGTGGTGATGAATTTCTAGTTTCAGAGGTCACTCTTACAGCCGTGGTGCCTTCACTCTGCCTAATTTAGTCACTTCTAGGAAGTCTTTTTTTACCTTCTCTTTGCACAAATGGGCCAGAAGCCCACAGCCTACCTTGGCACTGGAATCCTTGCTTTCCGAAGCCCCTGCAAAGGCAGAAGAAGGCATGTCAGACAGCCGAGGGGCCCAGCCGCCGGTTAGTTCCCCCGCAGAGTCACCCCACTTCCCCTGCCCCTCTGGCCCAGGTGCAACCTCCCAGCCACAGGCGGGTGCCCAAGAGTCTTCCGCCTTTTAGGGGGAGGGGGAAGGTAGGAGTTCGGCGGTAACCTCCATCTCCCCTCAAAAGGCAGAACAGAGGAGGTTGCGACCACCAGGTGGCGGGGTGGGGGGAGCGTTTCCGTCGCGGTGGGGGCGGAGGGCAGGCAGGAGATCTGCCCACAGAGATGCCCGCGGACCCTCGGAGAAAGAGAAAAGCAAAAGACGCATCCGGAGGGAGACTGGCAGAGCCCCCGCGGCGGTGGTGTTCCTGGGAGGACAGGGAGGAAGAGAGGACTCCCCATGCCCAGAGGGACCGGGGACCGGAGGGTTCCCGCAGTGATGTGCACCGGGAAACCGAGGAGTAGAAAGGAGAACCCAGGCCCGCAGGGAGGAGCAGTAAAGAGATAACCCAGGGCGCTGCCCTCGGAGACACGGAGGAGGAGGAAAGGATGCCCTGTGCCCGCAGGGAGATACAGAGAGGACACTCAGGGCGCTGCCCCCGGAAAGGAGGGAAGGCGGGTGAGGGTGCCTTGAGCCCGGAAGGAGGCGGAGGGACAGGGAACCCCGTGCGAAAGGGCACTAGAGACGCTGCCCTCCCGGGGAGGGAGAGCGTCCGCGCCGCGGCCCCAGGGCACTCCGAGGCGGCTGGGAGGGAGACAGAGCAGGAGGCACCCCGCGGCCGGCCGTCTGGGACCCGGGGGAGCGGGAAGCCGCGGGACCGTCCACCGGGCAGTCCAGGGCAGAGGGTCCGCAGCGGGGAGCTCCGGGGATGCGGGGCTTGTCCTCCCTCAGAGGCGCAGGGCGGAGGGGGGCGCGGACAAGGGTCCCCGCGCGCGCGGCGCTGCCCTCGGGGCCCCGAGAAGGTGCCCTGCGCCGGCGCGCTCTCACCAGATGAAGTCGGTGCAGTGGCTGCAGAAGGTGGGCTGCTTGAAGAAGCGGGCGGTGAATTTGTGGTTCTTCACCTCGTGCACGTTCTTCTGCCGGAGGGCGCCTTTGCGGGCGAAGCGCACGGTGCTCTCCTCGCCCTCGCTCGGCGGCGGCCCCGCGGCCGGGTCAGCCATCTTGCGCTCGGGGAGCCGGAGCCCGAGAAGTGCCGGTCCGGGGCCGCGGGACCGCGGGCTGCGGGCCCGGGAGGCGCGGAAGGAGGCGGCCGCTTAGGCGCCCGGGGCCGCGGGCGCTTCCTCTGCGCCGGCTCTGGCGGCCGCGGCGCGCGGAGCTGGAGCTGTCACTCGCCCAGCTGCCGCTGTTCGTCCAGCTGCGCTTGGCACCGCTGGCCCCAGCTGCGGGGGAGGGAGGCGGAGCCCCGGGCAGACCCCGCCTCCATCATTTGCATCGCCTCCAGGCCCCGCCCAGCGCCGCCAGCTGCTTTACATATTAGCACCCCGAGGCTGCCGGCCTCCCAGCGAAGCGTTCTCAGCCGCAGCGCTGCGGCGGCACCGGGGACCGCAGTCTGGAACCGCCAGACCTGAGCCTCGGCCTCCGCGCGCCGCGCACCCTCGACCCTGTCCTCGGCCTGGATTGCAAGAAGGCGACAAGCACCTTGGGTGCGCCCGGGGGAACCGAGAGCGGAAAAAGACTGATGGAGCTGGGGTAGGGTGGTGGGGAGGAAACGGGGGAGCGGAGATGTGTATA
>SJXQ01009690.1:0-76950 GCA_006408695.1 Aepyceros melampus | reverse complement strand
GGGGGTGGAAAGGGTGGGTGCGACGGTTTCCAATTGGGCTTTTGCAGAGACTGGTACCCATCCACAGCCTATCTGTGCCATTGGTCACTCTGCACGCGGCTCCTGGAAGGACGGGCTCCCGCTGTCACTCACTCGGAAAGGCCTGTGGCTCCACACACTTACACACACAGACGCACACACGTACTGCAGAGGGAAGGGAGGAGCAATCATTATTTTATATATACACGTCTAACTCGACCACGAAGACAATTCTTGGCTTTGCTCGCCTGATCGTTTAGAAGAAAACTCCCTACTTTCTGTCCATCCCCTCCACTAAGAGACTCAGTTTCTGTCAACTGTAAAATGGGGCCATTAAAGAGAGCGGGGAGGTGGAGAGGGAATAAATTGGGAGATTGGGCTTGACATATATACACTGCTGCTGCTGCTAAGTCGCTTCAGTCGTGTCCGACTCTGTGCGACCCCATAGACGGCAGCCCACAAGGCTCCCCCATCCCTGGGATTCTCCAGGCAAGAATACTGGAGTGGGTTGCCATTTTCTTCTCCAATGCATGAAAGTGAAAAGTGAAAGTGACATCGCTCAGTCGTGTCTGACTCTTAGCGACCCCATGGACTGCAGCCCACCAGGCTCCTCCGCCCATGGGATTTTCCAGGCAAGAGTACTGGAGTGGGGGCCATTGCCTTCTCCAGGGGATCTTCTCAACCCAGGGATCGAACCCACGCCTTCTGCATTGCAGGTGGATTCTTTACCACTGAGCCACCAAGGAAGCCTATAATGTCCTATAGGGGAAAAGAATCTTAGAAAAAAAGAAAGAGTGGATATATGTATATATGTATACCTGATTCACTTTACGGTACACCTGAAACTAATAAAACATTGTAAATCAACTATACACCAATAAAAAATGTTTATAGGTGGGGAGGGGGGTTGGGAGAAGTTTAAGAGGCCAGTGTTTCCCCAACTTTCACTCCTGACTCATCTTCACAAGTGCTGGTCATATTTCTGCACCATCTAGGGGAAAATATTTATCTAGTTTCTGAGTTTGAACAGCAAAAGGTATACATACTATGAAAATCTCTCCAGATGCTGCCACTTGCCTGAAACACCTGCGCCTGAGGCCTTCTTTTGTTTATGGGAGATTACCAATGTTAGAGAGATGTTAAAGACATACTAACATCCAACTGGGACTCTCCCCTGGATGGAATCTGAAAGATAGAAAGGCAACTGAAGAGTAATAATTATCTCCACGAGTAATGCAGTGTGATTTAGTGCCCCATCCAAGAAGCAAGTGGCCTGGGAAGTCCCATGGACAGAGGAGACTGGTGGGCTACAGGTCACAGGATCACAGAGTCTGACGCAACTTAGCAACTAAACAACAGCATCCATGCCCTCCACTTGAACCTTTACCCACCATGCTCCACACTCTGGGAACACAGTGCTGCATTAGACTGTGAACTCCTGCACTAGACCTAGGCTCTGAGAGCAAGCTCTGCTCACCATTATGTCACCTTGCACAAAGCTCTGTGCCTGACACCTCCTCCGAGCTCAATAAACATTGGTTGAATGAGTAATTGTGTGAACAAATGAATGAATGAAAACTTAAAGCACATTACCTCTTTACCCCCCCCCATGTCCAGTAAGTGTTCAATAATAATAAACATCAGGTGCTAGGTGAGTGTCATAGACACTTGCACTGTTTTATTCAGTCCTCTAGGTAACCTTGTGTCAGTTTAGGAGCTTTTATGATGGATAAAGTCAGCAAGGCTCAGAGCAATTAAAAGAGCCACCCAAAGTCACATTGTTGTTGAATGGTGGTTAAACCTGCTGAAGCACAAAGCATTCTGGTGACAAAGGGCTGAAGGAGGACCAGATGGAGTTGAACCAGTTACGCTGAACTTCTGCCTAATGAAGCTCAGGTCCTCCTAGGATGATTTTGCTTGGAAGCTGCTGAGTCTAAATCGTTATTAAGTGGCATGTGGAGAGCGATGACTGTCATAATGGAATGTCCTTTCCCTATGTAGTAATTCAAAGGTAACAAGGAAAAAATAGCCTTCACTTTTAAGTTTGACATGTTTGGGAAACTGGATGTGCCTGTCTATTATTAGTCCTTTAAGAGGCCCCAGCATCTTCCAGGGAGGCTTGCGAAAACATCCCAGGAGACATTGCTGTGAAGTAGGTTTTCTTTGAACTGATGAGCTGGAAGCTTACAGCCCACATCCTGCCTTTTGAATGAAGAGTTCTGGATGATTTTGGTCTATAACAACAAACAGGACCTCATGGGGCCTGGGCCTAAAGAGGCAAAAGCTGGTAGATCCTGAAGAATCACTCAATTCCTGGAGCAGCTGCACTATCTGAAGATGGGGAACACAGTTCCCAGTGGGCCCAGATCCTATAGGGCAGGGGTCTCAAACAGGTGACCTTGGATACATTCTTTTAGCCATTTATACTTTTTGGTTCACATTGGTAGAACTTCACCTATATATCCAGATTCTGACTTCTCTAGGAAAAAAGTTATGATTACATGGAGCCTGCATGCTTCTACTTCCTCATTCATTTGTTCACTCATTCAGGATTGAATTTATGGAATATCTGTTATGTGTTGTTCTGCACACTGTTAAATAAAAGACAAAAGTCAAAAACCTAAAGGACTAATAAATCTATACTAAGTGGCATGAGATTTATCCTATAAAGAAAAATGAAGCATGGTAAAGGAATAAATAGTGACAGCAACCAGGGAGATCCTTTATGAAAACAGAACATCTGAGTAAAGACCTGAATAAAATGAGAGGATGAGCCATGGGGCTATGAGGGTAGAGAATGTTCCAGGCAGAGGAAACAGCAAATGTAATGGGCGTGGAGAAGGAGTGTGCTCAACATGTTGGAGAAGCAGCAAGTTCTCTGTGGCTGGAGTGAACAGAAACAAACAGGGTCCATAAAATAGCAGGGCCTTGTAGATGTGTGGTAGGAATTTTGGACTTCACTCTAGTGAATGGGAAGTCACTGGAAGATTGAAAGCAGAGAATTGGCTTGATATATTTGGAGGGTTGTTTGTTTGTTTTTCAAGATTACCCTGGAAACTATGCATAAAAAACACTGAAGGTAGAAAGAGTAGAAACAGGGAGGGCAGTTGAGGTCACATGAGTAGATGAGGCAAAGGATGATGACAAAATGAAATGGTGTTCCTTGGAGCAAAGGACAGTGCCTCTCTATATAATGAGCATGGGCCTTCTAGGTCATGTGGTCCACTCTGCTTGTAAAAGAATGAATGCTGGCCACTTGAAAGATTTCGGAGGCAATAAGAAAGCAGATTGCTCTGGCTGGGAACGAAATCCAGGAGCTTTCAAGTCCACACCTCAAACTTGCTGTATATAGTAGTTTCCTGTGGCTGCCATAACAAATTATTGCAAAACTAAGTGCCTAAATAAACAGAAACTTATTCTTTCACAATTCTGAAGTCCAGAAGACTGAAATCAAGATGTCTGCAGGCCCTACTCCCTCTGGAGGTTTTAGAAAAGAATCTTCCCTTGCCTCTTCCAAGTTCTGGTGGCTGTCGGCTTTCCTTATTTTCCTTGGCTTATGGGCACATCACCCCCACGGCTGCCTCTGTCTTCACATCAATTTCTCTCTGTGTATCCGTCTTCTCTTCTGTCTGTCTAATCTTCTCTGTGTATCTCTTACAAGGACACTGGCCATCGGATTTAGGGCATGCCCAGATAATCTGTAATAGTGTCTTCATCTCAAGATCATTAACTTAATTCCATCTGCAAAAACTGTTTTACCAAAGGAATTAAGGCATGGACATATATGGGACTCCCCTGGTGGTTTAGTGGTTACAACTACATGCTTCCAATGCAGGAAGTCTGGGTTCAATCCCTGGTCAGCAAACTAGGTCCCGCATACCATAACTATGACCCAGAATAACTGAAGAAAGACATGGACATACCTTTGATGGCGACAGCATTCAATCCACAACAGTGCACATCCCTGGGCAAGTCACTTCCTCCCTCCGGGTCTCTCTTTCCTCAACTGTAAATAGCAGCAGGGATATAGTTTGCCTTCTAATTCTTTCATTACAAGGCTACAGTCTCCTAGTGCAGTAGTCAATTGCCACATATGGAATGCAGCTAGTCTCAATTGAAATGTAATTGCAAATGTAAAATACACCCCAAAATATTACATACTTAGTGTGAACAAGAATGTAAAATATCTTATAATAATTTTATCTTCATTGCACATTGAAAACATATTTTGAATATATTGGGTTAAATAAAATTTCTCTCTAAAATTAATTTTACCTACTTCTCACTTGTTTAATGTGGCTTCCAAAAAATATATAAAATTATGTATGTGCCTCACATTATATTTTTTGGACAGCTCTATTCTAAAGAATGGATTAGCCACACTGTGCAGCACAAGGGATGGTATTTCCACAACCAGAACTTGAGCCCTCACCCCTGCACTGGAAGTGCAGAGTCTTAACCACTGGACTACCAGGGAAGTCTCATCTAAAGAACAGATTTTAAAAATAAATTTAAACATTTAAGTTCATCTCTGTCTTATGTGACATCAGTAGTGATGCCTTGACTAGAGGCTGAAGGATCTGCTTTCAAGATGCTCTCTCATATGGCTGATAGATTGGTGCCGAATTTTAGTTGAGAGTTCACCCAGGGCTTTGAGACAGGGAACTTGTTTTTTCTCTATGTGAGCCTCTCATCAGCAGCTTGAGCTTCCTCAGAACACAGTAGTTGAATTCCAAGAGTGAGTGTCCTAAGAGATAGAAAGTAGATGATAGCTCCTTAAAGCCTGATCTGGAAACTGCCACAGTGTCGTTTTTGATATATGCTGTTCATCAAATAGCCACAAAGCCTAGATTCAAGTGGAGACTCCAAGTCTCAGTGAAAAGAGTATCAAAGAAATTGGGGGCCACCTAGGAAGAGCTCAATAAGTATTTACTGAATTAATAATATGTCACAGTTCCTATCTGGCATACAAGGAAACAGAAATTTTAAAAATTTAAGTCAAGATCCTTCTAGGACTGCTGCTATTAATGACTGTGTGTGTTTAGTCTCTTAGTCACATCCAACTCTTTTTGACCCCATGGACTATAACCCGCAAGGCTCCTCTGTCCATGGAATTCTCCAGGCAAAAATACTGGAGTGGTTTGCCATTCCCTTCTCTAGGGGATCTTCCCAACCCAGGGATCGAACCCAGGTCTCCTGAATTACAGGAAGTCTTTTACCATCTGAGCCACCAGGGAATTATTATTAATGATTAAAAGTTAATATTACAAAACAGGAAAGTATGGCCCATTCAAAAGAAAAACGTGAACCGACAGAAACCAGTGAAAGACTACATGTAGAACCTACTAGACAAAGACTTTGAAACAACCATCTTAAACATAATCAAAGAACTAAAGGAAGACATAGGGAAAGTCAAGAAAATGTTATGAACAAAATGTAATTATCAAGAAAAAGAGAAAAAACTTCAAAAGAAACCAAAAAGGAAAAAAAAAAAAAGAAATCAATATTTACTTACTAAGGCAAATAAGCAGTAATTGAATACATGAGAAAAAAAATTTTTCTAGACTAAAAAATGTTATTAAAATTACAAAAGTTCTAGGAGGAAAAAGAAAAGGAACCAGGAAGAGATTGAAAAATACAGAAACTGAAATGAAAAGTTCACTGCTGCTGCTGCTGCTGCTGCTAAGTCACTTTAGTCGTGTGCGATTCTGTGCGACCTCATAGACGGCAGCCCACCAGGCTCCCTCCTCCCTGGGATTCAAAGGCAGATTAGAGTAGACAGACAAAAAAATCAGTGAACTTGAAGAGAGAACAATTGAAAATTATTGAAGAACAGAAAGAAAAATCATTGAAGAAAAGTGAACAGAACCTAAAGAATACAATCAAGAAATCAAGATATATTCTGTGGGAGTTTCAGAAGGAAAAGAGAGACAGAAAAGGCAGAAAGATTATTTGAAGAAATAGTGGTCCAAAACATCCCAATTTGATGAAAGACACAAGCATAAACATCCAAGAGGCTCAAATAACACTAAGTAGAATAAACTCAGAGAGATTCCCACTGCAATAGGTTATAATCAAGCTGTCAGAAAACAAAGATAAAGAGCGAATCTTGAAAGGAACAAAAGAGAAATGACTCATCACATACAAATAAGATGATGATCAGATTTCTCATCAGAAAGTTTTGGAAGCCAGAAAAGAGTGGACTATGTTCAAACTGCAAAACAGAAAAAAAACAACAAACAAACAAACAAACCTGTCAACCAAAAATCCTAACTGGCAAAAATTCCTTCAAACTTTGAGGGAAAAAATTAACACATTCCTAGAAAAATGACAATTTAGGGACTTTTTCTTAACCATTAGATGTGCCCTGCAAAAAATGCTGAAGGGAGTCATATAGATTGAAATGAAAGGATACTAGACAGTAGTTCAAAGACATATGAAAAAATAGAGATCTCAGTAAAGGTGGTCTGCCGTCTATGGGGTCACACAGAGTTGGATACGACTGAAGTGACTTAGCAGCAGCAGCAGTAAAGGTAAATAAATGACTAGTTTAAGAGCTGGTGTTATTGTAGGAATGGTTTGTAACTCCACTTTTTGTTTTCTACATGATCTAAGAGGATAATACACAAATTTTTTTTTACAAAAAAATGATTAGCCTAAAGCTAGTATTATTATAACTCTGTCTTGTAACTCCATGTTTTATTTTCTATATAATTTAAGAGACTAATACATCATGAAAAATATTATTAGTTTATGTTTTTGGACACACAATGTAAAAAAATGTCATTTTGTGGTATCAATAACTAACAGATGGGACCAGAACTGTGTAAAAGGAGTCTTGTATATTGTTGAAGGTGCTGCTGCTGCTGCTAAGTCAAGTCAGTCATGTCCAACTCTGTGCGACCCCATAGATAGCAGCCCACCAGGCTCCGCCATCCCTGGGATTCTCCAAGCAAGAACACTGGAGTGGGTTGCCATTTCCTTCTCCAGTGCATGAAAGTGAAATGTGAAAGTGAAGTCACTCAGTCGTGTCCGACTCTTCGTGACTCCATGGACTGCAGCCCACCAGGCTCCTCCGCCCATGGGATTTTCCAGGCAAGAGTACTGGAGTGGGTTGCCATTGCCTTCTCCGAATGTTGAAGTTAAGCTAGTACAAATTAAAATTAGAGTGTTTTAACTTTAGGATGTTAAATGTAATCCCCATAGTAACCACAAAGAAAATAGTTATAGAATACACACAAAAGGAAATAAGAATAAATCAAAATAGTCCACTACAAGAAGCTAAACACACACATACACACAGCACTATCGAAAATGAGGAATAAAAAAGCTGTAAGGCATATAGAAAAAAAATAGCAAAAGAACAGAAGTAAGTCCCTCTTTATCAGTAATTCATTTAATGGTAAAATACTCAATCAAAAGACAGATATTGGCAGAATGGATCAAAAATGATATGCTCTAATTATAAGCTACCTACAAAAAAATCATTTAGATCCAAAGACACAAACAGATTGAAGATTAAAAGATGGTGAAAACAGGATCTTAAAGAGATATTTTTACACAGATGCCATAGCAGCATTACTCACAGTATCCAAAGTGCATAAGCAACCCAAGTGTCCAGGGACAGATAAACGGTTAAGAAAATGTGGTATAGGGCTTCCCTGGTGGTTCAGTGGTTAAGCACCTGACTTGCAATGCAAGGGGCACCAGTTCGATCCCTAGTCTGGGAAGATCCCACATGCCACAGGGCAACTAAGCCCAAGAACTGCAGCTACTGGCTCCACGCGCCGCAACAGTTGAAGCCTGCTCACCCAGAGCAGAGCCTGTGTTTTGCAACAAGAGGAAGAGTAGCCCCTCCCACCCCATCCCCCGGCCCCTGCTCACCACGACCAGAGAAAGCCCTACAGCAGCAACACAGACCCACCACAGCCAAAGAGGAAAAAAAAAAATCTTAAAAAAAAAGAAAATGTGGTATGTTGTTATAATATAATGGAATATTATTCATTCTTAAAAAGAAAGGAAATTCAAACATATGCTACAACATGGATAAACTTGGAGAACATTATGCTGAGTGAAATAAGCCAGTTACAAAAAGACAACTGTGTGATTCAACTTGCATGAGGAATCTAAAGTAGTCAAAATCACAGAGACAGAAAGTAGAGCAGTAAAGTGGGGAAGAACCGGGACTTACTGTTTAATGAGATATTGAGCTTCACTTTTGCAAAATGAAAAGAATTTTTGAGCTGGATGGTGGGGATAGTTGGACAATGATACAAATATCTTTGTATCACTTAACTCTACACAAAATGGTTAAGGTGTTAAAATTTGTGTTACATGTTATTTACCACATTAAAAAACTGAAGGGGGAGGTAAAGGGATTAATGGATACAGAATTTCAGTTTGAAAAGATGAAGAAGTTCTGGAGCTGGATGGTATTGAAGGCTGGACAACAATAAGAATGTTCTTGATGCCACTAAACTGTCCACTTCAAATAGGGGTTAAAATTGTAAACTTTATGTTTTGTATTCTTTACCACAATAAAGATAAGTGAATGGGAAAAACCCCTAATGTCGATTAGACACTAACATTGGACCAGATCCTGTGTTAAATGCTTTACATGCATTGGTGTCTCCACTGTGATTCCTGTTCTGTATACAGATGGGAAAATTAAGGTACAGAGAGGTTAAGTAATTCTTCCAAGGCTCGGCTCCATATTATAAGCCAGCAGCACTAAGACTCAACTCCAGGTCTACTCACTCCGGAGTCCATGCTTTTTCTTTTCTTGGCTGTGCCATGTCTAAGTTGGGGCATGCTTGATCTTTTTGCTGTGACAAGTGAACTTTTAATTACAGTATGTGGGATCTAGTTCCCTAACCAGGAATCAAACCTGGGTCCCCTGTACTGGGACCAGAGTCTTAGCCACTGGACCCCCAGAGAAGTCCCCAGAGCCCTTGCTATAACCATGATAGCTGCTCTTAGGACATTCCCTATAGTCACCACAAAGAAAACAGTTACAGAATATACACAAAATAAGAATAAAATTAAAATAGCTCCATACAAAAAGTCAGCTAAACAAAAAGCCAGTAATACAGGAAATGAGAAATTTTTTTAAAATAAGATATATGTAGAAAAATAGCAAAATATATTCTTATCTGGTAAGAAGAGGACATTGTTGTATAGGAAGATTCTCCCAGAAAAGATAACAAGCTCCTTAAAAAAAAAAAAAGAATAAAACTTTTTGTTGCAGTAAAACGGATATACTATAAGGTACATTAATTTTAAGCCTATAGCCGTATATGCTTTACATACTTCAAGATCTAAGTTCCATCATCAAAATACAAGAAAGTTTTAGCTCCCCAGAAAACTTTCCTCTTCCCTTTCTCAGGAAATATCCCTTCAGGAAGAGCCGCTATCTGACTTCTCTCATCATAGAATAGGTTCATTTTATTTTTTATGAAGTGGTATAATATATAGATAACATAAAATTCACCATCTTAACTGTTTCTTTTTCCCCAGCTTTATTGAGATACAACTGACACATAAATTGTACTATATTAGGGTGTACAACATGGTTATTTGATATATGGATATACAGTAAAATGATCTCCACATTAAGTTTAGTTAACATCACTTGCTTCACATAATTTGTTTTTTCATTGTGATAAGAACTTTTAAGATCTACTCTCTTAGCAACTTGCAAAAACACAGTACAGTGTTGTTAACCACAGGCTCCTTGGTGTACATTACGTCCCCAGAACTTATTTAGAATTGAACTGAACGTTTGTGCCTTTTGACCGCCTTTACCCGTTCTGCCCACCGTCACCCCTGCCTCTGGCAACCACCAATTAGGTCTGTGTTTCTGTGAGTTTAGTTCTTCTTAAGATTCTACACAAAGGTGAAATCATACAGTATTCGTCCTTCTCTGCCTGACATTTCATTTACCCTGATAGCTTTGAGATTCATCAAGTTGTCACAAATGGCAGAACTTCCTTCTGTTTGTGGCTGAATAATATCCCTTTGTATGCATGTATATATGATAGATATATGCATGTGTATGGGTGTGTATGTGTGTATGTATACATCAGTTCAGTTCAGTTCATTCGCTCAGTTGTGTCCAGCTCTTTGCGACTCCATGAATCGCAGCACGCCAGGCCTTCCTGTCCATCACCAACTCCCGGAGTTCACTCAGACTCACGTCCACACATATGTGTATATATACATGTGTGTGTGTGTGTGTGTGTGTGTGTGCACACCACATTTTCTTTATCCATTCACCCACTGGAAACACTTCGGTTGTTTTCGTGTCTTGTCTCTCATAAATAATCTGCATTGTAAAGTAATTAACCTCCAATTAAAATAAATAAGTTTATATTAAAAAAATAATAATGCTGCAATGAATGTGGGGGTATAGACATATCTTTGAGGTAATGATGTCATTTCCTTCAAATATATGTCCAGTAGTGGGATTGCTGGATCACAGAGTGGTTTTAATTTTAATTCTTTGAGGAACCTCCATACTGTTTTGCATAGTAGCTGCACCAATTTACATCCCCACCAACAATGCACAAGTGTTTCCTTTCCTCCACATCCTCACCAGTGCTTGCTATCTCTCGTCTTTTTGATGACAACCATTCTAGCAGGTGTAAGTGATAGCTCATTGTGGTTTTGATAAACTGTCTCTAAGTATACGGTTGAGTAGTGTTAACTACACTCACAACCCGTCTCCAGAATTCTTTTCATCTTGAAAACTGAAACTCTATTCCTGTTAAACCACACTCCATCCTCCGACCTCCCAGCCACTGGCAAACACCTTCCTACTTTCTGTCTCTATGAATTTGACTATTCTTGGTAATTCATGTAAGTTGAATTATATAGTATATATCTTTATGTGACTGGTGGTCTTAGCTCAGGCTGCTAACAACTTATCCTAAACTGAGTAGCTTAAAGGCAAGCATTTTTTTCTCATGATTCTGGAGACTAGAAATTTAAGATAAGGATGTCAGCATAATCAGGTTGTTGTGGGAGCTGTCTTGTTGGTTATGTCCTCACTTGCCCTTTCCGTGGTGCATGCAGAGAGAAGAGGAGAGGGAGGGATGGAGAGAGGGAGGGAAGGGGGAATCTTGTATCTCTTCTTTTTATAAGGGTATTAGTCCCATCATGGGGCCCACACTCTCACAACTTCACCTAAACCTGATTAGCTTCCAAAGGTGCCATCTCCACCTGCCATCTCATTGGGAATTAGGGCTTCAAAAGACGAATTTGCTCCAGGGGGGACACAAGCATTCAGTTTGTAGTACTGACTGATTTCACTTAGCACAGTGTTCTCAAGTTTCATCCATGCTGTGCACGTGTCAGAATTTCCTTCCTTTTTAAGACTGAGATCAAAGATTAATCTCATCTATTCTTCAACTGCATATAAATGGGAACCATACCATTTCCCATTTTTTTCACTGTATATAATACCTGTGAGACTCATCTGTGCTATATATATGTGTGTGTGTGTGTGTGTGTGTGTGTGTGTGTGTGTCAGTGTTCATTCTCTTTTTTTGTTGTTCTGCATGGTGCTCAGCTGCTAAGTCATGTCCGACTTTTTGCAACCCCATGGACTGTAGCCCGCCAGGCTCCTCTATCCATGGGATTTCCCAGGCAAGAATACTGAAATGGGTTGCCATTTCCTCCTTCAGGGGATCTTTCCAACCCAGGGATAGAACCCGCATCTCCTGTGTCTCCTATATTGGCAGGAGGATTCTTTACCACTGAGCCACCTGGGAAGCCCCCATTCTTCTACATGAATATACCACAATGAGCTTATCTAGTCAATGTCAATGGGCATTTGGATTATTTCCAGCTGAGGACTACTTCAGAAAACTCCACCAGGAACACTCTTGTATGTGTCTTGGATAAATAACCAAAGTGGAATTTCTGCAACCAGTTATTTTAACTCCTTTGGCCTGACTCCACACAGCTGGCCCTGGTTGCAGCTATGACATCATATGGTCTGTACATACCCACTCTCTTGGTTGAGGAGTCCTTCAGGGAGGAGGCTATCTCCAGTTTCCCCTTCACTTCTTTCAGGGCCTCCAGGGTTTAGGTGTGTTCTCAGAACATAGCAACAAACAGGAGCTGGAACAGGAAGTAATTGTGGGCCAATGCTCTGTAATAATGAATGCAGCACAATTAAACTCAGTATTAGGTCAGAGAAAGTTCTTGTTTGGTTTGCTAAATTCTAGAAGAGGAAACTGAGGAAATGAAGCCATGAGGGCACAAACATCCAGACCACAGGCACCATTCCCATTGCAGTCCTCCAGTTCTCCCAGAAGTGACTCCACAGTAGTGGCAGCTCAGCTCCCAGGACAGACTTGCTCTTGAGGGTTCCAGCCCTGCCACCCTCCTCATTCAAGATTTGAAGGAAGAAAGTCGGAGGCCAACTCATTATTTGCTAAAAGAAGCCTGTGCATGCATACTAAGTCACTCCAACTGTGTTCAACTCTTTGCAACCCTATGGACTGTAGCCCAGCAGGCTCCTCTGTCCATGGATTTCCCAAGCAAGAATGCTCAAATGGGTTTTCATGCCTTTCTCCAGGGTATCTTCCCAACCCAGGGATTGAACCCAAATCTCTTATGTTTCCTGCACTGGGAGGTGGGTTCTTTACCACTAGTGCCAAGTGCTAAAAACCCACCAAGACCTAATGGAAGCTTTCTCTTTGGTGTTCCCAGAATAACTGATACCTAGTTAAATCAGGGATGACTCTCATTGTAAGGTTCAGTGGGGTTTGGTGTCACTTGAAAGCAACATGAAACGTCACGGCAGGGTCCCTATTTGGGGAATCAAGATGCAAGAAACTAAGTCTGAGTAGGAGGTGCTTTCTCTTTCTTCCCAAGATGCCATCTGAAAAGAAGGAAGTGGGAACACCTTCTGCACAGAGAGCTTGAAGTGGACAGAATAGACACTTCTGCCCTAAGCCTTCCTCACTCAGCATTTCTCAGCAGGACCAGGACTAGGGTGAGCAGCATGACACA
Organism: Aepyceros melampus; assembly: GCA_006408695.1. Lineage (NCBI taxonomy): Eukaryota > Metazoa > Chordata > Mammalia > Artiodactyla > Bovidae > Aepyceros > Aepyceros melampus. The sequence goes on along the minus strand of SJXQ01009690.1, from coordinate 63,912 downwards.
CTCAACTTGAGTCTCAGATTTAAGGGGCACCAATAAATCAGTAAGCAAATCAGTAATAGTTCAATGTAATACAGTTAAAAATGGAAACTAATGCAAAAAACCCATGATGAAGAAAACATCAACCTTTTAAACCAAGGTAGGATGTCTTTTCCAGGATCAGAGTGAGCTAAGTGAGGTTGAATCAAGTAGGTTCAGAGTAGACCCACAAAGGAGTTGTTAGGATTAAATGAGCTAATGATGTCAAGAGCTTGGAAGGGGCTGTAGATATGGGGATTTCCCTGGTGGTCCAGTGGTTAAGAATCTGCCTGCCAGTGCCGAGGACACTGGTTCCACCCCTGTTCCAGGGGTTGCCACCAGGCAACTAAGCCTGGCGCCACAGCTACTGAAGCCTGTACATCCCAGAGCCTGTGATCCATGAGCGAAGCCACCACAGTGAGAAGCCCATGCGCCACGATTAGGAGGAGCCCCTGCTCACCACCTCTAGAGAAAGCCTGTGCACAGCAGCTGAGACCCAGTGCAGCCAAAACAAATACATTAAAAAAATTTGTAAGTCATAAATATGTTTAGTTATTGTCATCATTATTATTTCTTAATCATAATTAATTTTCTATATCATAATAATATATATGTATATTTTTTAATTTGCAAACAAAGTATAGAGAAGTTCATTAATCTGTGGCATAGTGAAGTGAGTGAAATCGCTCAGTCGTGTCCGACTCTTTGCGACCCCATGGACTGTAGCCTACCAGGCTCCTCCCTCCATGGGATTCTCCAGGCAAGAGTACTGGAGTGGGTTGCCATTTCCTTCTCCAGGGGATCTTCCCGAACCCGGGTCTCCTGCATTCCAGGCAATCACTTTAACCTCTGAGCCACCAGGGAAGCCCAATCTGTGGCATGGAAGTATTAAAACATATGTTCTCTGGCAGCCTCACCACAATTGAAGTTTACCTTTGTGCTTTTTGCACCTCAGCTTCTAGAATTTTTAATTAACTTTGCGGTGTATAGCTGCATTTCATAATTATCACTACATCGTTACTTAGTCGTTATCATTGTTCCTAGGAGAGGGAGAGTTGTTTCATCATTAGGTGTAGTGGTGGTATATGAGATGACAGCATCGTTTGCTACCCATCCCTGTCTCTAAGAAGTCTTTCCTAGTTCCTTGAGTTTAAATTAGTTGCTCCTGTGTCCCCTCACATCTTGAATCGACCTGATCAATTGCACTTACCCTGGATTGGGTTATCTGTTTAGCTTGTCCATCTCCCCAGATAGCCTAGGACCTCTGGGAGGGTAGAGGCAAGTCCTGTCTTATCAATTTATCCTCCTCAGAACTGAGCACAGTGCCTGCCACATTATAACCTCTGAAACTGTTTTTATGATCTTAGATGACTGAGATTGGTCTCCAGAGAACTCTCCTCAATCTTTCTCCAATAAGATTGCACCGAACTGGTCAGGAGTGGAGGGTAGAGGGGGACGGTCATGTTTTGCATACCTGCCAACTCTGCTATCTAGCCTGAAGTCATATTATAATAAAATTATCATTACTCTTTGTTTTAGTGCTAGCATTTATCAGGAATTTCGTATGTGCTAAGCATTGTTCTAAACTATTTTTTATAGATTAACTCCTTTAATCTTCCTGATAATCACACAGAGAGAATTTTTTATCCCCCTTTCACTGAAACAGAGGCTCAAAGAATTCAAGTGCATGCCCAGGAACACTCAGTCACCACGTGGGAGAGCTGTGCTCCAACGCCTCAGTCTGACCCCAGAGGCCATGCTACCAGGCCGTCACTGAGACTCTGCTCCCTGGGCTCACACAACCTGCTACCCACACTTGTAAGAGAATGCCAGCTCAACACCCAACACCCCACAAGCAATCTTTACTTAGCCTCTCCTATAAAGAGAGAGTGCCAACAGCGAGAATATACTAGGAAGAGAAAATAGATTTTGTCATCTCTCTATGAGGCCACCTGATCCCTGCAGGTTGGAAAGAAATCTTTAATATAACATCTTTCTTTGGCAATTCTTTTATATGCTTGGCTGGTCAGCTTAATCTTTGGCCAGCCAAGCAGAAATACCCATATCCATAAAAATCAGGCTTCTGGAGGCAGTGCAGCCTGGAGAGGTAAGATTTCAGCAAGCAATCATAGTGCCAAGTGTAGGAAGCACCCGAGAAGCTATTCGGTGAAAGGGATGTTTCTTGCACATCTTCTTTGTTTTGGGATTTTCATCAGTGCATTCCAGATTCGAGTGTTTTTATGAACAAGTAGTAAGATATCAACCTAGCATGTTTTCTTCCTACCATCCTGAGTTCTACAGACAGCAGACTTGAATAGAGCGATAGAATATTTTAATTGAAGAATGATTTTTTGCTTTGCTCATTTTCAGTAATGTGTTTACATTTGCAAAAGCCAAAAGATATATCCACCTCCGCCAATTTTTTTTCCAGCCCCTAGAAGTAACCAGGTTTATTCCTTTCTTACTTTCTGTTCATCTTTCCATATTTCTTTATTAAACTTACTCACTTAAATATTTTTAAATGAGAATACATATTCTTATATGTTCTTCTTTCCCCTCTCTCTGACACCAAAAGTATAATATGTATAATATTCTGCACTTTTTCTTAACAGTCTCTCTGAAAGCTTTTCCATATTACAGCACAGAGAATTTCATTAATTTTGCAGCTGCATTGTATTCCGTGTGAGCTTGTACTGGGACCAGTCCTTCGTGGGTTATATTTGGGTTATTTCCAGATCTTTACTTCTGCAAATAAAACTGTAAAAAATGACCTTGTGCATGCACCACACTCTCCCCACCTCAGTGGATCACTAGGTCAAAGGGTAAATGCAGTTTCAAGGTTGATGGTTGCTGCCAGCTCACCCTCTGTGGGGGCTACACTTTTTCATACTCACACTAGTTGTGAAGATAGTGCCTGTTTGCCCACAGCCTTACCAATAAAGTCGTTAGGCTATCCTCTTTTTGCCAATCTGATAAGTGATAAGTGGTATCTGAGTGTAACTCCCTTTTGCACTTATCTTATTATGAGGAAGGCTGGGCATCTTTTCATAAGAACAGTGAGTTAAAAACACTTTTATCGTGAGTGACAGAAGCTCATTAGGGCTAGCTCAAGCAAATGAAGGGGAAATTAGTTATAAGAATTATGGAAGTGTTTCATGAAGCCAAGAACAGAAAGCTAGTCAAGACCCAGGAAAGATTGGATCTAGAAAATGGAAAAACATTAACTCAATTCCCTCTGTGTCTCTCTACACCCCACCCCACTGTTGTGAAATACAACCTCCTCATAACCCACTAACATATCTGATACATTTCCCACCCCCACAGACACTAATACACTTCCAAATACAGCTCATGGATTCATCTTTCTGCCTAGTCTGATCAGCCATAGCTGAAGGTGGGGAGAATGAGAAGATTCAGAAAAGCAATTCAGGAGCCCACCTGTGGTAGACGCTTATTGGATGACCACAGAAAACCCAGTGCCCTTCATGGTCCATCCTCCATAGGGCACCCTGCCAAAAAGACAGAAGGTTTCTATTTTTTGGCATAGCCCCATTTGGGGGGTAGTCTGCTCCTCTCTACATGGCCCCTGTGTGTTTCCAAGACAATCATAGTAATTCTATTTCCTATGTAATTCTATATCCACCTAGGGGTGGGTTTAGAAATGGACAGATGAGGTTCCAGCCAATGATACAAAAAGAAACATTCCTCATTAAAATCAGATACGGTGTCAAGATGGGCACTCACCTGTTACTGCGTGTTGTTATGTCTGCATGTGATTAATCAATTAGCTTGTGCTGCATAACTAACCACTCCCCAAATTGGGTGACTTAATATAGAATCATTTATATTTCTCATGATTTTGTGGGTTGCCCAGGTGGTTCCTGTGGTCTGGGCTTCCTCAGCTGGTGCTGGATGGTCTAGAATGGCCTCACTCATGTGTCTGACAGTTGACAAGCTGGTTGGTCTTCAGAGAGTCAGCTGGAGGGGTCGAGGGTGACTCATTTCTATTCTACCAGCAAGCTAATCACTAAACAGTGTCTCAGGTCCCAGAGCACAGCAAGAAAAAACAACCCAACCTGCAAGCACTTTTCAAGAGTCTTCTTTTGTGTCTCATTACTTTGTTCCATTGACCAAAGCAAGTCACATGACTAAGCCCTAACTAGATGGAGACATGGATTATATCTATAATACGTATGTATGTATGTATCTTGATAGGGTAGACAAATGAGAGAGCATTTTTGTAGTCTATCACGGTGATGCCTGGAACTCTAGTCATCTTGGGACGGTGAGAGGTGCTAGCCTGAGGATGGTAAATGAGAAGATGGGAAGGATTCTCAATGATGATGCTGAACCAATGACTTTATTAATTCTGTGGAGATGCTACCTTGAAAGTTCTGGTTATGAAAGATAATTAATTTTCCTTTCTGTTTAAGACAGTTGAATAGTAATATATTATCATTGTATATCAGTGAGGTGTTGGGCATGATAGTTCTCAGACAACAAAAGATGGTTTTGCCCATCATCAGACTGCTCAAGTTGCCTGGATACAAAAAAAATTTTTTCTGTGAAGAAGTGCTGGCTGATTGTATGCCTAATATGAGCCAGTTGTGAGGTGTGGTTATCCAAAAATCAGACTTAAGCATCCTTAAGATAATGTTGGGCCCAGAAAATTACAAACAGAGCCCAGATCTAGGGTTCAAAATTACAAACACACAAATGCATAGTTAAGGAGAGGGTACAATGTAGGGGCTTCCCTGGTGGTACAGTGGTAAAGAATCTGCCTGCTAGTGCAGGAGACACGGGTTCGATACCTAGGTCAGGAAGATCCCCTGGAGAAAGAAATGGCAACGCACTCCAGTATTCTTGCCTGGAGAATCCCATGGACAGAGAGGAGCCTGGGAGGCTACAGTCCATGGGGTCACAAAGAGTCGGACGTGTCTTAGCAACTAAACAACATAAAACGTAGAGGATGTGAAAGGATGTGCTTGCTTCAATCATCCCCGACTCTGTGATCCCATGGACTGTGGCCCACCAGGCTCCTTCGTCCATGAGATTCTCCAGGCAAGAGTACTGGAGTGGGTTGCCATTCCCTCCTCCACAGGATCTTCCCCACCCAAGGATGGAACCCACGTCTCTTGTCTCCTGTTTTGGCAGGCGGGTTCTTTACCACTAGCACCACTTGAGAAGCCCGTGGAGGTTTTAACTCCATGTAAAGATATAACGTGTGATGATGCCTCTCATGGTCTCTGATGTGTGGAACCTAACGTTTGGCCAATTCTAAGGAATATAAAAAAGAAAAAGAGAGAAAGATGCTATAGGAATATCAGGAAGCAAGTAAATATGACATTTACTTAATGTTAAATATGGCAAAGAGGTTAGAAACAGAGACTGGAAAATTTTTGTCACTAGTCACCTTAGCAAGAGCAGTTTCAGAGCTGTGATATGGTAAAAACAAAAAAAATGCTTCAATTAAAGGGTAAAATAAAGAAGAGAAAAGAGGAATGATAAACATAGAATGCTATATTACCTAGAATTTTTTGATTGTGTGCCTTGTAATTAAGCCAGCTTGGTGAGAGAGTAGAGACTTGGTGGAGTTGCTCTTATTATTGATTTGATGTGTCTCCAATCACAGAAATATCAAAAGGTATGCTTAAGATATACCTGGATTCAGGCATTTAAACTGCATGACTGAGGCCTTCCCTGGTGGTCCAGTGGTTAAGTATCCACCTGTCAATGCAGGGGACACAGATTTGACCCCTGGTCCAAGACAATTCCACAGGCCATGGGACAACTCAGCCCATGTGCCACAATTGCCAAGCCCTTGAGCCCAGAGCCCTTGCTCCATGCAGCAAGACAACCTGCCACAATGAGAAAACCATGCACTGCAATGAAGGGTAGCCCCCGCTCATCACTAGAGAAAGCCCATGCACAGCAGTGAAGACCCAGAGCATTCATAAATAAATAAAAGAAATCTCAAAAAAATCACAAAACCTACATGACTAAAACACTGAGCCCTTTCCTCTCTGTTTCTCATTGAGCATCCATAAATAAATGAACAGAAATCTCAAAAAAAAAAACCCCACAAAACCTACATGACTTAAACACTGCATCCTTTTCTCTCTGTTTCTCAGTTTTGCTTGTCTTCTTTTCAGAAAAATCTTTGTCCATGTGGAGAAGTAGAGAGCATGCTTCCCAACTGGCCCTTGTGAAAGACTCTGGAAGGGCTTTTAATGGTCCAGTTTGGGAGACCTGACCACCCTTGAACCAATCACTCTGGCCCAGGAGATGGAGTACTCTCATTGGTCGTACCCTTGTTAGCTTCCCTTCCGCCAAACCACAAAGATGGAACATTTTTATGGAAGAAACAGCACAATGATTCTCTAAAAGAAGAAAAAAAAGGGAGAAAGTATCATAGAGTTCTTAAATATGACACCAAAAGCAAACAAAAAAAATGATAAATTCGAGATTTAATCGTAAAGATTAAAAATGTTTTCTTTGTGAAAGCCCTTGTTAAGAGGATGAAAAGATAAGCTACAGACTGGAGGAAGTATTTTTAACCCATAAAGGACAAGTATCCAGAATATATTAAAAACTCTCAAAACTCAACAATAAAAAAATTAGAAAGTGGGCAAAAGACATGAACAGCCATTTCACATCACAAATAAGCACATGAAAATATGTTCAGCACCATTAACCATTAGGAAAATGCAAATTAAACCACAAAAATATATTACCACATACTCATCAGAATGACTAAACTTGAAAAACAGTGCTACTAGCAAATGTTTGTAAGAATTCAGAGAAACAAGATCACTCACACATTGTTGGGGGGAATGTAAAATGGTACAGCCATGATATCATAATGGCAGAAAGCGAAGAGGACTAAAGAGCCTCTTGATGAGAGTGAAGGAGGAAAATGAAAGAGCCAGCTTAAGGCTAAATATTAAAAAAAAAACTAAGATCATGGCATCTGGCCCCATTATTCATAGCAAATAGAAGGGGGAAAGGTGGAAGTAGTGACAGATTTCCTCTTCTTAGGCTCCAAAATCATTGCAGACAGGCTCCAAAATCACTGCAGACAGTGACAGCAGCCATGAAATCAGAAGACGGTTGCCTCTTGGCAGGAAAGCAATGACAAACCTAGACAGTGTATTGAAAAGCAGAGACATTACTCTGATGACAAAGGTCCATATAGTCAAGGCTATGGTCTTCCCAGTGGTCATGTATGGTTATGAAAGCTAAGCTGTAAAGAAGGCAGAATGCCAAAGAATTGATGCCTTTGAACTGTGGTTCTGGAGAAGAATCCTGAAAGTCCCTTGGACAGCAAAGCAATCAAACCAGTCAATCTTAAGGAAAATCAACCCTAAATATTCACTGGAAGGACTGACACTGAAGCTGAAGCTCCAGTATTTTGGTCATCTGATGTGAACAGATGATTCATTGGAAAAGTTCCTGATGCTGGGAAAGATTGAGGGCAGGAGGAAAAGAGGGTGTCAGAGGATGAGATGGTGGATGGCATCACAGATGCAAGGAACATGAACTTGGGCAAACTCCTGGAGATGGTGAGGGACAGGGAGGCCTGGCTTGCTGCAGTCCATGGGATTGCAAAGAGTTGGACATGCCTAGGCAACTGAACAACAGTTTCTTATGTGGTTTCTTACAAAATAAGATATGCTTGGGACTATATAAAATTTGAAAAACTTTTGCGCCTCACAGGGCACAACTAATAGAAAAAGACAATCTACAGAGAAAGAGAACATGTTTGCCAATCATATATTTGACAAGGGGTTAATACCCAGAAAATATTTTTTAAAAACACTGCAACTCAACAACACATAATAAAATAACCCAATTTAAAAATGGACAAAGAACTTGAATACACATTTCTCTAAAATCGATATACAAATGGCCAGTGGGCATATGAAAAGACACTCAACATCACTAATCATTAGACAAATGTAAATCAAACCTGCAGTGAGCTATTACCTCACCCCATTCAGATGGAAACTATTTAAAAATAAATAAATAAATAAAACAAAAAAGTAGAAAAGAGCAAGTGCTGCTGAGGATGTGAAGAAACTGGAACCCTCATACACTGTTGGTAGGATTATAAAATGGTGCAGCTGCTATGGATAACAGCATGGAGGTTGCTGCAAAAATTAAAAATAGAATTATCCTATAATCCAACAATCTTACTTCTGAGTATATATCCAAAGGAAGTAAAAGAAGTGTCTCAGAGATATTTGTGCACTCACATTAATAGCACTAGTATTCACAAGAGCCAAGAAGTGGAAGCAACCCTACTGTCCATCAGTGGATGAATGGATAAAGAAAATGTAGAATATACATACAATAGAGTATTATACAGCCTTAAGAAGAAGAAAATTCTGGGACTTCCCTGGTGGTCCAATGGGTAAGACTCCATGCCCCAATGCAGGGGGCCCGAATTCAGTCTCTGCTCAGGAAACTAGATCCTGCACGCCACAACTAAAAGACCCCCACATGGTGCAACTAAGACCTGGCACAGCCAATAAAAGTGAAAACAATTATTTTTAAATTTTACAAAAAGGAAGAAAATTCTGACTCAAGTTATAACATGGATGAACATTGAGGACATTATGTTGAGTAAAATAAGCCCGTGAGAGAAAAGACCAATACTGTATGATTCCACTTTATATGAGGTACCCAAACATAGTCAAATTCATAGCTATAGGAAGCAGATAGTAGTTACCAGGAGCTGGCAGAAGGGAGAAAGCGGAGTTGTTTAAGGGATACGGCTTCAGATTTACAAGATGAAAAGTTCTGGAGATCTGCTGCACATCAAACATTATACTTAGCACTACTGAACTATACGCTTAAAAATGGTTAAGACTGTGAGTTTTACGTAGTGTTTTTTTTTTCCACGATAAAATACAGTGATTAGTTCAGTTACTCAGTCATGTCTGACCCTTTGTGACCCCATGAACCACAGCACACCAGGCCTCCCTGTCCATTGCCAACTCCTGGAGTTCACCCAAACCCATGTCCCTTGAGTCAGTGATGCCATCCAACGATTTCATCCTCTGTTGTCCCCTTCTCCTCCTGCCCTCAATCTTTTCTAGCATCAGGATCTTTTCAAATGAATCAACTTTTCATATCAGGTGACCCAAGTTTTGGAGTTTCAGCTTCAGCATCAGTCCTTCCAATGAACACCCAGGACTGATCTCCTTTAGAATGGACTGGTTGGATCTCCTTGCAGTCCAAGGGACTTGCAAGAGTCTTCTCCAACACCACAGTTCAAAAGCATCAATTCTTCAGCACTCAGCCTTCTTCACAGTCCAACTCTCACATCCATACATGACCACCGGAAAAACCATAGCCTTGACTAGACGGACCTTTGTTGGCAAAGTAATGTCTCTGCTTTTCAATATGCTATCTAGGTTGGTCATAACTTTCCTTCCAAGGAGTAAGCGTCTTTTAATTTCATGGCTGCAGTCACCATCTGCAGTGATTTTGGAGCCCAGAAAAATAAAGTCAGCCACTGTTTCCACTGTTTCCCCATCTATTTGCCATGAGTGATGGAAATGGATGCCATGATCTTCGTTTTCTGAATGTTGAGCTTTAAGTCAACTTTTTCACTCTCCCCTTTCACTTTCATCAAGAGGTTCTTAGATGATAGATAGTTAGTGCATGCTCAGTTATTCAGTCATGTCGGACTTTTTTTGAGCCCACTAGGCTCCTCTGTCCATGGGATTCTCTCAGCAAGAATACTGGAGTGGGTTGCCATTTCCTCCTCCAGAGGATCTTCCCGACCCAGAGATCGAACCCAAATCTCCTGCATCTCCTGTATCGCAGGCAGACTTTTTACCACTGTGCCACCTGGGAAGCCCAGATAGACAGATTTAAAAAAAAAAATAGGTGCTTGTCGTATGAAGTTAGCAACTGCACTGCACTCTTGGATATTTATCCTAGCTAAATAAAAACTTGTTCACACACAAACCTGTACACAGATATTCATAGAAATTTTATAATAGCAAGAAATTGGAAACAGTCAAATGTGGGCAAGTTGTTAAACTACAGTACATCCTATCATGCAATAGGAATACTAAAAAGCCTCTTGATGAAAATGAAAGAGGAGAGTGAAGAAGTTGACTTAAAGCTCAACATTCAGAAAACTAAGATCATGGCATCCATTCCCATCACTTCATGGCAAATAGATGGGGAAACAGTGGAAACAGTGGCTGACTTTGTTTTTTTTGGGCTCCAAAATCACTGCAGATGGTGACTGCAGCCATGAATTAAAAGACACTTACTCCTTGGAAGGAAAGTTATGACCAACCTACATAGCATATTCAAAAGCAGAGACATTACTTTGCCAACAAAGGTCCGTCTAGTCAAGGCCATGGTTTTTCCAGTGGTCATGTATGGATGTGAAAATTGGACTGTGAAGAAAGCTGAGTGCTGAAGAATTGATGCTTTTGAACTGTGGTGTTGGAGAAGACTCTTGAGAGTCCCTTGGACTGCAAGGAGATCCAACCAGTCCATCCTAAAGGAGATCAGTCCTGGGTGCTCTTTGGAAGGACTGATGCTGAAGCTAAACTCCAATACTTTGGCTACCTCATGTGAAGAGTTGACTCATTGGAAAAGACTGATGCTGGGAGGGATTGGGGGCAGGAAGAGAAGGAGACAACAGAGGATGAGATGACTGGATGGCATCACCAACTCGATGGATGTGAGTTTGAGTGAATTCTGGGAACTGGTGATGGACAGGGAGGCCTGCTGTGCTGTGATTCATGAGGTCGCAAAGAGTCAGACATGACTGAGCAACTGAACTGAACATGCCACAGCTAAGACCCAGAGTAGTCAAATAAATTCTTAAATAAATAATTTTAAAAATAAAGTGTTCAATGCATGAGTGCATGCTAAGTCTCTTCAGTCATGTCCTACTCTTTGCAACCCCATGGACTGTAGCCTGCCAGACTCCTCTGTCCATGGGATTCTCCAGGCAAGAATACTGGAGTGGGTTGCCCTGTCCTCCCAGAGGAGATCTTCCCAGCCCAGGGATTGAACTTACATCTCTCATGTCTCCTGCATTGACAGGTGGGTTCTTTACCACTAGTACCACGTGGGAAGCCCCCAAAAGTATCCAATGCAATGGTTTAAAAAAATGTATACTACATATACTTTTCTAGAAGTTTGAATGGAGAGTGATATGATCATGAATTTGATGCAAAGGTAGTGTTAAGAAAAGGGATTTGTTGGATTTTTTTATTTTTAGATGATAAGACATCATCATATGGGGAAAAAGAAGGCAAAGATGAAAGTTCAGAAAGTAAAGAATTCATTGCTACAAGCAATAAGTGCTGGAGAGGGTGTGGAGAAAAGGGAACCCTCTTACACTGTTGGTGGGAATGCAAATTAGTACAGCCACTATGGAGAACAGTGTGGAGATTCCTTTAAAAATTGCAAATAGAACTGCCTTACGACCCAGCGATCCCACTGCTGGGCATACACACCGAGGAAACCAGAATTGAAAGAGACACGTGTACCCCAATGTTCATCGCAGCACTATTTATAATAGCCAGGACATGGAAGCAACCTAGATGTCCATCAGCAGAATGATGCACGGGGATAATCCAGAGAGATGGTGCGGGGCGGGAGGGGAGAGGTGGGGGTCGGGATTGGGAGTCATGTACACTTGTGGCTGATTCACGTCGATGTATAGCAAAATGAATACAGTATTGTAAAGCAAAACAAACTTAAAAATAAAAATTAATTTAAAAAAAAAAAGAATTCATTGCTAGAGCAAGGCTACCAGGGAGAAAGGAGAGAATACAGTGGATGAAGAGGTGGAACAGTTACCCTTGAAAACTAGAGAGGATCCTTGTCCTAGAGGAAATAGAATCTTGGTGGTAAGGACCAGGGAAACATAGATGTTTACAAAAGAGAGGAGGGAGAGGTTGAGTTTGTTTTAGCTTTGGGGCCTTATGTAGTTTTGAAGAACTGACTCTTAGAAAAGACCCTGATGATGGGAAAGATGGAAAGCAGGAGGAGAAGGGGATGACAGAGGATGAGATGGTGGATCTTACCGACTTGATAGACATGAGTTAGAGCAAGCTCTGGAAGTTGGTGATGGACAGAGAAGCCTGGCATGCTGCAGTCCATGCAGTCACAAAGAGTTGGACATGGCTGAGCGACTGAACTGAACCGAGCTGAACTACATATTTTCTAGAAGTAGAGTCATAACTTGGGAATAAAGAGACACAATCAGGTAGGGGTTTGAGGAAAGTGGTAAAGCCTTGTGTCATGGAAAAGAGGACAACTAAGGATTCATAAAAGAAATGATTCCTAGCAGGAGGATCAAGCTAAAGATGGTGTGTTAGTCAGGGTTCTCCAGAGAAACAGAACTAACAGTATGTGTATATAGAAAGAGTGATTTATTATGAGGAGTTGGCTCATGTGATTATGGAGGGGAAAGTCCCCACATTTGTAGGGTGGGTAGGTAAGCTGGAAACTCAGCAGAGATTATGGTGTAGCTCCAAGTTTGAGCTGGAAGGCCTGAGAACCAGGAGAGTTGATGATGTAAGTTCCAGTCCAAAAGCAAACAGGCTATACACCCAGAAAGAGTCAATGTTTCCATTCAAGTGTGAAGGTAGGGAAAATCCAACATCCCAGCTCAGAGACCATCAGGCAGGAAGAATTCCCTCTTATTGGTTGAGAGTCAAGCCTTTTTATTCTATTCAGGCTTTCAATTGATTAGACAAGACCCACACACATTGGAGAAGGCAATGGCAACCCACTTTAGTAATCTTGCCTGGAAAATCCCATGGACAGAGGAGCCTGGGAGGCTATAGACCATGGGGTCACAAAGAGTCAGACACGACTGAGTGACTTTATTTACACACACTGGGGAGAACAATCTGCTTTAGTCACTCTACTGATTCAAATGTGAATCTCATCCAAACGCATCTTCACAGACACATCCTGAATAATGTTGACCCTGTTTCCCAGCCGAGTGGACACACAAAATTAAGCACAGAAGATGGAAACTAAGAATTTTTCATAAGGCAAGAGAGAATGATCCTGTGACTTCTCTCCAGTCAAAGTGAAAAGCCTGGGGATAGGAACTGAGAAAGTAGATGGCCAGAAAGGCAGAGATGTGGAAGAATTGGGAGTATTTCTCTGAAAGGAGTTCATCTAACTGAGCTCAGGCTTGCAGCTGGTGAAAAGGGTAAAGCCAAAAGTGGCTGAGGGACCCAGGAGCCTGGATGAGAATGAAAAATAGATTAAGTGGGAAAGAAGGTGTGGAAGAGGTGAGAAGATGGGAAGCTATGATCAGTGGGTAGAAGTGTCCCTTTTAATGTTTTTCAAATAGAGCAGTTTTGGCTGATGCCCAAGTCGTGGTGCAGCCAAGAGGGAGTAAAGGAGAAATTGGTTGGTTGAGAAGATCTGTAGAGCAGTCATCCAGTATATTGGGAAAGTGATCTGTAAGGACACTGAAATTGCTCACAGCAGCAATGGACAGGGGAATAAGAAATTACCTCCAGAGAGAGCCAGGCTCCAACTAAGGCAAAGCATAGAGTTGGCTTCCTGTGAAGACGATTCTACAACATGGTGGCTATGAGCGCAGGTTTCAGATAGATAGGTGGATGGATGGATGGATGGACAGATAGATGCATGGTATAGGTACATGTATTCTGGCCACTTAGATCCTTAGATCCCTGATCCCTGGCTCAAAGACTGACCTTTAGTTTTACCTGCAGCTGTTTAAAAATCCTCTGTTTCTTTTTTGCTGAGGTCAGCCAGAGTCCATCTCTATCATTTACAATGAACGTGTACTGAATGGTCCGCTAATGCACTTGACTCTTGCTGCCACGATATAGAGACAGTTCTCACAGACATGCTCAGATTCACGAGCCACACTTCAAAGTCTCTGATGAAAGAAAGCAACACTAGAGACTTCTATTTCTTTCCAAGAGAAGAGCCTAGGAACAAAAGATGTGAGTTACCAGGAGGTTTTCGATTCTCCATAAAGACCTTCCTGTGTGTTAGAGGTGCTCAGCAGTTTGATGGGAGGAATGAAAGGAAGGAGGGAATGAAATAAGTTAAGATCCTTTGACGTCATTGGCTTTGCTTCTTCTTAGTTGGGAAACCAGGTCATTCATGGGAACCCCGGGCATCTGGATCCTCTGGAAGACAGAAGGCAGGCTCCAGGTTTGAGAGTTTCTCCTTGCGTTGATCTAAATCAGGCTACCTCCAACTTCCATACACTATTCCTCACTCCAAGAATAAATCTATTCCTGCTGCCATATGACAACCCTTCACACGTTGGAAAACAGCTCTCACATCCATCCCTCACTCCTAGCAGTTTTGCAAGTGAAATCTTCCTACTTCTTTCTGCATCATAGTAACAAGTCCCTGGAGACCTACTTGACCTTCTGTCTAAACGTGCTGCGGTTCCATTGCCTTCATCACAGTGGAGTGTCCACAAGAGACATAGTGTTCTGAGCATCGTCTGCTCCACAAATGATACAGAACTTTTTCCTCCTAGGTTTTTGATGGTATTCTCCTGGCAATGTGTCCTAAATCTGCCACACTCATGGCTGGGCCTCTCTCTCTCTCTCTTTTTTTAAAATTTATTTTCGCTGCACTGGGTCTTAGCTGCAGCACATAGGATCTTCATTGCCTCATGAGGGATCTTTCAATGTGGCGCACACACTCTAGTTGTGGTACACCGGCTCCAGAGCGTGTGGGCTCAGTAGTTGTGGTGAAAAGGCTTAGTTTCTCCATGGCATGTGGGGCCTTCGTTCCCCAACAAGGGATAGAACCCGCATCGCCTACTTGGCCAGGTGGATTCTTAACTGGACCACCAGAGAAGTCCCCTGCATCTCTTACTAGGCCCCAACCTATTCTGCTCTCTCCCTGCCCTCTTTGGAATTTTTCCTGGGCCTTTCTTTCTCCCTGTCTTCTGGAACCACCTCAGTGAATAGTAGCATCAGTGACAGGGCATTGAAATAGTCATGGAAGAACCAAAACTTTGGTGGAATTCCTTATTTTTCTTTATTGGTTGGTAAATTGATACACATACACAGAGGGCAAGGAGTGATGACAGAAAGAGGTAGCCAGTCCAGACTGGTGGAAGGCAGGTGTAATAAACCCGGGGACTTAGATACGAGGCTTGTCCTCCGTGACAGCAATGTGAGTAGATCTCTGCACCCACCTGCTAAAATCTGGAAAGTTTATGGAGAGGCCTTAATGGGGCTCAGTCACATGACCAGCCCAGATGGTATTGACAACACACTGCTCACTCAAGGCTGCATCCTTGGAACGGCTCTCACTGTGGGAACAGTGGGCTGAACACACATTCCAAGGATCGAGGGGAGGCGAGGAGTCTCCAATTGCCCAGGTCCAGCGTGAGGGTCAATTGCCCATCACATCCTCTCCATGACCACCTCCAACACTATTGTCTCAGGCCCAGTTCCTCAAAAGAGCAGAGCAGAGGACTTCCTTGGTGGTCCAGTGGTTAAGAACCTGCGTGCCAAAGCAGGGTTCAATCCCTGGTCTGGAAAGATTCCTCATGCTGCGGGACAGCCAAGCCTGTGCATCACAACTGCTGAGCCCAGGCGCCTAGGGCTTGAGCTCTGCAGCAGAAGAGGCCAGCGCACCACGGCTGGGGAGGAGCCCCCGCTCAGCACAACCAGAGAAAGCCAGCATGCAGTGACCCAGAGCCAGTGCAGCTAAAAATAAAGTAACCTTTGTGACCCCATGGACTGTAGCTGCCAGGCCCCTCTGCCCATGGAATTCTCCAGACACAAACACTGGAGTGGGTTGCCATTCCCTTCTCCAGGGGATCTTCCTGACCACGGATCGAGCCCAGCTCTCTTATGCTGCAAGCAAATTCCTTACTATCTGAGCCACCAGACTCAGACCATTTTTTAAAATGATTCATTAAAATAAAAAAAGAACAGAGCCTGAAAGACGGTGGGGGAGGGGGCGTGTGTGGCTTGTACACAGCCAGTATAACTTGGAAAGCAATTCCAAAGAGGTGGAGGATGAAGGCAAATGAAGCAGAAGAGTGAGAGCCCCCGAAGACAAGTTAACAAGCTGGTGAGCATGTGAGTGGCTAAGGCTCAGTGCTGCACAGGTTCCCGGCACGAGCCATGGGGATGCTCTTCAGAACACGGGACTCAAGAAGGGAGTGATCCATCCGTGGCTCCCATCCTTCATTTGTCAAGAGTTGCCCCATGGCTGGTCAGCCCCTTGCACATCGGGTGTGTGACTGAGTCAGAACAGTGAGCAGGCCCTTAAAGTTGCACCATCAGGAGGTGGCAGAAAGTGATACATACAGAGTCACTAAAGTGAGATGCTCACTGTTCATACCTGGGCATAGCTGGGTGCCACAGTACTGGCTTGAGTAAAAAAGTGAACCTACAAGGATGGCAAGGAAGGGCAAAAATGCATCCTAGGCATTTTCATGGTTTAGTGTTGGAGTTTTGTATTATGTGTGGGAAGAGTGCCTCATGATCAAACATCTCAATCCAGTCCTGGTACCAACACAGAAGATTCAAAAAACAAAAAACACCCCTCTCCATCCATCCTGCTCCATATCAATTCCTCCCCAGACTCTGGAACCCATGCCCATCTTCCTGGGGATTTTGCTCATCAAATACTCCCTAACTCTATGAATCTTCAACTTAGGCTTCCACAAGACCCCCAGAGCAGTTTGGTTTTTTCTCTTTCCTCCGCCTGCACAACAGCATCAGGGAGCCTTCTTCTCCATTGTCACTCTTCATGCTTTACATAAGCATGGAGTTCTTCTGGTGATCTGGCTGTTCATAGCTTCACTTCCAAGATTGCTTTAGAATCTCCTGTTAGCAGTCCACACCTTACCTCATCTCTATTGTTGGTAGCTGTCCTTCTTTCCATCTTTCGCATATGTCCTCTAAAACCCAGCTTCACCAGAAGGCTCTGTTTTGTAATCACACTACTGCATTGGGTATGCTTTTCTCCTCCTTATTCTAATCTACCATCGTGAGCATTTCTCACTTCAGTGAGCACCAAAGAATTCATGCTCTCGAACTGTGGTGTTGGAGAAGACTCTTGAGAACCCCTTGGACAGCAAGGAGATCCAACCACTCAACCCTAAAGGAAATCAACCCTGAATACTCATTGGAAGGAATGATGCTAAAACTGAAGCTCCAGTACTTTGGCCACCTGATGCAAAGAGCTGACTCCTTGGAAAAGACTCGGATCCTGGGAAAGATTGAGGGCAGGAGGAAAAGGAAGCAACAGAGGATGAGATAGTTGGATGGCATCACTGACTCAGTGGACATGAGTTTGAGTAAACTCCAGGAGATAGTGAAGGACAGAAAAGCCTAGAGTGCTGCAGTCCATCAGGTCACAAAGAGTCGGATGTGACTGAGCAACTGAACAATAACAACTTCCTCTCCAAGCCTCAAATTATTGTCTGATATCTGAGTAGTAGTTAGGACCCTTTCAGATGCAAGTGACAAAAACTGAATTTAAACTGAATTGATGATTCAATTCAGATTTCACATAACTGAAAAATTCAGGGCTAGAACTCAGCGTCAGGTACAATTTGATCCAGGTTTTCCAACAACATCTTCAAGAATCATTCTATTTTGATCCAGGTTTTCCAACAACATCTTCAAGAATCACTCTGTTTCCATCTCTTGGCCTTGCTTTCCTGGGTTGGTTTCATCCTCAGACAGGTTCTACTCAGATGGTGGCCCTGGCCACTCTGAGCTTAATCCTACTGGCTTAGTAACTCCAAAGCAAAGACAAGTTTTTCTCTCTCCAGGTTTCAACACATGTCCTGAGCAGAGCCAGCTTCAAGTGTATATTAGTTTCTCGTGGCTGCCGTAACAAATTGTTACAAATTAGGCAGCTTAAAAACAACAGAAACTTATTCTCTCATCGTTCTGTAAACCAGAAGGCTGAAATTAAGGTGATGGAAGACTATACTCCCTCTGGAAACTGTAGATAGGAATTCTTTCTTGCTTCTTCCAGCTTCTAGGGGATGTCAGCTTTCCTTGGCTGCCTTGCTTTATGGCCACGTCACTCCCATATCTCCCTCCATCTTCACACTGCCTTCTCCCCTGTGCGTCTCTCTCCTCTTCCCCATCTGCCTTCTCTCACTGCCTGACCTCTCCTGTGTATTTCTTAGGAGTACATGTGTTATTAGATTTGAGGTCTATCCAGATAATCCAGGTGACTTCTTCACCTCAAGATCCTTAGTTTAGTTACAGCTGCAAAAACCCTTCTTCCAAATAAGGTCACAGTTTCACAGGGGCTGCAGATTAGGACAGGCACATAGCTCTCAGGGGCCAACATTCCACATACTCTCATGGGCATGTGATCCACGAAGTCTCAGGGGACTCCACCCTCAGAAGGGCCCAGACTTGGTCTGAGTGACTGAAGTGAGTGAAGTCACTCAGTCGTGTCCAATTCTTTGTGACCCCATGAACTGTAGCCTACCAGGCTCCTCCATCCATGGGATTTTCCAGGCAAGAATACTGGAGGGAGTTGCCATTTCCTTCTCCAGGATATCTTCCCGACCCAGGGATTGAACCCAGGTCTCCTGCATTGCAAGCAGACGCTTTACCATCTGAGCCACCAAGGAAGTCCAGACTTGGTTTAATGCTCTGCAGTCACCATCTGGAGATTCATAATTATTGATCAAAGGACCCCACAGTTTGGATTTGCACTGAACCCCACAAAGTATGCAGCAGTCCTGGTCCTGGGGCAGATAGGCTATGAGAAATCTCCACTTGAGATTTCTACCCCAGGCCACTCTCCAGACCATCAGACTCCTGGAGTAAGATGGCTTTTCCATCTCCACCCTGCTAGTCTTGGATGAAGACTGTGACGGGAATATTAATAGAAGTTACCAGGGAGCATGTGCTAGTGGTAAAGAACCTGCCTGCCAATGCAGGAGATGTGGAAGACACCAGTTTGATCCCTGAGTTGGGAAGATCCACTGAAGGAAGGCACAGCAACCCACTCCAGTATCCTTGCCTGGGGAATTCCGTGGACAGAGGAGCCTGGTGGGCTACAGTCCATTAGGTCGCAAAGAGTCGGACACGACTGAGTGACTTAGCACAAAGCACAGACAGCATCCAGCTTAAGTATCAGGGAAGGTTCCACAATGGAAGCAACCTTTAAGTTGAGAAATAAAGGATGAAGAGCCGTAGGCAAAGAAAAGACAGAAAGAGGTGCAGGCAAAGAGGAGGACGTGTGCAAAGAACTGGAGGGAAGAGAGGGAAGGTGTGTTTGGGGAACTTGTTTGTCAAACTTCCTGTTGCTAGAGACAGAGCCAGGCCATCAGGGATGCCGATCACAAGGGATGTTGCCAACTGGGCTGGATGAAGCTGGATGGCTAACCATCGTGGGAGAAGACAGAGCATCTAGAATGACACAATCACTTTCTACTGAGGTTCTGGTCACTTCCCTTCATCAGCTTGTTCCGCCTGGTTGACCAGAATTTGGGCCAAGGCAACGGTTCCTCTAGACACTTCCTCTACCTTTTGAAAGATAACAATATCAGCAAGAAAAATGAAGAACTGACCAGAATCTCAGAGTTTCGTTAACCAAGATTTTCTGCCGGTATCCATATCAATCAGCTTCTGCATAAGCCATGAGAGAGTATTAGTTGCTCAATCATGTCCAGCTCTTTGTGACTCCATGGATTGTAACCTGCCAGGCTCCTCCGTCCATGGGATTCTCCAGGGGGAATATTCCAGTGGGTTGCCGTTTCCTTCTCCAGGGGATCTTCCTGACCCAGGGATTGAATCTGGGTCTTCCTGCATGGCACGTTCTTTACCAACTGTGTCATCAGGGAAGCCAAATGAGAAGCTTTTTTCTTTTTAAAAAAATTTGTTTTGGCCACACCATGTGGCTTCTGGGATTTTTAGTTCCCTGACTAGGGATTGAACTGGGGCCCTCAGCAGTGAAAGTGCAGGGTCCTAACCATTGGGCAACCAGGGAATTCCCAAGAAGCATTTGTTTTTTCATTGCATTTCTATTTTCCACACGGTTTATTATAACATGTTGAATTTAGTTGCCAATATTATAGATACTGAATATAGTTCCCTTCTATATAGTAGGACCTTGTTGTTTATCCATCCTACAAATACTAGTTTGCATCTGCTAGTCCCAAACTCCCAATCCATCCTTGGCAACCACAAGCCTGTTCTCTATGTCTGTGAGTCTGTTTCATAGACAGGTTCGTTTGTGCCATATTTTAGATTCCATATATAAGTTTTTTATATATCTATAATACCATATATATCATATGGTATTTGCCTTTAAGAGAGGCATTGTAAGTAATTGGGTAGAAGACAGAGTCATCACTAAATGCTTTTAGGAGATCTAGGTAATCCTCCAGATTAACAAAAGAGGGCGTAGGTTCCTACCTCACTCCTTATACCAAATTAATTCTGGATGAGGCAAAAATGTTGAAGTAAAAAAATAAAATGTAATAAAAAAAATAATAAAGTCATTAGACTACCAGAAAAATGGGAAAATTTTTTCATAATCTTGGGCAAGGGAAGACCTTTCTAAGAAAGACACAAGTCTGAGATGTAATAAGAGAAAAGATTGATAAATTACAATAGGTAAAAATTTTAATTTCCATACATATACACTAAACAAAATTAAAAAAACAAAACTGTGTACTAGGAAAAATATTCATAACATGTATAACAAAGTGTGGGCTAATTTTCCTAATATAAAAAGACCTTTTAAAAGTTAATATATGGAAGACCAATAACCTAATAGCAAACAAAGTTAAGCAGAACAGCTACAAGCTGTTAAGAAAAGAGATGTAAGGGATTTATAAGCATCATTACAGATATGCTCAGCTTGGCGTTGAGTAAAGAAACACAGTGAGATATCAGTGTTCACCCATCAGAACCACAAAGATTGAAATGTTTGACAAGAGTCTAAGTTTAAAAGGAAGTATAAATACAGACATCTTCACACATTGTTGGTATGAGCACTTGTTGGTACAACTTCTTTGAAAGAAAATTATTAGATAACTCTCAAAAGTTTTTAATGGGGGAGGAACTTTGACCCAAGAACTCTATCTAGTTTCAGGAATTTATCCTAGACATACTCTCAAACCTAAGATATGTTTGCTCAAGTTTATTTTTTTAGTCACTGTTTGCAGCTAAAAATGGGAAATAATCTTTTCTAATTAATGGGGAAAGTGTTTAATATATTACAGAGCTTACATATAAGAATATTACAAAGCCAATTGTTAATGAGGTGGATTTTTATGGAATTATATTAAACAGTTCCCCAGACATACAGTTTGGGGCTTGAAAGTTTGTATGTGATATACCCACTAGTGGAAAAAGAGTCAAGGATGAGAAAGAGAAAGAGATAAGAGACAGAAATATAACAGACAGACAGACAGACAGACAATACACAAAACAAGTCTGAAAACTTACAAGAGAAAGTGATACTAGTAATTGTTCCCGAGGATTCAGATAAAAGAGAAACTTCATTTTCACTCCATACACTGTTACTCTTTGAATGTTACCCTTTTATTGTTTTTTCTATTAAATATTTCCATGAAAACTATTAAGATGAAAGAAAGCAAAATTCACCCATAATCTTAAAAAAAAATTTTTTTTTACAAAGAAAGACATAAGATCCCCTCCCCCAAGTTAACCACTAACAAGTACTGAGTTCAGGTTCTTGCAGAACTGTTTATGCAGACTGATGGAATGATGCTTTGGCTTTCACTTATGGATTTTTCTACACTTTCTCCCTGCTGTCTTTCCTGCACCCTCACAGGCAGAGAGCCAGCTTTGAAAGTCCTTGGCCAGAAGGTTCCCTGTTGTTGTTCAGTTGCTTGGTCATGTCCAACTCTTGGCGACGCTAGGACTACCGCACGCCAGGCTTCCCTATCCTTCACCATCTCCTGGAGCTTGCTCAAACTCATAACCATTGAATCAGTGATGCCATCCAACCATCTCATCTTCCGTCGCCCCCTTCTTCTCCTGCCCTCAATCCTTCCCAGCATTCGGATCTTTTCCAATGAGTCATCTCTTTGCATCAAGTGGCCAAAGTATTGGAACTTCAGCTTCAGCATCAGTCCTTCCAATGAATATTCAGGGTTGATCTCCTTTAGGACTGAGTGGTTGGATCTCCTTGCTGTCCAAGGGACTCTCAAGAGTCTTTTCCAGCGCCACATTGTGAAAGCATCAGTTTTTCAGTGCTCAGCCTTCTTTACGGTCCAGCTCTCACACCCATAAGTGACTACTGGAAAAACCATAGCTTTGACTAGCCAGACCTGTGTTGGCAAAGTTATGTCTCTGCTTTTTAATATGCTGTCTAGGTTTGTCATAGCTTTTCTTCCAAGGAGGAAGTATCTTTTAATTTCATGGCTGAAGTCACCATCTGCAGTGATGTTTGGAGCCCCCAAATCACAGGGGTGTCTGACACACCTCACAGAGGCAGAGAAGAAAGCATGAGTGTTAGGAGGCATTTGCACATTCAAAGAGGAGGAAGAAAGCAGCAGAGGAGCAGGAGGAAGAGGAAAGGAGAACTTAGAGCAGCTCAAGTGTGCCAAAAATAACCTAGAGGAGGCAGCTGAGTAATACTGCGATCAGATAAGAAAAAGAAAGTACTGAAGGGAAGAGAGAGAATTTCCATTAGTGTGAAGGACATGAAAAGGCAATTCACAGGAAAGGAAATACAAACGGCTGATACACAGAGGAGAAAACATTCAATCTCTTACGCAATTAAGGGAATGCAAATTAAAACAATAATGAGACCCATTTTCCTCTGTTGAACTGGCAAAAAGAAGGTAAGTGCCAGCCGGTAAGCACCTCTGAGAAATGCAAGAAGGCAAAATGGTTGTCTGAGAGGCCTTACAAATAGCTGAGAAGAGAAGCAAAAGGAAAGGAGAAAGGGAAAGTGAATGCAGAGTTCCAGAGAATAGCAACTGAATGCAGAGTTCCAGAGAATAGCAAGAAGAGATAAGAAAGCCTTCTTAAACAAACAATGCAAAGAAACAGAGGAAGACAATAGAATGGAAAAGACTAGAGATCTCTTCAAGAAAATTAGAGATATCAAGGGAACGTTCATACAAAGATGGGCACAGTAAAGGACAGAAATGGTATGGACCTAATAGAAGCAGAAGATATTAAGAAGCGGCAAGAATACACAACAGAACTATACAAAAAAGATCTTAATGACCCAGATAACCACAATGATGTGGTCACTCATGTAAAACCAGACATCCTAGAGTGTGAAGTGAAGTGGGCCTTAGGAAGCATCACTACAAACAAAGCTAGTGGAGGTGATGGAATTCCAGTTGAGCTATTTCAAATCCTAAAAGATTATATTATAGTGCTGTACTCAATATGGCAGCGAATTTTGAAAACTCAGCAGTGGCCACAGGACTGGAAAATGTCAGTTTTCATTCCAATCCCAAGGAAGGACAAACTATCATATAATTGTGCTCATTTTACATGCTCACCAGGTAATGCTCAAAATCCTTCAAGCTGGTAAGCGAACCAAGAACTTCCAGATGTTCAAGCTGGATTTACAAAAGGCAGAGGAACCAGAGATGAAATTGCCAACATCTGTTGGATCATAGAAAAAGCAAGAGAATTCCAGAAAAACATCTACTTCTGCTTCATTAACTATACCAAAGCCTTTGACTCTGATCACAATAAACTGTGGAAAATTCTTTTTTTTTTTCCACTTAAATTGCATGTTTTATTTCTCCCAATTCCAGCAATAGCATAGTAGTCCCATCATATCCATCCCAAACTGGTTTCTAGTATGCAAGATTATGTGAACCCTTGTCAAAGCAGTTGATGCTAAGGGCTCCCAAACCCTGGGCGCAAATGCGCCTGCAAAACAGACGGAAGGAAATAAAGCAGTGCCCCAAATGCTTCATATGCCAGTTTATCTTGCAGTGCAATCTGCATCCTTGAAACTGACAGCCTGGAGGGGACGGGTAGTGTGAGGGAGTGAAGTTGAAATTGCCTATTAGCTCACCCTTTCAACATTAAACAGAGACCGAGAGAGAAATGGTTCCAACATTTCACCACATATATTTCTTCTTATGCAGTCTAAGCTGAGAATGCCATGTAAATGGGTCACTGCGAAATGCAGCAATTTAATTTTTCTCCAATCAAAATAAACAAACCAGTATATCTCATTTCTATTAACTTTTGAAGGTTTACAGCAGTTAAAGTATTTTTGCTTCTATGTATGAAGGTTAAAAAAATCTTGGAAAATTCTTAAAGAGATGGGTATACCAGATCACCTGACCTGCCTCCTGAGAAACATGTATGCAAGTCAAGAAACAACAGCTAGAACCGGACGAGGAACAACGGACTGGTTCAAAATTGAGAAAGGAGTACATCAAGGCTGTATTTTGTCATCTTATTTAAGTTCTATGCAGAGTACATCATGTGACATGTTGGGCTGGATGACTCACAGCCTGGAATCAAGATTGCCAGGAGAAATATCAACAACCTCAGGTATGCAGATGATATCACTCTATTGACAGAAAGCAAAGAGGAATGAAAGAGCCTCTTGATGAAAGTGAAAGAGATGAGTGAAAAAGCTGACTTAAAACTCAACATTCAAAATACTAAGATCATGATATCTGGCCCTATCACTTTATGGCAAAAATGGAAAAAAAAAATGGAAACAGTAACAGATTTTATTTTCTTGGGTTCCAAAATCACTGCAGGTGGTGACTGCAGCCATGAAATTAAAAGGCGCTTACTTCTTGGAAGAAAAGCTATGACAAACTAGACAGCGCATTAAAAAGCAGAGACATCATTTTACTGACAAATGTCCATACATTCAAAGCTATGTTTTTTCCAGTAGTCATGTATGGATGTGAGAATTGGACCATAAAGAAGGCTGAGCACCAAAAAATTGTTGCTTTCAAACCATGAAGCTGGAGAAGACTCTTGAGAGCCCTTAGACAGCAAGGAGATCAAACCAGTCAACCCTAATGGAAGTCAATCCTGAATTTTCATTGGAAGGACTGATGTTGAAGCTGAAGCTCCAATACTTTGGCCACCTGATGGGAAGAGCAGACTCACTGGAAAAGACCCTGATGCTAGGAAAGATTGAAGGCAGGAGGAGAAGGGGACAGCAGAGAATGAGATGGTTGGATGGCATCACTGACTCAATGGACATGAGTTTAAGCAAGCTCCAGGAGATGGTGAAGGACAGGGAAGCCTGACATGGTGCAATAAATGGGGTCGCGAAGAGTCAGACAAAACTGACTGGTTGAACAACACAACAATGACAGTACCTTTATGTCTTAATTTATTAACTTGAAGCTCTATTGTCTTCATTGCTAAGAAAGAAATATAATTTAGCTCAGCTTTGCTCTCCTCCTTTTCTGGTTCTCCAGTTTCATGTGATACTATTTTTAGTGAATTCCTGCAGACAGTGAATAAATATATTCACTGAGTCCACACACAGTAAGTTCTTTTCTGGTGCTTGGTTGGTCTTGCAGCTTTCTTATTTTTATCTCTTTTTTTTTGCCTTTATGATTTTAAATAATACATTTAATCCTTTTTTTTAATATCCACAAAAGTCATCTTAATTCATATGAACTCAGGCTTTTGCTTTTGTGCTTTTGCAAATGATAGAAACTAGCTCTGACTAGAGCTCTCAAAGGAGTGGGGAGTTGCAGAAAAAAAAAGGGTGCTGGCTGGTTAGTGGGGTGTTTTACAGAATCCACAGATGGGCTAACAGCCGGGGCTCAGCAGTGTGAGCAGACAGGACAGCTTTCAAGCCAGAGAAGCAGCAGGAAGGTGCAGACTCTCTCTGGCTCCACTTGGGTCCAATGGGGATAAGGTCATGTGGCATAGTTCAGTTCAGTTCAGTTCAATTCAGTGACTCATTCGTGTCTGACTCTTTGCAACCCCATGGACTGCAGCACACCAGGCCTCCCTGTCCATCGCCAACTCCCAGAGTTTACCCAACTCATGCCCATTGAGTCGGTGATGCCATCCAACCATCTTATCCTCTGTCGTCCCCTTCTCCTCCCACCTTTGATCTTTCCCAGCATCAGAGTCTTTTCCAATGGGTCAGCTCTTCGCATCAGTTGGCCACAGTACTGGAGTTTCAGCTTCAATATCAATCCTTCCAATGAATATTCAGGACTGATTTTCTTTTTTTTTTTTAATTAATTTTTATTTTTTTAGTTTGTTTTGCTTTACAATACTGATTTTCTTTAGGATGGACTGGTTTGATCTTGCAGTCCAAGGCACCCTCAAAAGTCTTCTTCAACACCACAGTTCAAAGCATCAGTTCTTCGGTGCTCAGCTTTCTTTATAGTCTAACTCTCACATCCATACATGACCACAGGAAAAACCATAGCCTTAACTAGACGGACCTTTGTTGGCAAAGTAATGTCTCTGTTTTTTAATATGCTGTCTAAGTTGGTCATAACTTTTCTTCCAAGGAGCAAGCGTCTTTTAATTTCATGGCTGCAGTCACCATCTGCCATGATTTTGGAGCCCCCAAAAATAAAGTCTGCCACTGTTTCCACTGTTTCCCATCTATTTGCCATGAAGTAATGGGACCGTAGACCCGGCTGCTAAGACAATCTGGAGAAAGGTGGGTCTTTTGGACCACAATGCCCACAACCGGTGCTTGTCACACAATCAACCTGAGAAGGTCACTGAATAGAATGGACTCAGGATCTTTCTGGAGGAAAAACAGATAATATGACTCCTACTTCTCACGAAAGAGCTACCTAGAAACCAGACTGCCCTTGCCCCCAGGGGCCTGGTTCTCTCTCTCTCAGAAAGCCCCCAAGTTTCTTTGCACCCACTTTTCCAGGCAGACCCTTGCTTTAGAGGACTGTTTATAGGCAATCTGTACAGAGGGATTGACTTCAGTGTTATTCCCCTTTCTGAACACAAAGGCGCAGGTCTGCCCCCTGGTGGAAGTACAGTGAAGTGACAGTTGCTCAGTCGTGTTATTCTTTGCGACCCCACGGCTATACAGGCCATGGAATTCTCTAGGCCAGAATACTGGAGTGGGTTGCCTTGCCCTCCTCCAGGGGATCCTCCCAACCCAGGGTACGAACCCACATCTGTGGCTTTTGCACTGGTAGGTAGATTCTTTACCACCATGCCCCCTGGGAAGCCCATTGGTTTCCTAGGCCTGCTGAAACGTACCTCAAAGTGTTGGCTTTATACAAATACCCACGTACATACCTGACTAGATTGTCTCGCAGGTCCCCCGGCTAGAAGTCCGAAATCGAGGTATTGGCAGGACCCTGTTCCCTTTGAAATCTGTGGGAATACTTACTTGGCTCTTCCTAATTTCTAATGGTTTTCCGATTTCTTCCACATTTCTCAGCTTGTACGTGTATCACGGCTATTCTCCATCTTTACATGGTGGTCTCCCAATGTCTATTATTTAGTTTCCCTTCTGCAAATGTCTGTATCTGCGTCCACATGTCCTCTTTTTTATAAGGATACCAGTCATACTGGGTTGGTGCCACCTTACTCCTGTATGGCCTCATCTTAGCTAATTACATCCAGAATGACTCTTCTTCCAAATGAGGTCACATTCTGAGCACTGGGTTAGGACTTCACCATCCCTTTGAGGGGGTTACACAATTCAACCAATAAAAGCATGTTTCTTTACCTTCTAGGCCTCAGCTTCTTCAAGTGTAAAATGAAAATAATTGTGACTGGTTCATAGATCAATATATCTAAACATAGAAAGATGTTGAGATATTTCATTCAGACAGGTAGGAAGTTTCAGAGTAAAATGTATGCTATGGTCTGTGTGTTTGGATGTGAAGAGAAATTTTCTGGAAGGATGCTTAAGAAATACACTGCGTTATCTCTAAGGAGGGGGATAAGCAAGGTTGATGGCAAGGGAAGGAGGGGGTGAGCCTTCACATTAGTCCTTTTAGTTCTGCTTGAATTGCTTTATTTTATTTTTATAGTTTAATAATAAAAAGTGGAATAAACCACAGTGGCTTCTGCCTGGTTGGGTTGCTGTGAGATCAAGTAAATGTGAGCTGTAAACCACTCAGCCTGGCCAGTGCTCATTTGAATAGTGACTGTGGGCATTCTCATTGCAGTTTTCACGAAATCATCCATTTAATAGCTCCAAATGGAAACAAGGTCAATTGTCCAACGAATGGAAATGATTTATTCAAGAAATTACCATACAGCCACTTGGTTTATTATTAAGCAGCATTAGTCAATGGCACCTCACTCCAGTACCCCACTTCAGGCTGCAGCCCATGGGGTCACTGAGAGTTGGACATGACTCAGTGACTTCACTTTCACTTTTCAGTTTCATGCATTGGAGAAGGAAATGGCAACCCACTCCAGTGTTCTTGCCTGGAGAATCCCAGGGATGGGGGAGCCTGGGGGGCTACCATCTATGGGGTCACACAGAGTCGGACGCGACTGAAGCGACTTAGCAGTAGCAGCATTAGTCAAGGCTATGGTTTTTCCTGTGGTCATGTATGGATGTGAGAGTTGGACTGTGAAGAAAGCTGAGCGCTGAAGAATTGATGCTTTTGAACTGTGGTGTTGGAGAAGACTCTTGAGAGTCCCTTGGACTGCAAGGAGATCCAACCAGTCCATTCTGAAGGAGATCAACCCTGGGCTTTCTTTGGAAGGAATGATGCTAAAGCTGAAGCTCCAGTACTTTGGCCACCTCATGGGAAGAGTTGACTCATTGGAAAAGACTCTGATGCTGGGAGGGATTGAGGGCAGGAGGAGAAGGGAACGACTGAGGATGAGATGGCTGGATGGCATCACGGACTCAATGGACGTGAGTCTGAGTGAATTCTGGGAGTTGGTGATGGACAGGGAGGCCTGGCGTGCTACGATTCATGGGGTCACAAAGAGTTGGACACGACTGAGTGACTGAACTGAACTGAGCATTAAAAATTACTTTGACCAGAAACCCACACTAACAAGGAAAACTATTCACAATATAATGGAAAGGGAACAATAAAAAGCAGAATAGAAACTTCAAAATTTGTAGCATTTTAAAAAATAATGTAAAATAATATAAGTATATTATAATGTAATGCAAATATAGTATAAAATATAATGGAATACAAATACAATGTAACCAATATAAAAGAGTAGATTTGCAGTGTAGCAGGAATATGATTTTTTATCCTTTTTTTTTCAGTTTGTTAATAGTTTCCATTTCTTTTTTTTTCTTTTTTGAAAGGAACAAGGGGGAAAAAATCATTGGAAGTAAAACAAGAGTGAGAGATTAGATAACATTTTAGTGACACTATTTCCCCTTTAGAAGGACTTCATATCCAGGCAAATGATCACCCTCCCTACTCTGCAGAAACCCTCATTTTCCAGAGAGAAACAGCCAGCTCCAACATCATGTCTGAGAAGCTGATACCAAGAAAGACCCTGTGGGACTCCTAGGCATAAAAGCCTTTCTGGGTCCCCTATTTCTTTGACTATGGGACTTCATTCAGCTTCTCTGACCTTCTCCAAGTTTCTGGAAGTTTCCAGCAGTTGTTAATTGGGGAAGAGAGGGGCTGTAAGACAAGGGAAGAACAGTCAAGGGAAACCATAGTCAGTCTTGGGGCAGAGTCCTGGCTCTCATTAAGGCATATCTACCGTCCTATCTGTGAGCTGCTTTGTAGATATTGAAACCCCCACCAGGTAGGAGAAGTGAACGGCTAAGGGCAGTATGCTGCCCACAAGCACGTAAACCCCAGACCAGTTGGAACTAAAATGGTGATGATGCTCACTCCCGTATACCTCACCACCAACCAATCAGAAGAATGTCCATGAGCTGACCATATCCTGCTCCTTGAACACTCTCAGATTCCTCACTACCCCTTGCAGGTTAGGACACACGGTATTTAGGGCATTAGCCTTTTGTGTCCTTTTTTGCCTGGCAAAGCACTACAGCTGTTCTTTTCTACTTCACCCAAAACTCTGTCTCCAAGATTTAATTCAGTGTTGGGGTACAGAGGCTAAATTTGGCTCCAAAGCTACATTTTCGAATTTGCAGTGATGATCTCTCAAGTTGCTAGGTCTTTCCCAACATTTCCTCTTCCCACTAGTTCCACTGGCCCTATTTAAACTTTTAAATTTTCCTTTCCAAATGTCCCGGAGTCTCTCTTGTCTTTCTTTGACCCAGAAACCCTTGCACTGAGTGAATATGAGAAAAAGAGGCTGCATGCTCAGTTTTCCACCTTGACCCCTGGCAACTGGTCAAGCAACCTCGATGGCTGCTTCTCTAAACAGACCCAAAGCTGTCTACTTCTGTAATTCTTACCTGAGATCTTAAATGTCCTTGTGGTTGAGTGCCTAGGGAAGCCACATGCTCTTCTCTAGTGGTTTTCCCCATCCTACAGCTTATGCCCTGCCTCAGCCCCCTGTTTCTTTCTTCCATCTTCTTGGCTGCTGCTGAGAGATGGTTCTCCAGAAGTAATTTTGTTCTCGGTTTACCTCAGCTTGCAGCAGCTTAAAGCTGGGTTTTGGTTCCCAGCCAGAGATTAAGGCTGGGTCACAACAGTGAGAGATCCAGATCCTAGGCACTTTACAAGTGGTCAGTGGCAAGGCCCTGGGCTCTTTGGCTTTGCAGAGGAAGAATCCCCAAAAGATGGAAAGTAGTGACACAAGTTAAGTGTTTATTATTAATAGAAGGAAAAAAGAGTTCAGTACATATGGATAGACACACACATGGACTCGGAGAGTCATGGCCTGTGGAAGTTTAAATCACTTGTATGGAGTATTTCTTCCTGGTTTTCTTTGGCCGATCATTTGAATTTCCCTGGTTCAAAGTGCATGTTTGGTATATCTCAGGATCCTTCCATATGTACCAGTGCATCTCTTAGCCAAGATGAATTCTACCAAAGAGGTCTATAGGTAATTAGCATCACTTAGCATCACTTGCCTTTTGACCTCCAAGGAGGCTTTCTGCCCCTGTGTGGTCCAGGAGATCTCCTGACTTCATGAATGAGAACTGTTTGGTCTCATTTTCTACCTGGGCAGGACTCAGACTCACCCCTCAACAGACCCATTCTCGTCTTGGAGGATCTACCCTGGGGGGAGTCTCATCTACCTCTTGCTCAGTTTCTCTTAATTCTCTCAAATGGGAGCTTTCGCTAAGGATAATTCCCAATTCTGGGTCATGAGGGCCAGGGTAGGGTGGGTCATAAGGGTCATAAATGCCTTCTTTCACTCCACGCTCCCTTTCTACCCTGTGTTCTTAGCTCGCATTTATTATTATGAAAACATATCATTCATTAAGTGCTTATTAATACCTTATCTAATTAATTAATTAATGCTTATCTGATACCTAAGCTATCTAAGCTCCTGCTTCCTTCCTTCTCCTTCAAAAATTATCTGCCTCTGAAAATATTTGAGTAAGATTTTAAGACTTTGTTAAGAGGATGAAAAGACAGATTATAGACAAGAGAAAATTTTTGCAAATATATATCCACCAAAAGATGAGTATCTAAAATACATCAAGAGCTCTCGGGCTTCCCTAGTGGCTCACTGGTAAAGAATCTGCCTGCCAACGCAGAAGACACGGGTTTGATCCCTGATCCTGGAAGATCCCACATGCCATGGAGCAACTAAGCCTGTGCACCTCAACCACTTAGCTTGTGCTCCAGAGCCCAGAAAGCCACAACTACTGAGCCCACGAGCCACAGCTACTGAAGCCCACCTGCCCTAAGCCCCGTGTCCCACAATGAGAGAAGCCACTGCGTGAGAAGCCCGCACCCCAGAGCCGAAGAAAAGTCCATGCGTCAGCAAAGACCCGGGACAGCCATAAGGACGTACATAAATATTAAAGCACATAAAGAACGCTTAAAACTCAGCAACAACAAAACCCGCAAACAATCCAATTAGTAAATGGGCAAAAGATATGCAGAGACATTTTACTGAAGAGGAGATACAGATGGCAAATAAGAACATGGAAAGAGGGAAATGCAAATTAAAACCGTAGTAAGATATCACCTCACACTTAACAAAATAACTAAAATGAAAAATAATGACAACACCAAATGTTGGCACAGATGAAATATACATCACTAGTGAGAATGTAAAATGCTACAGCCACTCTGGAAAACAATTTGGCAGTTATTTTAAAAACTAAAAATGCAACTGTCATGCGACCCCAGCGATTGTGGTCCTGGGCGTTCATCCCAGAAAAATGAAAATTTATGTTCACACAAATATCTCAACAAGAACATTTACAGCAGCTTTATTCATAATAGCCCCAAACTGGAAATAACCCAAATGTCTTTCACTAGATAAATGGCTGAACAAACCATGGAATACCCATATCATGGAATACCATTCAGCTGTTAAAAGAAACAAACTCTTGATACATTCAACAACCTGTATGAATCTCCAGAGAACAATGTTGAGTGAAAAAAAGCCAAACCCCAAAGTCCACATACTGAAAATGGTAGTTGCTCAGTCGTGTCCAACTCTTTGCAACCCCATGGACTGTAGCCTGCCAGGCTTCTCCATCCATGGGATTTTCAAGGCAAGAATACTGGAGTGGGTTGCCATCTCCTTCTCCAGGGGATCTTCCCAAACCAGGGATCGAACCCAGGTCTCCTGCATTGCAGGCAAACTCTTTACCTTTTGAGCCACCAGGGAAACTAAAGTCTACCTATTAAATGATTCCATTTATATGGCATTCTTAAAATCACAAAATCATAGAAATGAAGAACAGATTAGTGGTTGCTAGAGATTAAGAACGGGGTGGAGGAAAGGAGAAAGTAGATGTGGTTGTAAAAGTGTAACAAGAGAAATCTTTGTGGTGGTGGGAATGTCTATTTCCTCTCTGTAGCTATGGCAATATTCTGACTGTGACATTGTACAAGACTGCTGCAAAATGTTACCATCAGGAGAAACAGGGTACACAGTGCATGGGATCTCTCTATACTTTTACTTACAACTGCATATAAATCTATAATTATCTCAAAATAAAAAGCTTATTTTTTTTTACAAAGGTAAATTATAACATATAAAGGAAAAAACAAAGGTGGTTGTTAAATATTCCTCACCTGATAGTTAACACTTGTGTAGTACTTACCATGAACTAGGTACTTCAGATTACCAATTTAAGCTTTTTAAATCCTCTTATGTAGTACATTATGATCCTGTTTAACAGATGAGGAAACTGAGGCTAAATAACCTGCCCAAGGGTACAGAGTTCAGTGGAGGACCTGGACTTTGAACCCAGGCACTCTGATTCCATTTTAGCCCCTACACTGTGGTACAAAGGTCATGCCACTGTAGAGATACAGTCCAGATCCTAGACTTGCTGTTTTGGCCTCAGGGTCTCCTTCTCCCAGAACTTCCTTTCTCAGGCCTCCAGAGTATACATCTCCATCTCTTTTTTTAAATGAAAATTTCAGCAGCAACAAACCTACCAACGGATCTGTCTTTAAACTTTGAGGGAATGTAATTATCTCACATAATAAAATGATGGCTGCAATGCTGATGGATTCAGCAGTTCTGTAACATCCATAAAGGCCACCTTCTTTCTGCTGTTCCATTCTACCATCCTTTCCTAGGAGCTTCCTCATGACCTCAAAACGGCTGCCCAAGCTCCAGGCAGCATTTTCTCACAACAGTATCCACAGGCAGGAGAGGGATTGTTTCTTCCCTCTTTGTCTCCTCTTGATCAACAAGGATAATCTCTGCCAGGAGCCCCAGCACAGTCGCCATCCATGTCTCATTGGCCAGAAATGCCTCATGTCTCCACCTCTAAGCTCATCATTAAGTAGAAGGAATAGGAAAACGTGGTTTGTTTAGACCAATTATGCCACTTCCTGGGAGCAGAGGCCACCACCCCTGAAGAACGAGATCTCATGGAGTACAGATGGCAGTTGAAAGATGAAAAATTTTGAAAGCAAGTTCTATTACAACAGAAAAACAATGCTCGCTGTCTAGGGAAAATTAAATTTTCATTACACTTTGCTTCAGGAGTGGCCCTCACCTTGGGAGTCAGCCTCTTCAAGTACAAGCACCTGGGGTTGAGGATAACTGTCAGAAACAGTACAGGCCAGCTCAGCAGCTCTCAAACATTAATGTGCCCAGGAATCACCATAGGAGACCGGTGAAAAGGCTGAAACTTGAACCAAAGTTCATGTAATTCTGACATCTGGGTTATAGCCACTGTCTTATTGAGCTCCTATGTGCTTGCTATTGCCTTAGGAGGTCCCTTAACGCCTAGAGGCTAAGAAGTTTCCCTTAGTTAAGTGAGCCCCTGAGACAAGTCTGTTACCCAATAAAGTCTGGCTGTTTGCTGCTTGAAAATCAGTATGAAAGAGAGAGGGAGTCTGAGAGTGGTGTTGGTAAAAATGAATGATGCTTTCAATCAAAATGCCAGCAATCCTGGGAGATGGTGGGCTCAGAGTCCCCAAAAACCATTTCCAAAGATTCTGCTCAGGGGTAAAAGCTTTGAAGGGGAAAAAGGGAGGTAGTCTCAGTTAATCACTGAGATGGGGTGGGAGGCTTAGAGTCATGGTCATCCCCACTTTGTGTGGGCTTGTGTGCAGGTTTGGCAACTTGTGACTTTTCTTTAGATGCCACTTTGTTCACAGTTTGTCCCCACGATTACTGAAGGGGGAGCTAGGGGAGAGATCTGCTTATCTGTGAAGAACTTATTCTTCATTTCTACTTCTTTGATCTACAGAAAGGACCAACAGGTTAGGCAAGGTAGTATGTGGTCAAGAGATTTGAGAGGACCAGAGATGAGTAGAGCGTGGGGCTGCCTGGTTTCAGGTTAGTGACAAGACAAGAGGGTCTCCTGCAGAGAGCTCTTTCTTGCCAAAAGCTGCTTACTTTTCTTGCAGGCCAAAGTTGTGCCTGCCCAGTTCTCCAGCCCTTCAGGCAGAGAGGTCTGCTTTCCTTTGAAAGTCTCATCCGGGATCCTCCACAAAATGGTAGCCCCACTGTATGTTTCCTTTGAGCCCTCAGCCCATCAAGAGTCCTTCTTTTCAATGAAGAAAGGGAGTGTGTGTGATAAACAGATTCTCTCCTGACTTCTCATCTTTTTCATAAGTTATGTCCTGACCAAGAAATGCCTGCTGCTGCTGCTAAGTCACTTCAGTCATGTCCGACTCTGTGTGACCCTATGGATAGCAGCCTACCAGGCTCCTCTGTCCACGGGATTCTCTAGGCTCAATCTTCAAAGTTTTGGCATCCTATGGCCCTAGAAGCACCGGGAAGTCTGAGGCATATGTGAGTGAAAAGCAGTTATCCCTCCTAAACATTGCCTTTCCCTGGGGAGAAACGGTGGGAATTGATTGTGGCCTCTGGATCTCATCAGACACCAAGCATCCCTTAGAATACTTACTGGAATCTACAAACCTAATGAGCGATTGCCAGAGCTACCTTCCTGCTAATGGTGCGGCATTGTATTTCCGCTAATGAGCACTGATTGGCACCACATTCAAATGCAAATCTAGGTCTTTGTTTCTTACAAATAACTTTTTTTTTTTGTTTGATTCTTACAAATAACAAGCCCTGGGGGACTGAGAATTTCAGCTTGATTACAAATCTAATACGGAGTTTGGAGATATTGTAGTCTTCCAATCCTTACCCCAAATCTGCCTGCTCACTCCATTTTCCTGGAGTCATCAAAAACAACAAAAAAAAAGTCCTTTTGGAGTAGACCTTCAATTTAAAACGATTTGGTGGGCTCAAATATGCATAGAAGTTGGAACTGATCTGGGCTGGAAAAAAGAGTACATGTGGATGGACATCTGGGTGGATCAGAGAGAGTCACACCCTCGTGGTAGTTTGAGTCACTTTTAGGGGGCATTTCTTCTGGGTTTCCTTTGGCTAATCACCTCTCTTTTCCTGGATCTGAGTTTGTATTAGGTTTATTTCAAGGTCCTCCCCCGTGTGTGCACACATCTCTTGGCCAAGATGGTATCCAGCGAAGAGTCTTATGGATGGTTTTGTTAGGGGAAGCACACGTATTGAAACCTCCCACCCAGGCCAGGCACCATAGTAACCATTTTCATGAGCTGTTTTATGACAGGAGATCCTGATAAGGAAGACCGAACTAATAAGCCACCCCCAACCGAAAGAGTTCCAGAAAGGTCGAAAGGAGACACCGGCTGTCTGTCCACTTTCCAGAATCCCTCTCACAAGCATCCATCTTGGCTGAGCGATGCGTTCACCACCAGGAAAGACTCTGAATTGAATGATTGGCCTAAGACCACCCGGAAACCAATCCCATCACCATAAAACCTGAGACTTCAAGCCACACAGCAGAGCTGTTTTCCCGGTTTCCCTTACCCTACTGCTCTCCACCCTGGTGCCCTTTCCCCCAAAAAATCTCTTGCTTTGTCAGTACATGTGTCTCCTCAGACAATTCATTTCCAAGTGTTAGACAAGAGCCCAGTTTCAGGCCCTGGAAGGGGTCCCCCTTCCTGCAACAGTTTGACATCACTTGCTATGAGGTGATGATCGACAAAGAGCCTTTCTGGGCATGTGTAGTTGGTAAGGTCTCCTTGACTTTGAGAATAAGGTATAAGTGGTCTTTTATCTCTTATCTGGGCAGGGCTCAGCTCCTCTCTTCTGCTATTATGGAGTATATGTCCACAAGGGAGAAACTCCAGCTGCTCAGCCTGGGACCCATCTATGTCCAGGCTGAGTACAGGTTCTGACAATCTAACAAGAGGCTGTCTGCACTGGCAGTATTATGAAAAGATGTCCTGCTTCTCCCACCTCTCTTGAATCTTAAGATCTGACTATCTTGTAGCTTTCTGGTCTAAGAGTCTTTCATCTTAGTCTTGATATCCATTGTTATAAAATAAAATTCAACTCAACAAATCACGAATCAAGCAGTATTCAATCTAGCAGATAGAAAGGAGTTCCAAAGAATAGACAAGGCAAGAGATTTTGTGAGCAGAAGGGAGCAGGAACAAGGAAGCTGCACTAGGTAGAAAATGGATCAAGGTTATTATCCTCAGAGCAGATGTCAGGGATCTGTCAGGCCACCTAATTAATGCTGATCAGGCAATTTCTGACTGACTGGGGTAAGATTGCATTTCTGGGAGAGTCGAATCTGTAATTAAGTCTTGGTTTGATTGATATGGGGCTTGGTATTGGAGAAGGAAGTGGCAATCCACTCCCGTGTTCTTGCCTGGAGAATCCCATGGACAGAGGAACCTAGTGGGCTGCGATCCCACAGGGTCACACAAGTGACTGCATTTGGGAATCTTGTCTTTCACGCTGTCTGGTGTGTGTGTTCCTTTCCCTTGGTTCCGTCTCATCACAGCGAAGCTTTGAAATGATGTACCGGTGTTACAGCTCAGTTACAGCCCAAGAGTTTATTAAGCAGACAGCAGATCGCACACCCCAAGAAGTGAGGGCACGCGGCCCAGAAGGAGTGGCCTCAACCTGTCTTGGCTTCCCTTTTTTCACTTTTGGTCTCCTCCCCATTGGAACCTAATTGGTTCTTGAATGCATAAAATAAGGCTCATATATGTAAGGCGAGTGCAGAGAAAAAGAGAGCGAGCTGGGCAGTCAGGCAAGAAAAGGGAAATTTATTAGAGGGAAAAGAGAGGGTGACTGGCCCTTAAGGAGAACCAGCATCCTCCCTTTCCGACAGAGTGCTTCTTACACCCCACCAATGAAAAATCCTCTGGAGGCATGGTCACGTAGCCGGAGGTCTGGAATCTGGTGGTCTTGCAGCTTTGAGAAGACAGGCGCCAGTGAGATAACAGGATGCCGTTTGGGCGATTTGGTCAGTCCCAAGGATCACTGGGATTTATTCTTGGTTTGCGAGGTTGGCATAACAAGCCATCTTATCAGTGAGACCCCACGTGGGCCCCATCAATAGCCGCCATTGATCAGGAAGGGGGCAATTTTTTCCCACCGGAGGTTCCCACTCCAGTCCTGGGACTTTTCCTTTGTTCTCCTTTTCATCTGCTTCTAACCGCCATTTTGGACTCCCCTTTTTTTCTGCTCTACCTAACAGCACCATCATGTCAACACGTTACCTTAACCCACATTGTTGAAAACAGCACTTTAGAGAATAACTATTCCTCTGTCTGTACTTCTCCTGAGCAATCAGGATCTAGCTCAGACACAGCGGGTGTTTAATGGTTGCCCACTGAGCTAATACATTTATGTGCGGCGTAATGGCCCGTTTCTCCCGCCATCTTTTATTCTTTCCGTTTATTTCCTACGTTCTATGGAATGTGATCGCCCAAGACTAACCCAAGGGAGAGAATCCAGGCAGTAGCTGGATTCATGAGGATTTCTTCTGCAGAGGTGCAAGGATGCTAAGCCCCGCTGGCTGCAAAGGCAACTGTCAGGCTCTATGACTTAGTGGCCCTTTGGGGGAGGCTGGTTAAGTGAGTTCATCGCTCCTCTTTGGAGCTGGTGCACTGGGACACAAGTGCTCAGGTCTGAGGAAGCAGGCAATATAAATAGAACTTGAGGTACCAACTTAACCACCGGATAGACCTGGATTTGAAGCTGAGTTCTTCCCAATAGCAGCAGTGTGAGCTGGGGTGGGTTCCTTAACTTCTCTAAGCATCAGTTTCCTCATCAGTAAAACGGGCGTGATAAAGAGTCTATAGTGAACTGATTGCCATACCTTGAGGACGTTTCTTCCATAATCTAATTTTAACTGTGTGACTTGCTTTGACCAATGGGACAGCAGGAAATCTAATGCAAGCAGAAGCTGGAGATGTGCTTGCACATTAGGGCTTACTCTCTCTTGCTGTTAAGAACCTTTCCGCCATCATGTGAACAAGCGTGGGCTGATTGATGAGAGGCATGTGACTGTCACCCAAGCTGACATCAGGCCAACGGCCAGACATGTGAGTGAGGCTTTCCTAGACCATCTAGCTGCAGCCAAGCCAGCCCAAGTCAGAGTAAACCCCCAACAAACCTATAGTAATATGAGAAATGTTTGTTATCTTAAGACATTACCTTTGAGGGAGGAGGGATTGTTACACAGCAAAAGCTGACCAATGCTTGAGATGTAAATGCATGTGCATAAAAAGTACCTCAGCCAGCACCCGACACATAAGCATTTAATCATAATTGGGTCTACGAAACCAGGATACTGGGAGCTTCTGGAAGATGATCTTCAATGAAACAGAGAGAGGCAAGAGAAGAAAGTCTGCTTCATTTACACAATGCATGGGGCCAGACCTGTTTCTCTCACACAGGGCAGCTCTTCCAGACCCTGCAAAATCACCACCAGTCATTGCTGATCTGCACAGATGTGAGTGTTTCATTCCAGGGTCTCTTGGTGATCTGTATCAGCTGCAGGATTAGTCAGCGGGAAGGGGGCAGGCCCTTCCACTCCTGAGCCACCAATAAAAACCCATCGGAGACCCAGCGATTAACACACTCACCCACCGAGGTGCTCTGACAAGGGCCCCTTCCCCACTAGTCAACAGGTGTGACAGAACTAGGCTACAGTGGATTCACTATACGGACATTTACACTTAAACCCAAAGTACAATGCCTCTCAGCCTATCACCTGCACCCCATCCCTATATCCAAAGAGAAGCCTCATCTAGAAAATTCCCTGGCGGTCCAGTGGTTAGGACTCTGTACTCTCATTGCAGATGGTCCATGTTCAATACCTGGTCAGGGAACTAAGATCCCAGAAGTTACACAGCATGGCAGGAAAAATAAAAAGCAAGTTCATCTGCACTCACACACCAGTTTTCCACTGCAGTCTGAAAACACAAAAGTTGCCAAGTTCTTTCTCTCTGCTTCAAACTGAGATGCAAGAAGCCACATCAAGGGACCACCAGCTGACAGTGTTCCTTGTGAGAATGCACTGGCGTTGAAGTGCCCCCTCCCAATGCTCACAATGCAGAGAGGTCTCGGGGCCCCACATAGAGTGGATTCTGCACACGAGCAGCCCTTCCCATGGCTGCATCACTGCAGCTGCTTGCTTTCCCAACAGTCACAAAGGCTCTCATAGAAAACAGTCCTACAGACAGCATCTTTGTAAAAGCCAAGCATTGGAAACAATCCTGTTGTCCTTCAACAGTAGAATGAGCTTTTTTTTAAACAGTGTGGTTAATTTACACAGTGAATGGGAGGCTAAAGAACAGTGAGAATGCACTCCACACAATAGCATGCATGCAGTTCGCAACCATGAAGTTAAGTGAAAGAAAATACTCACACACAAAAAATATTTTCAATAAATCTACATAAAGCTCAAAAACAAGCAAAATCAAATGACATGATTCAGAGATTCATTCTAAGGTGATAAAATTGCAAAGAAAAGCAAAGCGGGTGATTACCAAAACTCAGGAACAGGGTTTCCTTTTGGAGGGTGGGAAGGAAAAGTTTTCAAAAGTAAAGAAGTATGTGGGGGCTGGCTCTTAGAGGGCGGACTGTTAGAGTTCTTGATCTCGGTGGTGGTTATTTATACAAGTGTTTGCATGCATGGATGCTCAGTTGCTAGTCATGTCCGGCTCTTTGTGACCCTATGAACCGCAGCCTTCCAGGCTCCTCTGTCCATGGGATTTTCCCGGCGAGAATACTGGAATGGGTAGATATTTCCTTCTCCAGAGGATCTTCCCAAGCCAGAGCTCAAACCTGCATCTCCTGCACTGCAGGCAGATTCTTTGCCTTTGAGCCACCAGGGAAGCCCCATATGAGTGTTTGCTTTATAGCAATTCTTCTTGCTGTCCACTTATGTTTTATGAATTTTTCCTTTTTTCTTTTTTGTTGCATTGGGTCTTTCTTTGTTGCGGCATGCAGACTCAGTAGTTGTGGTACCTTCGTTGCTCCGCAGCACAAGGGATCTTAGTTTGTGAACCAGGGATCAAACTCGTGTACCCTGAATTGGAAAGCAGATTCTTCACCACTGTACCACCAGGGAAATTGTGAATTTTTCTTTATATGTATTATATATGCCACCCGCCTCCTAAGAAAAGATTTTTGAAAAGCAATTCTGCAGCACCTGTTCTTCACATTTCTAATGATGAGGGCACAAACCCATTCTGTGGAGTCCAGCAGATACAGATGCCATGACATCCTCTCATCTCTCTTGTTGTTCCTGCCTCCCCTCATGGCCTCAGACCCAAATCTTCATACTTCCTTCCTAAGTTGGTCATATAACAACTCCCATGGCCACTGTGGATGCAAAGGGATATCGGTAATGGTGGTGATGGGAGTGAAAGCTGTTTACTTCTACAATAAGGTCTAAGTTCCTCTTCAGCCAACCAAAATACCAGGAGTAGTAGCAGCAGGGTAGTCAAACAAGACCCTTATAGAACCTTTCCAGGACAGACTCCCTTCCCCACACCTTTGCTTTAAGCTCCTTCTGAAATTTCTAGAAAACAGTATCTGATGCACACTTCCTGAGCTTTTTACAGAAGCTAAAACCCCCTCCAAATGGAAGAAATTACTGGCACCTAAAGACTGATAATGTTAGCCCCTGTGACTCTGCCCTGTTACCTCACCATCAACCAATCTGAGAATTGTTCATGAGTCGATCATATGCCCTGGGACGCTTTTCCTTCACCTGGCCTTTAAAACTGCCTTGCTGAAACCCACTGGGAACTCGGCTCAGGCTTTCTGAGCGCTAGCTGTCCCGGACTCCTTGTATGGTGCCCTGCAATAAGCAATGCACTTTCCTTCGCCACAGCCTGGTGTCAGTAGCTTGGCTTTACTGCCAGTAGATGAGCAGATTCACGTTTCATTCAATAACAGCAGCAGTAACAATAACAGTAGCAATCTTCCACGTGGATATGGACCCTGGTTGGAACAAGGCTAGAACTCACCTGTACTTCCCAGGTTGGACATTCAGCCACACTTGGTCTCCACTCAACTTTATTTTTTTTTTAATATTTATTTTTATTTATTTCTTTGGTTGTGTTGGGTCTTAGGTGCAGCACACAGGATCTTCCAGCCTTGTTGAGGCATGTGGAATCTTTAATCGTGGCAAGTGAACTCTCAGTTGCACTATGTCAGGTCTAGCTCCCCAGTCCGGGGTCAAACGCTGGCCCTCTGCGTTGGGAGCATGGAGTCTTAGCCACTGGACCACCAAAAAAATCCCTCCCTGCACTCAGCTTTAGCTCAGCACGTGTTTCAACAGTGGGTGTATGGTTGCACGTCTGAAGAAGAGGGTTGATGTTCTGTGCCCAGCCAACTGAGAGAGAGGAGAATAGAGCCTAGAAGAACACCGACCTTTAGAGGAGGGCAGGTGAGAGAAGCCCGCAGAGGAAGTGAGGAGGAGCAGCCAGTGTATGGTGGCCAGGAAGCCCAGAAGGGGCCAACTTTTAAAACATGTTGTGGTCAAATGCTGCACGTCATAGAAGATACGTGGAATCAGCCCAGTTTCCGGGCTGTGATTCCCTTTGCTCTCAGGTGGCCTCAGCCTGCAGTGGCTTTGAGCAGGATTTCAATTCCCTGGCCAGGGAGTGAAGTCCAGAGACTGAGGTCAGGCCATGGCAGTGAGAGCACTGTATCCAAGCCACTAGACCATGAGAGCAGGTGGCCAGTGACAAGGCCTGTTAGTTGCGTAGAAATGCATTTCCACAAACAGATGGAAAGTAGTGAAACAAGTAAATTGTTTATTAGGAGGAAAAAAATACATGTGAATAGACTCACAGGGCTGGCTCAGAGAGAGGGCCGTGCCCTCGTGGTACTTTGAATCACTTGATTGTGAATTTCTTCCGTGTTTCCTCTTGGCCAGTTATCTTTCTTGCTTGGCTCTGAGTCGTATTTGCTTTAACTCACAGTCCTCCCTGTGTGTGAACATCTCTTAAGCCAAGATGGATTCTAGTAAAGAGGCCTGTGGGTAGGTTGACATCACCCAGTATAGGGTGGTGCCCCCTTTGACCTTCAAAGATCCTTTCTGTGCACGTGTAGCCAGGAAGGTCTCCTTGATCTCAAGAATGAGAAATATGTAGTCTCTGTATCTCTTAACTGAATGAGAGGGCTCAGTTCCTCTCTGCCCCTGCCATTACTGTTATCATAAAGTGTCCACCAGAGAAAAAGTCCTGGAGGCGGAAATGGCAACCCACTCCAGTATCTTTGCCTGGAGAGTCCTACGGACAGAGGAGCCTGGCAGGTCACAAAGAGTCGGACACAACTGAAGTAACAGCACCAGAGACAAAAGTCCAGCTATTTACTATCTTTCTGTTGTTATTTCTATCTGGAAGTGTAAACAGGAGGCTGGCTGTAAATGTCTAACCTGGAGCCAATCTATCTCTGGCCTCAAATCCCCCCAGAAAGACCTGAGCCCCAAGAAATCTTTATTGGGAGGATGAAGGTTGAAGATCTATCTTCTGAAGCTTCTTCAGGCTAGCATGAGGCTCATAGATCCTGCCTAGTCAGGGTCACAGAGTTCTTATCCTGTTTCTTAAGTGGCCGAGGGTGACTTCTGTTGTTATTCCAGCAGAATCTGTCCTGAGGAATGGCTGGAATCTCTGCAGTACCATCATCTTGTCCGGGAAAACACTGTGTCCTTAAAAAGAACAAACTAGACATGTAAATTAAGTAGACAGGATCCAAAGACCAGTAAAAGAATTATTATAACCAGGGGTCCAAGCAGGAGTAAGAACTAGGTTACATTTGGTAGCAGTTCTGATCTCAGTTCAGATAGAGTCAGCTCTTGGGTTATTCTGTCCAAAGGAATGGAACCATTTGGAATGATATAGAGTAGATGTCTACTTCTATTATCCTACTGTGATTAGTGTCAGAGTAGCAGATCTAGTTAGAAGTAGTTGGGTTAGTGACCACCTGAATGTTAATATCAAAATAGATCTCATTTTTTTTTTTTTTCAGGAGAATAAGCACGATACCCAGTCTGGACTTCACACTTTGAGGAGACTTGTAGCTAGTTGCCTAGTTTTATCTAAGTCAATTTTAACCTTTGATGTGGCATTAACACATAAGTAACAGGAGCTATTGGTCACTACACATGTCTTTCCTCTTTTTGTAATGTATGATCTAAAGCAATTTTATCATGTAAAAAGTGTCATAGTTACAAGAGGACACTTGAAACTGTAAGGTTACAGCCACTGGCTACCAGCTAGTGTTGTCTCAAGAATGGCTAGGGACATCAAGTCTGACAGAGCTCATAAAACAAGTTCTCAAGAGGTACAAGAACTTGTCTGAAACACACCCATAGCGTCACCTAGTATCATCTTGGATGTCTGAAACATAGCACTTTTAATTGGAATTTTCTCCTTAATAGCTAAAGTGGATATCATCATTAATGATTTTAGTGTTTCCCTAGGTATGAAAAGATGCAAGAATTTTGGCTCATAAAATCTTCTCCTGAAAGCATCTAA
Organism: Aepyceros melampus; assembly: GCA_006408695.1. NCBI lineage: Eukaryota > Metazoa > Chordata > Mammalia > Artiodactyla > Bovidae > Aepyceros > Aepyceros melampus. The sequence goes on along the minus strand of SJXQ01009690.1, from coordinate 19,613 downwards.
CTATCTGAAGGCCTGTTCTTCTAGTTTTTCTCAGAGCGCAGAGTACTTCATTCCTGATCTCCACCCTGAACCCCTTCCAAGATGCTGCGGTCTGCAGTTGCAGTGGCTCATGCTTTAATCCTTGTAGAGGCAGACGGTAGGTGCTGGTGACAAGTGCTAATTTGTAGGTGACGAGGCCTCCTCGTTGTCATAAATTTGACCATGGATTTGGAAGCATTTCATACTCATTTTGTTCCATGCTAAGGATGCTCATTTCCAGGTGTGGTGAAGATTTTGCTGACATGCTATTCAATGTGCTCTTACAGGACTAGGCCTTATTAAAAGCAGCCAAAAGTCTCTGGGATGGGCGTACCTGGTGACCTAGTGATTAAGAATTCGCTTGCCAGTGCAGGGGAGACAGGTTTTATCCCTGGTCTGGGAAGATCCCTCATGCCATGGAGCAACTAAGCCTGTATGCCACAACTACTCACCCAGGGTTCTAGAGCCTGGGTGCCACAGCTACTGAGCCCGTGCACTTCAGCTACTGAAGCCCACATGTCTAGAGCCCGTGCTCCACAACAGGAGGAGCCACGGCAATGAGAAGCCTGAGCACTGCAAAGAAGAGCGGCCCCCACTCACCACAACTCAAGAAAGCCTGTGGGCAGCAATGAAAACCAGGCACAGCCAAAAATGAATACATAAATAGACAATTTTTTAAAGAAAGTCTCTGGACCACCTTTCTTACTGGTCTCTATGGCCCAAGAAAATATTCACTCTTGTTGCTTCTTCTCATATCTAGACTTTCACTATTACAGTCATCGATCTCATATGGAGCTACATGTCATCACTTTATCAGAGGCACAGTCACACATTTGGTAATGTAAGAAACAATACATTTACAAAACAGGCAATATAGATAATAATAGAGTTAACAGTATTAGTAAGAATTCAAGTCAAGAACTTCCACTAGGTGTAGCCCAATATATCCCAGCTCATCTGACTTAGTTTGCTCTGTACCAATTCAATTTTTCAGGGAAATTATATATTGGTATATATATATATGCTGATGTTGATGTTGGGAAATATATATTTTTTTATATAAATAAATATATAGGCATATATATGCTGATGTGATGTTGGGAAATATATATTTTTTTATATAAATAAATATATAGGCATATATATGCTGATGCTGGGAAAGATTGAAGACAGAAGGAGAAGAAGGGGATGGCAGGGGTTGAGATGGTTGGATGGCATCACCGACTTGATGGACATGACTTTGAGCACGTTCCAGGAGTTGGTGATGGACTGGGAAGCCTGGCGTGCTGTAGTCCATGGGGTCACAAAGAGTTGGACACAACTTAGGGACTGAACTTAACTGATATATTGGTATTGTCCATAAGGTATCTGACTTAATTTCCTAATGTTACTAAGCTGGTTATCCCTAGTACAGTTTAACTGTTCACAGCATATGCTGCTGCTAAGTCGCATCAGTCGTGTCCGACTCTGTGTGACCCCAGAGACTGGAGTGTTCACAGTGTATAAGAGCCTTTAAAGTTAAATTACTATCAGTTCACTTCAGTTCAGTCGCTCAGTCATGTCCGACTCTTTGCAACCCCATGAATCGCAGCACACCAGGCCTCCCTGTCCATCACCAACTCCCGGAGTTCACTCAGACTCACGTCCATTGAGTCCGTGATGCCATCCAGCCATCTCATCCTCGGTCATCCCCTTCTCCTCCTGCCCTCAATCCCTCCCAGCATCAGGGTCTTTTCGAATGAATCAACTCTTCCCATGAGGTGGCCAAAGTACTGGAGCTTCAGCTTTAGCATCATTCCTTCCAAAGAAATCCCAGGGTTGATCTCCTTCAGAATGGACTGGTTGGATCTCCTTGCAGTCCAAGGCACCCTCAAAAGTCTTCTCCAACACCACAGTTCAAAAGCATCAATTCTTAGACGCTCAGCTTTTTTCACAGTCCAACTCTCACATCCATACATGACCACAGGAAAAACCATAGCCTTGACTAGACAGACCTTAGTCGGCAAAGTAATGTCTCTGCTTTTGAATATACTATCTAGGTTGGTCATAACTTTTCTTCCAAGGAGTAAGTGTCTTTTAATTTCATGGCTGCAATCACCATCTGCAGTGATTTTGGAGCCCAGAAAAATAAAGTCTGACACTGTTTCCACTGTTTCCCCATCTGTTTCCCATGAAGTGATGGGACCAGATGCCATGATNTAGTCGGCAAAGTAATGTCTCTGCTTTTGAATATACTATCTAGGTTGGTCATAACTTTTCTTCCAAGGAGTAAGTGTCTTTTAATTTCATGGCTGCAATCACCATCTGCAGTGATTTTGGAGCCCAGAAAAATAAAGTCTGACACTGTTTCCACTGTTTCCCCATCTGTTTCCCATGAAGTGATGGGACCAGATGCCATGATCTTCGTTTTCTGAATGTTGAGCTTTAAGCCAACTTTTCCACTCTCTTCTTTCACTTTCATCAAGAGGTTTTTTAGCTCCTCTTCACTTTCTGCCACAAGGGCTGTGTCATCTGCATATCTGAGGTTATTGATGTTTCTCCCGGCAATCTTGATTCCAGCTTGTGTTTCTTCCAGTCCAGCATTTCTCATGATGTACTCTGCGTAGAAGTTAAATAAGCAGGGTGACAATATACAGCCTTGACGTACTCCTTTTCCTATTTGGAACCAATCTATTGTTCCATGTCCAGTTCTAACTGTTGCTTCCTGACCTGCATACAGATTTCTCAAGAGGCAAGTTAGGTGGTCTGGTATTCCCATTTCTTTCAGAATTTTCCACAGTTTATTGTGATCCACACAATCAAAGGCTTTGGCATAGTCAATAAAGCAGAAATAGATCTTTTATAGCCTTGTGTTAACTATATTAATCCATCCCATACTTGTGGGAGGATTTATTCTTTGGCTGAAATTTTACTTATTGTTCTGATCAAACTTGAGTAATAGAGGAAAATTCATATTTATGGCCAGGGTCAGAGCAGGCATTATTAATTGGCCAGGCAAGGGGATACATCTAGTAATATCAACAGGGTTCTGAATAGGACTATAATTTTTTTCTTCTAGAATAAATTTCCTGAGCACTGCAATGGGGCCAAACAGTTAGAGCCTTGGAGTGGAGAAATCCACCAAGGTAACCCAAAAGTACTAACTAAGCACAGGTAATTAGCCACAAACCCAACAATTAGATTGATTTTTAAAACTAGCATAGGATCATGCCTACAATGTAGAAAATTTGATTCATTTGCTAAGGTTCAAGAAGTCACTAAACATTGTAAATGATCATATGAGTCAGGCCCAGAATCTGGGGCAAGCTGACTGCTTCTGATGTTGTCTTCTTCTCATCCTAGTGTGAGTGGAGTTACTCTTCTGTTTGAGATTTATTTTAAGATGATTTTGAGGTCAGTCACCCTCTCTATAGGCCAGTCCAGTGCAGGGTTCCTTTGTGAGTGAAAATTAATCCAAGTCAATCCCTTCAGTTTCACTGTGTGTGAGCTAGTTAAGAGTACCTGATAAGGGTCCTTCCATCTAGGTTGGAGACAGTCCTTTAAATTATATATTTTCCAATATGCATAATCCCCTGGTTGCAGATCATGGGGCGTCTGATCTTCATCCAAAGAGATTACTGAGACAAGCTCCAGAAACAAACCTAGAGTGTCCTTTTAATAATTCAATTGAATTGTACATTAATGTAATATAACAGCAAGGACCTACCTGGGAAATGAGTTTTAATAAATGCAGACCTCCATTAACAAAACTGGAATTTAATATTCATTGAAACATAATTATTTTCTCTAAAATTACCCTCATTTCTACCAAATATAGTCAAATCAAGATTAATTTGCCTGAAAGACCTGTACTCTGAAAACTATAAGTCCCTGATGAAAGTAATGAAGAAGACACAAACAGATGGAAAGATATACCATGTTTGTGGATTGGAAGAATCAATATTATCAGAAATCAAAACCACAATGAGGTGCCATTTCACACCAGTCAGAATGGCTGCGATCCAAAAGTCAACAAGCAATAAATGCTGGAGAGGGTGTGGAGAAAAGGGAACCCTCTTACACTGTTGGTGGGAATGCAAATTAGTACAGCTACTATGGAGAACAGTGTGGAGATTCCTTAAAAAATTGCAAATAGAACTACCTTATGATCCAGCGATCCCACTGCTGGGCATACACACCAAGGAAACCAGAATTGAAAGAGACACGTGTACCCCAATGTTCATTGCGGCACTGTTTATAATAGCCAGGACATGGAAGCAACCTAGATGTCCATCAGCAGATGAATGGATAAGAAAGCTGTGGTACATATACACAATGGAGTATTACTCAGCCATTAAAAAGAATACATTTGAATCAGTTCTAATGAGGTGGATGAAGCTGGAGCCGATTATACAGAGTGAAGTAACCCAGAAAGAAAAACACCAATACAGTATACTTACACATATATATGGAATTTAGAAACATGGTAATGATAACCCTGTATGCGAGACAGCAAAAGAGACACAGATATATAGAACAGCCTTTTGGACTCTGTGGGAGAGGGAGAGGGAGGGATGATTTGGGAAAATGGCAGTGCAACATGTATGATATCATAAGTGAAATGAATCGCCGGTCTAGGTTCGATGCAGGATGTAGGATGCTTGGGACTGAGGCACAGGGATAGTCCAAAGAGATGGTGTGGGGCGGGAGAGGGGAGGTGGGGGTCAGGACTGGGAGTTCATGTACACTCGTGGCTGATTCATGTCAATGTATAGCAAAGCAAATACAGTATTGTAAAGCAAAACAAACTGAAAAATAAAAATTAATAAAAAAAAAAAGAATCACTATATTATCCAAGGCAATCTACAGATTCAATGCAATCTCTGTCAAATTACCAAGGGCATTTTCCACAGAACTAGAACAAAAAAATCTTAAAATTTGTGTGAAGACAAAAAAGACCCTGAGTAGCCAAAGTAATCATGAGAAAGAAAAACAGAGCTGGAGGAATCAAGCTCCCTGATTTCAAGCTATACTACAAAGCCACAGTCATCAAAATAGTATGGTATTGGTACAAAAACAGAAATATAGATCAATGGACCAGGATAAAGAACCCAGAAATAAACCTATGTACCGATAGTCAATTGATCTATGACAAAGGAGGCAAAACTGCACAATGTTGGCAAGACAGTCTTTTCAACAAATGGTGCTGGGAAAACCAGACAGCTACATAATTTTTAAAAATTGAAATTAGATGATTCTTTTACACCATACACAAAAATAAGCTCAAAATGGGTTAAAGACCTAAATGTGAGACCAGATACTATAAACTCAGAGAGGAAATCATGGGCAGAACACTCTCTGACATAATCTCAGCAATATCTGTTTTTTTTTAACCTCAGAATAATGGAAATAAAAATAAGCAAATGGGACCTACTTAAACTCAAAACCTTTTGCATAGCAAAGGAGACGATAAACAAAGCAAAAAGACAACCCACAGAATGGGAGAAAACAGTTGCAAATAATGTGACTGTCAAGGGTTTAGTCTCCAAAATTTAAAACAGGTCATATGCTTAAGATGCCACTCTAATGGCAGAAACTGAGATTTCAATACAACTACAAAAGAGATCACGTAAAAGAGTCCAACACTAGAATATCAAGTTATGAAAATCTGGAGAGACTATTTTTATATAGATATTCCAGTGGTCATGTATGGATGTGAGAGTGGACTGTGAAGAAGGCTGAGCGCCGAAGAATTGATGCTTTTAAACTGTGGTGTTGGAGAAGACTCTTGAGAGTCCCTTGGACTGCAAGGAGATCCAACCAGTCCATTCTGAGGGAGATCGGCCCTGGGATTTCTTTGGAAGGAATGATGCTAAAGCTGGAACTCCAGTACTTTGGCCACCTCATGCGAAGAGTTGACTCATTGGAAAAGACTCTGATGCTGGGAGGGATTGGGGGCAGGAGGAGAAGGGGACGACCGAGGATGAGATGGCTGGATGGCATCACTGATTCGATGGACGTGAGTCTGAGTGAACTCCGGGAGTCGGTGATGGACAAGGAGGCCTGGCGTGCTGCGATTCATGGGGTCACAAAGAGTCGGACATGACTGAGCAACTGAACTGAACTGAACTAAAGCATAATTATTCATATGTAGTTTACCATTCAGCTCTTGTCTTATTTACATTTAATTTACTTATAAAAATTTTATCATACCAAGTAATTTATTTATTTACATGCTGACAAATTTGCAACAGGTATAATAAAATCTTATTTGACATCTATTAAACTTAGATAAAATAACGGTTTTATATTTAATGTTGATGACTCTAAAGACATGTCTATATTAATTAGATTAACAAATATAAACATTAATACCAGATATTAATTTAATACTGAATATTTTCCAGTTCACACAAACCTGCAATTAATTCTAGTCATTTACCTTCTATATTTTCCAGAATTTACATAAACACTTTATATCCTTTAAGCCAGTTAAGTAGAGCTCATTAACAAATTAATTCTAATAATACCATCTAAAGGTAAAGACAAACATAACACACACAAACCTGTAGAAAGACATGAGCGATCACATAGCTTCCTTTTCTAAACTTAGTCATAAATCAGATATCACAATATAAAACTCACTAGTTGTAAACAACAGTTGGATTAAGTTTAATTTTAAAAGGCTTCTTCCTCATCTTTTGGTCTCAAGGCACAGAGTGAGAAACGCAAGTTCTCCTAGAAGTACTTGTTCCCTCAAGGTCAGAATTCTGGGGAGGCAGGGGGGAAGTATTTTAACAAGTTAGCTTTCTCTAATTGCACATGCCAAAAAAAAAAAAAGAGGCAGGTTTTGCAATTTCAAAACAAAATTTTCTCTAGAGTCTAAAGAGTATTGAGCCACACAATGTAAAAAAAAAAAATTCTCTTTTTCTGTAGTCATAGATTCATAGCTAAAATTTAGACCAGATCGTGCTCAAATTGACCCTTGATAACAGGCTGATAAAATAAATAACCCTTGCACCAGCAGGAGTTAACCCTCTGGGGAGATGGTATCTTAGTTCGAGAAGAAGAATCTGGAGCAGTAAGCAAACTTAGAGGAGTGGGTGAAGCTTGGTTTCTCCCCTGAGAGTTGGGAGAAGTTAAAAGGGGATTATTTAGAACGTCAGAAGAGTTTTCTGATTCCTCAGGCTTTTGATTGTAGGAACTAGACAGATCAGGATTATGATAAAGGGCCATAAAGTCCTGAACACAAGGGGACCACAGTCCACTTTCCCATCTTGTTGCAATAAAGATCTAATTGTAAGATAGTATTATAAGCTAGAGACACACTTTCAGGCTATTTTTCCATCCCCTCAACTTAAATTAAAACCAGGTAATATTACGGTAAAACGAAGTTTTCCCTTTCTCAGTCCAACTGAAAAAAGGGATCCTCCCATGTTGAGCAACCTACAGCCAAGAATGGCAGTCCTAAAATTAAGTCCAGCATTCTAAAAACATCATTAGGACACACTTGAAGGAGATTCAGAGCATCCTCTGAATTTCTTTAGAATCCTGTTGATTGATGGGATTTTGAGCATCTTCTACTCTCCCACCAATCCCTGATCAGATTCTCAGCTCGACCTGATTGTTTTGAGCAAATGCCAGTGCATTCCAGGGCCCCTCTTGAAGGGCATCTGTTGTAGCACTGAGATCTGCTTGAACGTGGCCAGCCCATTAGACTGTCCATTGCAGTGTGTGGACTCCCAAGGCCTGGAGTGAAGGGGTCTCATGGATGCAAAGAGGAGCCCCTGGAGAAATTGGAGTTGGGTGCTATGTAAAATGCCATGGGGGTCAGGACCTGAGGAGTGGGAGGTGGGAGTATTCCCAGGGGGGATATTTGGACACAGAGCAAAGTGGGAGATTAAACAGAAGAAGAATCCAAGTCTATCACTCTGCTTGTTCAGCCGCCAAGGTTTTTACCTTGGGAATCATCTGACGATTTTATCTGACACAGGCCACAGAGTTTGGCAGTGGCCGAAACACAGTTTAGGAATGAGGTCCAGAAAATCCTTCCCTAGAGGGGCTCAGAGACATGAAGTGAGAAAGAGAACTAATCGTGTGAGTAAGGTGGGAAAGAAAAGCATAGTGAAGGTTTCCGTACAGGACACAAAGAGAGAATCCTTGGGCTCCTTCATGGTTGGAAATCACATTTCCACCAGCTCCCAAAGAATAGCACCAGCCATCACCCAAGCATTACTTGTATCTGCACATTCTGAGGGATACGTCCTGTCACCCTCAATATGAGGGGAGCCATAAGGCAGCAAGTGGAACAAGTTTGTGCCCTGCGGGTCTTGAAAAGAAAGAGAAGCAGGGAGCCAGAGAAAGAACACCAGACTACTCACTATGGTCAACTCTGGGGACCAGGATAAGTCATGTGAAGGAAGGACTCTCACCTTTTTACCCTCTATGCTTCTCAATTATTTTAACTTTCACAGGAGTGTTCATGCATTTGACATTTTAAATGAAGAGAAAAAAAAAGCTACATGTTAACTAATACTAGCTTAATGATGTTGGAAGAAAGGACCAGAAAAGGACAGAAAGCCAGCTGGGGGTTGTTGATGGCAGCTGGGGAATTCGGCAGGTGAGGACTGAGGTGAGGGGTGGCCAAAGGCTACGTGGTGTGAAGTGAGCTGGTCCAGGAACTGTACAGGTGTTGCGATGTGTAAGCTGCTGGAAATACAACAGCAGGGGCAACTCCTGGTTAGGAGTTTTTAGGAAGCTCCTCCAGCCACCAATGAACTTGTAAAAATGGGCCAGGGTTCTTCCTGGTCCTTGGGGGACCGAGACTTGGAAGTTACATCTAATGGCAGCTTATTTTGGGGGTGGCCTTCCCCAAGAGGCAATGGGAAGTGAGAAGGAAACTTCTCTCCACCCACCCACTCCCATCCTCAAAGCAAGACCACTGGTCCAAGAAGGAAGTGCACAGAGAACCAGAGGGATGGAGGTAACAACAAAAGGTTAATTTAGCCAAACTGTGTTCCAATTAGCCTGACATCAGAAATCAACAAAGCACCCTTTTCATCACGTCCTGACAAGTGTTAATTGTATCTTTTGTTGTGTTTTTTTAGTCTTTGCTAGCTTGATTGGCCGAAAATCAATCAACTGTGGCACAGTCGACACTCTAAATTACCTGCTTACTCAGTTCCTTGGGCTTTCAGTAAAGAATCCGCCTGCAATGTGGGAGACCTGGGTTCCATCCCCGGGTCAGGAAGATCCCTGGAGGAGGGCATAGAAACCCACTCCAATATTCTTGCCTGGAGAATCCCATGGACAGAGGAGCCTGGTGGGCTACAGTCCATGGGGTCACAAAGAGTTGGACACGACTGAGCAACTAAGCACAGCACTCAGTTTCTTGAGGATCAGACAGTGAACTTTCTTTTTTTTTTAATATTTTTTTAAACGGATTTATTTATTTTTATTTTGAGTTGCTCTGGGTCTTCATTATTGTGCACAGGCTTTCTCTGGTTGTGGAGAGCAGGGTGTACCCTCTTAGTAGCAGTGCAGGGACTTCTCATTGCAGTGGCTTTTCTTGTTGCAGAGCACAGGCTCTAGGCACATGATGCTGCTGCTGCTGCTGCTAAGTCGCTTCAGTCGTGGCCAACTCTGTGCAACCCCATAGACGGCAGCTCACCAGGCTCTCCCGTCCCTGGGATTCCACATGGGTTTCAGTGGCTCAAGGGCTCTAAAGTACAGGTTTAGTAGTTGTGGGACATGGGCTTATTTGCTCCTCGACAAGTAGAATCTTCCTGGACCAGAGATCGAACTTGTGTCCTCTACATTGGCAGGCAGATTCTTATCCACTGTACCACCAGAGAAGTCCTAAAAATCTTTAATTTTTGTTAATTTTTTTATTTGGCTGCACCGAGTCTTAGTCGTGGCATGCAGAATCCTTAGTTGCAACATTCGAGCTCTTAACTGTGGCTGGGAGATCTTAGTTCCCCAAACAGGGGTCAAACCCCGGCCCTCTGCTTTGGGAGCGTGGAGTCTTAGCCACTGGACCACCAGAGAAGTCCTCAGATGGTAGTTTTCATCTTCTCATTCCAAGCATGACCTGGGATTAATGATGAAACGTACCATAGCATTGTTGTGTTTTTTGGATATTAATATAATACAAGGAAATTTATATGTGTATATGTATAACTGAATCACTTTTCTGTACACCTGAAACTAACACAACATTGTAAATCAACTATACTCCAATAAAAAATAAAAAGATAAAGGGTTAAGCATTTTCTGCATTGGTTTAAGGACAGTGACACTGTGACCTCAAGGCCCACAGTAATGCAAGTTCAGGTATAACATAGTTGGTAATCGGCTCCCATCGTCACCAAAGTTTCGTTCAGGTTATTTCATTAACACTGCAAAATATAGCCCTGCTTTTATTTTAGTATAATCGAATTGGGGGACCTGCACTGGAGAGAGTAGGATTTTCCAGTCTGAGATGCTTCCACCAGGGGGCGTCGCTAGACCTCTCAGAGAGAGTCGAAGAGAAAGCACACAAGGGAGGATAGAGTGCCTTCCCCATCAGGATCTGCAACCTCTGCTCAGCGGGCCAAAGTGTGCCACTGTGTAAATCAAGTTTTACTGAAGCACAACCGTGCTCATTTACGCTTGTCTCTGGTGGCCTTCACACCATAATGGCGGCGTTGAATAGCTGTTCGAGACTGTATACCCCACAATGACGAAAGTATTTACTATCTCTTCCTTTACAGCTAAAGCTTGCCAAGCCCATTCTAATGCTCCCCCAGAAATGGTCTAGGACACTTACTCATCTGAGAAGGAGCCACCTCCATGGGTGTAGGGAAGCACCACACTGTGAGGTAGGTACCATTATTATCCCCACTTTACTGAGGCACAGGGACGGCAAAAACAATTTCCCAGACAGTAATTGTTGGAACTAAGATTTGAAACCAGATAGTCTGGTTTCAGACCACCACCTACAAGTGGGGCTTCCTAAAAGTTCTCAGAAAGGGAAAACAGAAACCAAAATCAGCCATATACAAAGATTCCTAATTTTCAATAGCAACATAGAAAGGCAGGCAAAAAAAGGAAGCAATGCATTCAAATTCTTGAATGAAAAAAATATTTTCAACCTAAAATTCTAGACCCTGATATCTAACAAACAGGAAAAGACAGTATCCATGATGCAAGCTCTCAAAATAATTTCCCTCAATGAACTCTTTCTTAGGATGCTACTGAACAGCATGCTCTACCAAAATGAGAAATTAAAATTATAAAGAGGAAACAGAGATCTAGGGGAAAAGGAAAGAGAATTCCTAGGATGAGGATGAAAGGAAGTCCAGTGTACTTCAGGCATAGCGGGAGTCGGTTCAGACTGAAACAAGAAGACAAGGGAGCCTCCCAGGTTGGAGGCTGCATTAGTTAAACACCACTGGGTAACAACCCCAAAGGTTAGCAGGTTAAAACAGTGAACATTGATTATCTTATAGTTTCTAAGGGTCAAAAATCTGCTTTTGGTTCAGGGTCTTTCATGCAGACAAGGCTGCAGTCATTCAAAGACTTCACAAGAGCTGAAGGATCTGCCCATTCATGTGGGTGCCTGGCAAGGGTCCTGAGTTACTTACTTGTCCTGTGGGCCTCCCCAGAAAGGCCACTCACCACATGGGAGCCGGCTTCCTCTAGAGTGATTGATCCAGCAGAGAAGGGCACAGAGCCAGGACAGAAGCCACAATGTCTGTTATATTCTAACCTTGGAACTAACATACCATCACTTCTGCAGTATTCTCAGTCACCAGTGACCAACCCTTATAAAAGGTGGGAGAAGACCACACTAGATATGTGTATCAAAAGACAGGGATCCCTGGGGCCATCTTGGAGGCTGGCAACTACAGAAGTATTTCCCTTTACTGTGGCAGTGTAACACAGCTCAGTGGTGAAAAACATCTACTTACTATACACATGAGTTTGGGGGGTCAGAAATTCAGACAGAGCACAGAGGGGTTGGCTGTCTCTGCTACCCAATGTCTAGAGCTGGAAGACTCAAAGTGTTACTGAGTCCAAGTTCACTCTGCTCACTGCATAAAAGACCAATAAATCCCGGAGATGAGGTGTTGAGGCAAGGAATACAACTTGATCTTTTAATAATATTTTTAATTTATTTATGGCTGTGCTGAGTCTTCCTTGCTGCACAGGCTTTTCTCTGTTGTGGCCAGTGGGGGCTACTCCCGAGTCACAGTACACAGGCTTCTCTTGCTGCAGAGCACAGCCTCTAGCGTGTGTGGGCTTCAGTAGTTGCAGCTCCCAGGCTCTAGAGCACAGGCTCGATAGTTGGGGTTCACAGGCTTTGTTGCTCTGGAACATGTAGGATCCTCCCAAATCAGGGATTGAACCTGTATCTCCTACACTGACAGGCAGATTCTTTACCACTGAGACAGTAGGGAAGCCCAAGGCAAGGAGTGTGACTTTATTCGGAAAGCCTCTGACCGAGAAAATGGCAGACTAATGTCTCAAAATAACTATCTTATGGGGGGTCTGGATGGCAGGTTCTTTTATAAAACTGAGAGGGAGAGGAGGTGAGGAAGTCAAGTACAAAGGTCATAAGTCTCACAGATATCTCCTGGAATGGCCAGCCTTGAAGAGGGGATGTGCTCATTTCTTCTTTTCTGCAGGCTTGAACAGGTGGGCAGCATCAGATTATCTCTGTGAGCTGAATGAAAGAACTTTAACAGTCAGGCAGAGAACCCTGCTTCTCTGAGATAGGGCATTATGTATGATTATAATAACAAAAGCAATGATAAGCAAAGGTTAAAGTCAAAGAAACCAATCTAACATGGAGTCAGCTGGCTCAGAGTCTTAGAGAGGCCTGAGGGCTGTAATTATCTGCGGGGCCCTTTACTTACCTGTCTGGTGGTTGCTGCTGGCTGTCAGCTGGGGGTCTCAGGCCTCACTGTGTGCTCTGCCCATCTGAGCCGGTTTGGGCTTTCTCTCAGTAGTGACCGGCTTCTAAGAGAAAGAGCCTTAAGAGAGAAGTCAGGCAGAAAACAAGCTGTCTTTTTATGTCCTGGTGTCAAAAACCCCACACTGCCACTTCTACCACAATCTGTAACAGTAATCACAGGCTCCCACCCAGGTTCAAGAAAAGTCTGACAGACACTGCCTTTGATGTGTAGTGAAAAGATTCTGGAAGAGCCTGTGGGAGAGGAAATATTGCTGTGGCCAATCTTGCAAAATACAGTTGACTGCAGAGGTCTTGGGAAGGTGTAGGATGACTGATAAATTACCTGCTGTGCTTGAAGGTGAAGATATTACTGGAGAAGCTGTTGATGTAGGCAGAACTACATGAGTGTGTTGAAAGCACAGTAAAATAAAGGGATTATTCACTCCAGGGAAAACAAAAACTTACACAAGAAGGAAAGGGAAGCATAGTGTATTACATGGGTCAGCTTATATGGTATTTATATTGCCATACTAGTGTAAACACTAAACATTGATTTAACCAAACCTTGTGCTGTAATGAAGTTAAAGATGGGACTGGAAATGAATAAAGAGTGTGTTAAAGAGTTAAATTCTTTATATGAGGAAGTCAGTAAATAATGTTGTGATATGGTAATAGCATCAGTTCAGTTCAGTTAAGTCACTAAGTCGTGTCTGACTCTTTGTGACCCCATGGACTGCAGCATGCCAGGCTTCCCTGTCCATCAACTAACTCCCAGAGCTTGCTCAAACTCATGTCTATTGAGTCAGTGATGCCATCCAACCATCTCATCCTCTGTCATCCCCTTCTCCTCCTGCCTTCAATCTTTCCCAGCATCAGGGTCTTTTCCAATGAGTCTGTTCTTCACATCAGGTGGCCAAACTATTGGAGTTTCAGTCTCAGCCTCAGTCCTTCCAATGAATATTCAGGACTAATTTCCTTTAGGATTGACTGCTCTGATCTCTTGCAGTCCAAGGGACTCTCAAGAGTCTTCTCCAACACCACAGTTCAAAAACATCAATTCTTTGGCTCTCAGCTTTCTTTATAGTCCAACTCTTATATCCATACATGACTACGGAAAAACCATAGCTTTGACTAGATGGGTCTTAGTCAGCAAAGTAATGTCTCTGCTTTTTATGATATGGTGATATCATAAGAAATATATGTTTGGAAACTTTCCTAGGGTCCGTCCAGTGGTTAAGAATTTGCTTTGCAATGCAAGAGATGAGAGTTCAATCTTTGGTCAGGGAACTAAGATCCCACATGCCACAGAGCAACTAAGCCCAAGTCCCACAATAGTACTGAAGGCTGCCTGCTCTGGGGCCCACGTACCAAAACTAGAGAGTCCACGCGCTGCAATGAAAGATCCCACATGATGCAACTAAGACCCAACACAGCTGAATAAATAACAAATAAAATTTTAAAATAATAGAAGAAATACACATTTGGTCTTTGTCCCCAGTTCCTGGCACAGAGATCCTAAAACCCTTGAAATTCCCTGAGTGATGAGATAAAGGAAGTATCTTTTGTTGTTCATAATAAGAGTTTCTGCAAATAAGGTGACTCAGTAGGCCCCTAAATGGGTTCCAGATGGGGGCTGGTTGCTGGAGAAACCAACCGTGGGGTTAAAGGGTTAGAATCACAGGATTAAAAGTTGGGATCTACCCTGACCTCTAGGAAAGGGAAAAGAGCTGGGGATTGAGTTAATCACTAATGTGATTTAATCAGTCGTGCCTCCATAAAACCCCTAAGCAATGGTGTTTGGAGAGCTTCTGGGCTGGTGAACACATCGAGGTGCTGGGAAGGGGGCATGCCTGCAGCTTCACTGCCCCTTGACTTTGTTGCCCCAGGCCTTGCTCTATACATCTCTTTCATTTCTCTGTTCCTCAGATGTACAAGATGGATTTACAGAGGAACCAGAGATCAAATTGCCAACACCCGCTGGATCATCAAAAAAGCAAGAGAGTTCCAGAAAAACATCTACTTCTGTTTTATTGACTACCCCCAAAGACTCTGACTGTGTGGATCACAATAAAATGTGGGATATTCTTAAAGAGATGGGAATACCAGACCACCTTGTCTGCCTCCTGAGAAATCTCATGCAGGTCAAGAAGGAACAGTTAGAACCGGACATTGAACAATAGACTGGTTCAAAATCGGGAAAGAGTACATCAAGGCTGTATATTGTCAACCTGCTTATTTAATTTATATGCAGAGTACATCAAGAGAAATGCCAGGCTGTATGAAGCACAAATTGGAATCAAGATGGAGAAATATCAATAACCACAGACACGTAGATGACACCACCCTATGGCAGAAAGTGAAGAACTACTAAAGAGCCTCTTTCTTGATGAAAGGAAAAGAGGAGAGTGGAAAAATTGGCTTAAAACTCAGCATTTAGAAAACTAAGATCATGGCATCTGGTTCCATCACTTCATGGGAAATAGATGGGGAAAAAATGGAAACAGTGACAGACTTTAGTTTCTTGGGCTCCAAAATCACTGCAGATGGTGGACTGCAGCCATGAAATTAGACGCTTGCTCCTTGGAAGAAAAGCTATGAACAACCTAGACAGTATATTAAAAAGCAGAGACATTACTTTGCTGACAAAAGTCCATCTAGTCAAAGCTATGGTTTTTCCTGTGGTCGTGTATGGATGTGAGAGTTGGACTGTGAAGAAAGCTGAGAGCCAAAGAATTGATGTTTTTGAACTGTGGTGTTGGAGAAGACTCTTGAGAGTCCCTTGGACTGCAAAAGATCAAAACAGTCAGTCCTAAAGGAAATTAGTCCTGAATATTCATTGGAAGGACTGAGGCTGAGACTGAAACTCCAATAGTTTGGCCACCTGATGTGAAGAACAGACTCATTGGAAAAGACCCTGATGCTGGGAAAGATTGAAGGCAGGAGGAGAAGGGGATGACAGAGGATGAGATGGTTGGATGGCATCACTGACTCAATGGACATGAGTTTGAGTAAGCTCTGGGAGTTGGTGATGGACAGGGGAGCCTGGCATGCTGCAGTCCATGGGGTCACAAATAGTCAGATATGACTGAGCAACTGAACTGAACAGAGTTGTATCCTTCACAAGAATTGAAACTAGTAAGTAAACTTTTCCTTAGTTTATGACCCATCCTAGCAAATTATTGAACTGAAGGAGGGGGCTGTGGGAACCCCTGATTTATAGCCAAGCAGTCAAAAGTACAAGAGGTTGACTGCTGACTGGCTTCTTAAGAGGAGACAGTCTTGTAGCACTGAGCCCTTAATCTGTGTGACCTGCTTCTCAGGTGGCTCAGTGGTAAGGGACCCGCCTGCCAATGCAGGAGACATAAGAGATATGGGTTCAACTCTGGGTCCAGAAGACCCCCCTGGAGGGGGCCCTGGCAACCCACTCCAGTTATTCTTGCCTGGAGAATCCCATGGACTCCTCTTCCCCTCCAGAGGAGCCTGGAGGGCTATGGTCCATACAGGCTCAGAGTCAGACATGACTGAAGCTACTTAGCAAGCAGGTACACACAGGGCTAACTCTAGGTTGAGGGTGTCAGAGTTTACTGAAGTGTGGGACAGCTAGCCAGTGTCAGAAAATTGGTTGGTGGGGGTGAGGATGGGAAAAGCCCATGTGTATGTCAGAGCTGTTCCATGGGTAGAAACAGATCATAGCAGGAGTATCTGTAACTGAAAAGATAACTGCAGCAGAGACATAGATTTATAAATATGGAGGTAAATCAGAGAAGAAATGGCCAAAGAATTTAAGGATTACGCCTCTCTAAACTGGGATGGGCGGGTGGAGGAGGAAACCACAGGTTTCTGTCTTGAACTTGGTGTGTAACTGGGCTTTCATATCCCACCTTCTATCCTGTTTACCACGTTGAGGCCTCTGCAGCCTTTGACCTTCAGGACATTGTGTCACCCTCTGATGGACCCCAACATGGCCTTTTCAGAGTCCTCAGTTCATGAGACACACCCCCAGCTCAGTTTCTCTGAGGGGCACAAGCCCAAACGCAGACTCAGGAGTTGGCCTACCCCTCCCACTAGGCTAAGAGCTCCTTCTCTCCCAGCTTTGGTACACAGGATGGCTTCCCCGCTGGCTCAGTATTAAAGAATCTGCCTGTGCTAAAGTGGTAAAGAATCTACCTGCCAATGTAGAAACACAGGTTTGATCCCTGACCCAGGAAGACCACCTGGAGAAGGAAATGGCAACCCACTTCAGTATTCTTGCCTGGGAAATTCTGTGGATGAAGAACCTAGTGGGAGATTCTATGGGGTCACAAAGTGTCAGGTGCAACTGAGCACACACACACACACACACACACACACACGAAACCTGTGATGTTAAATTTTCTTATTCTTTTTTAAATATAGTTGATTTACAATGTTGTGATATTTTCTGGTATACAGCAAATTGATTCAATTATACATACTTACATATATATATATGTCTTTTCATAGTCTTTTCTATTATAGCTCATGATACGATGTTGAAGATAGTTTTCTATACTATACAGTAGGACCTTCTTGTTTATTTATTTTATTTTAAAAATTTAAGGTATAATCTAGAAAGTAAAAGTCTCCCCTCCCCAGAACTCTATCCCACTGCTCAGAAGTAGCAGTATTAACAGTTTCTTGGGTGTTTTTCATATAAGTATCAACATGTACTGTTTGTAATTTTTTAAATAACCATTTTTAGAGCTTCAGAAAAAATTATAAATCAATGTCCAGTCCCTACCAGACTCTCTGTTATGAGTGTAAGGAAAATACCTAGAGAACTTAACAATGTTTCCATCTTCATGAAGGATTTATGTTCTCAACTGTGGGACAGAAACCAGTATAATCTTTGACACCCAGAGAACTGCAGTCACCTCTTCAATATACTCCCCTTAGCTAATGTCAAAGATATGATGCTTAAAACATCAAAATTTAGGAGATTGCACAAAAATAACACATTAAAAATACAAATGCTTGCTTTATATTGCTGGTACATGTTGGTTAGAGAAAATCAGGCCAAAAGCATGTTCAGGATATATTAGTCTTTTCTATTATAGCTCATGATACGATGTTGAAGATAGTTTTCTATACTATACAGTAGGACCTTCTTGTTTATTTATTTTATTTTAAAAATTTAAGGTATAATCTAGAAAGTAAAAGTCTCCCCTCCCCAGAACTCTATCCCACTGCTCAGAAGTAGCAGTATTAACAGTTTCTTGGGTGTTTTTCATATAAGTATCAACATGTACTGTTTGTAATTTTTTAAATAACCATTTTTAGAGCTTCAGAAAAAATTATAAATCAATGTCCAGTCCCTACCAGACTCTCTGTTATGAGTGTAAGGAAAATACCTAGAGAACTTAACAATGTTTCCATCTTCATGAAGGATTTATGTTCTCAACTGTGGGACAGAAACCAGTATAATCTTTGACACCCAGAGAACTGCAGTCACCTCTTCAATATACTCCCCTTAGCTAATGTCAAAGATATGATGCTTAAAACATCAAAATTTAGGAGATTGCACAAAAATAACACATTAAAAATACAAATGCTTGCTTTATATTGCTGGTACATGTTGGTTAGAGAAAATCAGGCCAAAAGCATGTTCAGGATATATTTTTTTAATGCATGATATTGACATACTATGCATAAACTATTTCTAGACAGCTTCTTCAGTATGCTGCTTGGAGGAGGATGGGTAATAAGATGGAAGTTTTGGAAATTACAGGGAAATGTATTTTTCTAGAATTGGCACAGTATCAGACAGGAATTGTATTCAGCAGCTAGTAACAGAGATCCAGATGCTATGAATTAAGAAATTTTAGGGTTTATTCTCTGATGTGAAAAGCTAGAACAAGCATGGCAGCTCCTCAAAGTTATTTGGAATTCAGGCTCCTCTGATTCTTTGCATATAACTTCAAACCTCAAGGTCAAGCTTTTTCATGTTCATATTATAGCTATGGAGCTCATGTTCTAATTGGGCAAAGAAGAGGAAGGGAAAAAGTGGTTGTCCCTTGAAGCTTAAATTATTGCCCTTTAAAGAGCTTTAAAGACCTGTTTACAGCTCATTGGCCATCCTTAACTGCAAAGAAACTGAAGAAATGTTGACTTTTAGCTGGGCACTTTGCCACTCCAAATAAAATCAGCTTTTTATTTTTAAAGAAAAGGGAAGTAGAGAGGCTACAATAAGCATCTAGCAATCTCTGCACTGGTGCCTTCTCCAAGAAAAGGTATAACTTTGCTCTGGTAGGCACAAAACTTTTAATTTTCCCAAATGTCTTATAACTCTAGAATCTCCCTGCTACATGAAGGGCACCATTCTACAAAAAGATGAGCAGATCAAAAATCTGTGAGTCATCTTTGATTCTTCTTTTGCCTTGCATGCAAACCACGAGCATGTTTTGTTGCCACTAACTCCAGGATATGTCCCCTGCCTTTCTAAATCAGACATCCTTGCTCACGTGATCCAAGCCACCCCTGCTCCTATGTGCTGGTCTTCTTGCTTCCGCTCTTTCTTTTTCTTAGTAGCAAATCCCTAGGATTCCCCAGACCTACAGAATCATGATTTCTAAAAAGAGTCCCCAAGAAGCTGCATTTTAACTAAATCCTTGGTTAATTCTTTTATTATTAGTACCACTATGTAAAAATAGCATCAGTTCAT